>VWYE01005058.1:94947-276348 GCA_013398995.1 Alaudala cheleensis | reverse complement strand
AAAAAAAAAAAAAAAGAAACAAATCGAAATCCAACAGCCATGATTCTTGGTGATTCATAGTAGTACATTTTTTCCAAGAAGGATAGAGTCTTCAAGTAATAGAAACGCCAGCAAACAATATAAAAGAAACCGGTGAGGGAAGATATCTAAATTATTTTGCCCTTTGTTATCACAGAATAATAGGATGGTTTGGGTTGGAAAGGACCTTAACAATGGTCTAATTCCTACCCTGCCATGGGCAGGGATACCTTCCACTAGACTGGGTTGACAAAGCCCCATCCTGGCCTTAAACAGTCTAGGGACATCCACATTCTCTGAGGAATCTGTTCCAGTGTCTCATCACCATAGAGAATTTCTTCTTAATATCTCATCTAAACTCCTCCTTTCCCCTGTGTCCTCTCTCTTATGCCCTTGTAAAAACTCCCTTCACTACTTTGTTGTCAGCCACCTTGAGTTACTAGAAGACTATTGTAACATCATCTTGGGATCGTTTCCAGGATGAGCAACCACCTTAAAACTGAATTCCTTGTATGCACAATCTTCACAGGAAACTAAAAGCCTCACAGCAGGGACAGCTTGAGAGCTCAGGAACTCTTAAGAAAATTAGGACTTCTAAGTTATTTATTTTGATTTTGTGAGTTAAAAACATAACAGCTTTGGAAACATCATGGAAATATTAGTAGTTTTTTAGTCCTTACATATGTATTGGTAGGATTTAGAAGGACAAACTCCTTTTAAATTTTTATTAATATATCACTTTTTTCAGTTTAGGGATTGAAATTTTCCTAATTCAGTATAATGAGTGGAATTCATAATTACTAATGGTGGCTGTTTGCAGCATATAAAGGTTTTACTGGAGCCTGAGTGGTTATTAAAAGAGATTACCTTGATCTGTAAATCTGTCATCATTATTATCCCTCTACAATCAAATAGGTTATATTGCCTAGGTTTTGGAACATAGTCATGGACAGGATGGATGTTTATCAATTATGAATCAATTTATACTATAGCTATGCAAACATTATGTTTAATATTATGTCAGATTTTATTCTCTTGATGAATTTCCTGAAGATAAGTGTTCAGTTCATAGCTTCTAATTTTTCAGATAATTTCTACTAGGGGGTTGTGATGCACAAATCATTGGGCAAAATAAATAATTCAGATAAATGATGGTAACAAATAACTTACATTTTTATAACATCTTTCATCTTGACTCAATATCCAGCATCTCAGTAGTGCCTAATTTTGTGATACTTCAAGTACAATCCATCCCTCGTGTGTACCTTTTCTCAGTGCTAATTGCTATTTTGATGTGAAAGAAGACAAGTAGACAGGCAGCTCTTTCTATACTAAAAGAAAATATTAATGGTCTTTCTATGAGAGGTCTTTTGTAACAAATTTCAGCAGACAGATGATTATAACAGAATCATTTATAGAAAATTCTTGTTGTTTTTTACATGTCAGAGTGGCAGCTCTGCTGTAAGAAACATTCTGAGTATAGATTAGTAGCAAACACACAAACTGGTCTTTGAAAAGTGTTCTTTTCATTTTTCTTTGGGGTGCTTTTATATAAAATTTTATCAGAGGTTATTGCTAAGAGAATAATTACTATATCTTCATTATATTATTTCTTATATTGTTGAATTATATTAATCATGTGAAGAAATGGGAAAGTCTTCATAGTAGTATTATTTGCCCACTGACAAGAGAAATAGAAGAGTTACACAGATATATTAGTTTTCCCCAGAAAACCCATCAACATTTTTACTACTTGGTATTTAAATAATTCATTAAGAGTAGCCTGCTCCTTAAATGACAATGACAGTAGGAGCAAACAGTAACTACAACAGTAACACAGACCTCCATTTCCAGACTGATCATAAAACAGAAATTCTGGCAGTGGATCCTGAGTTAAGCATCACATATTTTACAGCTCTATATTTAACATCTCTATCCTCTGGACAGTTTTATCCTCTGGATACCTTGGTATTTGGATTGACCAGTCTCAAATTAATGTACTGTAAACACTGAAGATTTTACATAAAAATACCTAATCCATACTAGGGGTGATAAAATGCAGAATGTTACAGTTTAATGTAAATAGAATTAAAATCATGTATCAAATATTTTTTCTCCTTTGAACTGCAATGATATCTAAACTATTAGTAGGAGAAACAGTAGTCATTTAGAGGTGAATCTCCCAAAAGTAATAATGCCCTAATTCTACCTTTGCTGAAGACAGTGGTAAATTTTCATTATATGCAAGAGGAAGAGAATTTGGCCAGTGTTTTGAGAACTCCACATTTAGGCTAAGTTTTATTCAACTGCTTAATTAAAATTTCTGCTTGTTTTCTTCTTGGTTATTATTCCTATGGTGAGCTTAATTGCTGCTATATGAACAGTGCATTTGCCTGAAGATATTTATTAGTTTTCAGTTGAGAAGCATTTACTTGTTATACACAGTTTGTGGTGAGTTGTGTTAAGCAGTACCCTACTTCTGTGCAAGTAGTTCATGTGATGAAGTCTGTAGTGTGAAACCATATAGAGCAATTAATTTCTGTTGTCATTAAAAGCTGACAGCAATATCTTTATTCATGCTGCAAACTCTTCTTCCTCTACTTGCTTGGATAAGTATTATTATGGCACTGCATGATACTCTGTGTGTGGCTGGGGATTTTCAGAGGTTATGCAGCTTTCACATTCCATACATGCACGACATTCCATCCTAAGTTCATACTGAAAGCATTTGATTTTGCAACCCCTTTTTTTTTACCCTCAGTATCAAACCCAGAAGGAATAATTATGATAATAGTGGTAGGCAAGGAAAATTGCAACAATTAATACATCTGTCAAATACAAGAAATATTTTTTCTAGCTTTCTCTCTCTGTTATGTGTTGAATCATTAAATATGCTTGCTTTTAGTCTTTGGTATTTGACAGAAAATTTAATAATTCTTCCTTTTTATGCTGTACAATTCTGACATGCTCCACCTTCCAATAACTCGAGATCCTCATCATTAACTTCAAAAAATGCACCAATCCCAAAAGCAATTGGAGGAGTGAAGGAGAAATAAATAGACACACAGACACATCTTCTCAAACACAAAACTCTGAACCATTCAGATGAATAGTGAATGTTACCAGTGTATTTATTTAGCCATCATCTCTCCAATGAAATATGGTATTGTTTCAACAGTATATGCTACACAGGTGAGTAGTTCTAGACTGCAGTACATAAGAGTCAAATACTCCTTTCTTTTCAGAATTATTGTACCTTCTGAAAATACATTTATTTTCCTGCCTATTTTTGTCTTTCATCACCTCAGTACAGGCACAATTTGATAATTTTCATTGTGTGTTTTTTTTTCTTCAAGACATTTTGACTAACTGTTTCTATGCAGATATGTTTCTCTTCCTCTCATGATGTCATTCAACAGACTGTAAATACACAAAAGCTGGAAAGATAATTGTATATTGTAACATATAAATGTCCATACAAAGTATGTTTCTCTTATAGAAAGATTACTGTCTATGTTTTAAAGATCATATTTTGATGTATATTTTTTCTCATACCTAATGACCATAGCAAGATGAAGTATTCCTTGTATTTTCTTTTCTATTTTATGTCTTCATTACATCCCCCTGTAACATTGTTTCATATCACAACTGTTTTTCAGAAAAACAACACTTAGTAAACATTTGTAGAAATACATATATGCCTGATATTTGAGTTTTACTTAAAATGTTATCTTTGTGTACATTGATTTCAAGACATGTTGAATTTCATGCATGTTAGGATATCTGCAAATCCTTCTGGTTCTTCTCTGTTTTCTGAGTCATTTTCTCAGTGAAAAGAAAATTGTATCTTAGTTACCTAAGAGAAAAAAGTATTTTTGTGATGTTCTAATATGTGGAATTGTGGATAATACACAACTTAAATTTAAGTCATATGTCCCTTAGTCATTCTGATTTAGTTTAAGAAAAAAATAATGCAGCAGGGGTCAAAATGCTAACCCAGAAATGTTTTCAGTCATCCACAAAAGATTTCAATTCTTTACAAAAGTATTCAGCTATTATACATGTTTTTTAGCTACGTGAGAGCAGGTTAAATATTTCTCTAATATTTTCAGGAAATGGACAGCTTAGTAGGTACAGCCCAAGGAGAGGCAAAGACAACTAAGAGGCCATTTTGTGGATTAATTCAAAAAGTCATTTTAGCCCTTGGAAGATATCCCAGTGTCCTAGAATTAGGCAATGACAAAGTTGAGCTTTATGTCTCTTGTGTGCAATCACTTCCTTCTCCACCTTTCAGCTGGCACTGCATGCCCTTTGGCTATTACTGAGAATGTACCTGAGTTTTAACTCATTAATGTGATAGCAACTTCCAGCTGACACCGAAGGCCTTGTGCTGAAATGGGCACATCCACTGAATTCTTGTGGGATTCCTTTGTTGTGAATGAGCATGGATCAGAGAGAACAACCTAATTGCTCAGCAGCAGCAGACATACTGACTCTGTATGACAGAACTTATGTGAATAACTCATGCCAGTTGTCTGTAGAAGTGGCCACTGTTACTAAATGTTTAAATGCCTTTTCTAATAATAAAATTTTAGTATGGCTAGGGAGGATGTAAGAAAAATAGGAAAATAAATGGCCTAGAAATATTGTCACAAACTAGTCTTGCATTCTTTCTGGAAGTTACTTAGTAATTCTGCTTTGTCAACTCAGATTTATGTTTTCATTTCAACCAACAAGATTGACATAAATATAAAGTAATATACTTGAAAATAGGCTGCCGACTGTCTTTAGAGTAAAATCCAACCAAAAAGACCCACCTCAACTGTGAGAGTAGAGCCTCTTTCATCTTCTCAGTAACTCAACTATTTTACACCGCTAGATATATTTTTTCATGTATTTTATATCTCCACTGCACTATGCCATTTGCCCTATTTATTCTCATTAGTTGCACAGTCAAGGATATTATTTGCTGTTATTATAGATTTTTGGACCAAACCTCCTCTATAATAACTTACGAGGATATTTTTGTGTGGAAAGGTGACAGTTCCTTGACAAAAGCACTACACACATAGGGGTTTTTTCTGATCTTACAACCAGGTTTGTCCAGAGTTCCTTGGTGTCCTTAATGACATACCTCCTACACATGTACAGAAAGGAAAGATTCCTGGTTAATATAGAAGTTTGTGAATCTCAGTTAGAGCAGTCTACAACACTGGGTTGGAGGACAGTAATACTGAGTGGTTGGGTATTTGGACTAGATTGTAGGTTCTTTCCACCTGAAATTTTTGTTCTAGTCTAGTCTAGTCGGCTCTAGTCTACTCTATTGCATGCTGTTATTCTAAATAACTATAGGTAAACCCAGGGTGGAAAATTGTGCAGTGCTCAGGCCAAATACAGAAGTCTGCAGCCAGGAAGAGGAGTCTCTACAGAACTCAAAAGTTTTAGTAGTTGTTGGCTTTTCAGAATTTTAGCAATAATGGCCTTTTGAATTTCACCAATGCATCAATAGAAAATGCCCTGTAATGTCAAAGTTCAACCTTATTTTATGGAAAAAAAAATGTTTTGGAATATTTTATAATCCAACTTATAACTTTTCTGCATAATTCCAGTTACATTTAAAGCAGAGAGTAAGAGTGAAGAGACTGAAAAAAATACTTGGGGTCTTTTAATGCGTGTTTTTACATTCTTCTTTTGGATATAGTGAAAGTGTTCCCCAGTAGCATAAAGAAATGAATCACAGTGCAACTAAGCATGGGGTTGTGTCACCAAAGCCATTCTTAAACAAGTGAAGCAGCAACCTCCACCATAGAATCACAGAATATTCTGTGTGGAAAGGGACCCAAAGGATCATTAAGTCCAGTTCTTGAGTGCATGGCCCACAGAGGGATGTCAGTGTAGTTCTTACCTGACACCTATCGAGGCATTATATTGTGAGTTTAAATACATGAGTAGACTGCAGTTTTCCACAGAAACTATTTTATTTGTTTTGGTTTCTGTTTTAAGCAATTTTTTTCCACCAGCTCTAAATATGAATATCAAGGTGCATAAAATTCTCTATAACACAAATGGTGACAAACATCATTCACTTACTGAACTGTAGGAAAATTATATGTCCTATTCTACTTTTTCAGGTAAACAATTAATACTTGATAAAAATAAAATGGTTAATTTAGAAAATGACCCCATTTAAAGTTATTTTTTAATGTTTGAAAATTCATGAAATCAAATCATCTCAAGACAATGTCAATTATTCTCCAACAAGAATTAATATGAATACTGTCTTAGGGGAATAGATCCAGCACATTTCATTAATGTTACTAGTTCCCCAGAAACCATTGAAACCTTGCACATAGTGGGGATGGTTAATGTGAGAAAGGCTTGCAAGATGAATCACTTCAGGTATGTTGTTACTTTTCATGGTTAGCTTTAAAAAAAAGAGAAAAAAGACTATATTTCAAATAATATAGAACCAAAATTTAACTGAGGGTTAAATCTTTGGAAATGCAGTTCTGGTAAAATTGATGTTGAATTGGTACAATACGTTATTTCTGAAATGCTAGTTTTGACACCAAATATTACTTTGCTGGCAATTACTAGGTTGTTTTGATTTCTATCTATCTATCAACTTCTATCCTCTTGCCATCTGGGTGGTACCTACACAATATGGCTGCAGAGGTGAGCCAAAGTTAGTTAATGTAAAGGTACTGACTCTACTTTTCCATGGGATTTGTATGGAGTTCCAGGAAAAGGGGAAGTTCCCTTTAGGAAAAAACAGTTCTATGTCCTCCTAAATCAACTCAATTGGTATGGGATGGGAAAGATTTCTGGCCTCTTCTCCTTTTATATTCTGTCACTTCTGGGATTCTATTAGAAGCATTCACTTGCATGGTTAGTTCAAAAGGGATGGGAATAAAGAAGAATATATGGAGACAGGACTTTCTGAACTTCTCAGCTCTTATTTGTCTGCCACAGTCTGGCTTCCAAAATGTATTGTCAAAATATGAAAAAACTATGCAATTCCTTAACAAAACTGAAAAAACATTTCTTATCTGTCATCCACATGGTATCTTTCCACTTCCCAAGGTTTTATGGTTTAGTTTCTCAAACCATGAGTATGACTCTATTTGAAGTTAGAAAAATTAAAAAAAAAAAAATCAAAAGAAGCCATAAATGTTAAAACTAAATGGAAAACTATAATCCAATAAAACAGTTATTTTTACATTTTGTGGAACTCCTGTCTCATTTGATATTGAAAGATGGTTATGGGGAGTACAAAAGTAGTTGAGTCAAAAAGTGTGTGTATGTTGGCAGAAGAGAAGGAATGGCACACTGTTTTTAAGTTTAGAAAATGTCACATGATTTCAGAGGTGGGACTCCTCTGAATAAGGAGCTATTACTGTTAAAACACTAAATTTATCAGGAACAGAATTATATATTGATAGATTTGAAGACTTCTACATCTGCTAAAATGATAAACAACCAAATTACAATTACACTAGGAAAAATTCAAAATATATGAATCTATCAGTTAAACAGAAAGCATGCATGACAGGAAACTCAGGAGTAAAACTGTGGCTTACATTGCAAATTTAAGTGATTGTGCAGCATCATGTCCCAAACTGTGGAAGTGATTCCGATCTCCGTAATAATTACATGTTATTGACTGCAGTCAATTTTCTTCAGATTTGCACAACTGTCAAATGGCAAATATATCCTACAGCTCTTGGGAAGGAAGTTTTACTTTTGAGGCTGAATATCTAACTAAGCTAAAGCTTAAAGTAAGGTGTTGGTAAAAAATCAATAAATAATTAAATAAACATGAAGATGTAAGAAGAGGAAGAAATACTATGGCATGATTACTGGGACCATAAGAACCTTGCAAAAGTCAGTGCATTTACTAGGCACCTGGGATTTGGAAACAGTGGATGTAAGGATAGCAATGAAGTTACAAATGATAATGCTACCACGAAAGCTACTGAAATAAACTGCAAACATCTTACAAGTTCATGGATTTTGCAATTCAATACATCCTAAGGGAATCGTTTTAGAAGTGAACATTGAAAGTTTAGCAGCAGGCAGCGTGGAAATAAGCATTTCACAATTTCTAACACTTGATTTAAGCTGCCTTGTGTAAAGGATTTATATTTCTTTTTAAGATTGCATTATATCTGGCAGCAATAATAACAATAAAAACATTGAAACCTGTAAAATGGTTTCTCTTGGAAAAGGAGTTGAAATTAATGAATGATTCAGCACTTGGAAAACAGTGTGTTTATCAGTATCAACACTAGACTGACAGCAGAATGAATGAGCAGAAAATTTCACTAGAATAAGCCCAGTGACAATCTTTCTTAAACCTGATAAGTTTTTATGGAAGAATCTCAGACAGAGTGATTTTCTATAGACACAAAATAGTTTTACTTCTATATCTACTAAGTAAATTTTGAAGTCATTTTGAGTATTGTTGTTTTTGTTACTATGACAAATATATTTTTCTTTATTTTAAGGTGAATTTGGTAACTATTTACTCTTAGAGTATGTTTTCACTTCCACTGGTTTTTAGTAATATTAATGAGAGTTGCAAGAGATCAAGGGTCAACTGACAGCCAGAATATTTTTTTTCTCTTAAATTTTTCACTAGAGATAAAATGATATAGATATATAATGAATTTGTGAAAGCAGTATCACCAGTGATATTTTATGTAATTCTGTAGCATAAAGACTTACTCTATGTCTTTCATATGGGGAACTTTTTTCTTTTTGGGGGGGTGTTTGTAGATCTTTCTTCACAGAATCAGAGAATATGCCAAGTGGGAGGGGACCAGCGAGGATCATCGAGTTCAAAACTTGGCCCTGCACAGGACCATCCCCAGGAGTCACCTCATGTGCCTAAAAGCATTGTCCAAACACTTCTTGAACTCTGCCTGGTGATGTGACCACTTCCCTGGAGACACTGTTGCATCTGATCCTTGTACAGCTGGTGATTTGTGTTTTCTATTGCATATAGAAGTATTTGTAGATTCTTGGTAGCTGAAGAATACCTTGCCTATAGTTGCCTTGTTTTAGTATTTGATTACTTCTGTGGTCATTCTTACCACCCACTTAAATGTCATTGCATTGAATGTACAATTTAATTTTTTATTTATTATAACTTGGTAATGTTTCTTAGCATATGTGTAGTTAGAGTAATAAAATTAATATAGCACCTCACCTTGGGAGCTGTCACTGAGGTAGTGTTTTCATAAGACTTTTATTATATTTGCTGTCACTAAGGGGTTTTTTTGTGACAGGTGTACAATAGTCTCCTACTGAGATATTCTTTCAGCACTTGTTCCTCGCTGGATTTAGAGTGTTCAGTATCCAGATCTGTGCATTAAAGGTCATTTTTTATGAATGTCAAGAACCAATACAGGCATGTGTACACTAATACCTGCAAATAAAGTGCCACTTAAAAATAACAATGTTTTATTGGGAGCAATGGTGTGTTAGGAAATTAATTTTAAAATCCAGGACATTTCTGTTCTCTTCTCCAGGTATTTCCACATTGTATTTTACTAGTCTTTATAGTCTAATTACAAGGATGTGGGAAATTTTAAAAATCATCTACTTTATATATCTGCACAAAGAATAGGATTCTATGTATCTATGTGTGTTCATGCTTGACTGAAGGATCAGTTTTTAGGCTATAACAGATAACATGCCTCAGATGCCAAGACAGGTGACAAGCTGGGGAAAGCTTTCTAAAATTTTCATATGCTACTTTTTCTGCAACAGAAAATTTAAAATCACAGTGTTGTAAGTGAGCAAGGAACGTGACTACAAAAGCTGTATTAAAAAAAAAAATATTACTTTGTCTCTATTTCTTTTATTTTCAGTACAATTTTACCATAGGTTTTATAGTAACAAGACATAGGGCATGATTCTCTATTTACTTTTATTTCATGCTGCTTCATCTTCTTTGACTGATGATTATAATTTAAACACTGCATAGCTAAATGGCAAATCAAGTTCCATAAGTACTAACTTTGTTGGATTTTATCAGAATATTTTGATAAGGATACTTTCACAGCATTAATTAAATCCATTCTCCAAGTGATCACAACAGTTATTTAACAGCTCTCAGGAATTCTAGATATCAGTCTGGTCCAGACATGAAGATACCATCTTTTTTAAAAGCTTCCCACTTCCTGTAATGACAGGTTGACAAACAGCAATAGATTTCAAATCTGGTCAAGAAAGTAGAGATAATTAAAAATGCATCTTAATGCAATCGCTGAATTTAGGACTTCAGTAGGCTAACAAGCCTTTAGAGGGACTTCCTAAAGATAATGTTGAATTGAAAAGTGGAAAATAACTGGGACCAAAAAAAAAGTAATAAAATTCTGCTATTTGAAAAGAGCAGATCTCTTTTAGACAGTACATTGTTTATACTTATATCTTCTGTTAAACAGAAGCTTTGTTAATTCTGTTGTCCAGTAAAATATTAATAAATAAATGATACTATGCAGATACTTTTAGTGCTTTCACCATTGTGCTCTTATGTACGAAGTTATGATGGCACACTAGACTAACATTCAAAAATAGCCAATCCTTGTGCAGTAACAATGTAACACATTTAGATGAGTAAGGGAGCAATGGCAACAAAATGGTATTTTCAGCCAAACAATTAATTCATTGATACTTTCTGTTCCTCAGGCGTGTTTACTAGCAAAGTTGAGATCTCAGCATAAGACCAGAATGGAAATCCAGCATTGCATGAAGCAGTAAATTAGGATATTTCCTCATAATTTTTCATATTATAGCATAAAACATACTTCCAGTTAAGGATTTACAGATAAAGCTTGTCTCTAACCCATATGAGAGAACTGGCAGTCAGCATGAAGCAGAGATCATGTATGTAGTGACATCTTTGTGTTCCTATCTAAGATGAAATAGATTGTCTTTCTTACCTTGTACATTGTCTAGCAGTACATTTTTCTGGTAAAATTTAGATGAAGTAATTGAAGATGCAGCAATTTTGTTGAGGGTAAAATGACATAGTCTTAACAGGCCAAAATAAATAAAATAATATTTTAAATCAAACTTCAATCTTGTCTTTTCTAAGCATCTTTTCTGAAAGTATTTTAGGGAATTTGCATCTCTGTTTATCCAAAACCCTACTTCTTTCTCTGCTATCTCTTCTGGAACTCATGTGTGGTGTGCAGAGAAAATGCTAACATTTTTCATGCTACTATCAGGAATTATTTGATCTAATCTGAAAAAATGTAAAGAACTTAATATATTTATTACATTTAAGGTGATGAATAGAGTATTATGCATCAATTTGTCTCTTTTAACAACAACAGGAGATCAAGTACCATTTAACTGACAGACACTTTCTAATACCTAAAATACTTTACCTCTGTTCAAGTTTAAGTTATGCAGAAAAAAAACTTACATCAGCTAGAGCAACATCTCCATGCAGATGTAGCATTGCTTTCAGATAGTCATCAGTATCTAAAAAGCCTTTTGAATGGTTCTGAGAAGTAATCTCTTCCTGTGCAGCATCAGCTGTCTCCTTTTGGGACTCCCTCTGTTGGTTTAGGTTCACCCAGGCATGCCCTCAGGCACATTTCTGAATCTTGTGTTGATATAAGTTCCACTTACAGAAAGCTGACACAGGAGGCCATTTGAACCTCCTATTGTCCAAATTTTACAGCACGTTTGAAAAACTATACTGAGTATTCAGAGATTATTTTTTTCCTCAGAGTATTTGTTCATCTGAGTAATAGTACTCACATGTAGTGAACATATCCATCAGACTTAGGTCTTGATTAGCCTGCAGGAAAAATATTAAATATCAATAAGAGAGAGATATAATTCTTGCAGTACTGAATTACCAAATAAACAAATAAAACTTATTTCTGCATGAATAAATATCACTTATTATGAGAGAAGATATTAAGATGATGCACTGTCCAAGAGTTTTGTTATAAAGTCTGGCTATTATATTATTGCAGGAACTACTATACAATCTTTAATTTCTATTTTGAATTACTGTATGACAAGGTTTTTGACATGGAAAATAAACATGAAGTATTCAACTGAGAAATAAGATGCTGAGATATAAAGTCAAAATTAGACCTACAAACAAATAAGAGTTCCATAGAGGAGCCTAAATTCCCAAGGAATCTAAAAATATTACCCTGAACAATGAC
Organism: Alaudala cheleensis; assembly: GCA_013398995.1. Classification (NCBI taxonomy): domain Eukaryota; kingdom Metazoa; phylum Chordata; class Aves; order Passeriformes; family Alaudidae; genus Alaudala; species Alaudala cheleensis. The sequence continues at coordinate 264,133 of VWYE01005058.1, read as the reverse complement.
ATTACAACTATTGGAAGCATACAGAATTTCTTTAGTCTCAAAAATGCAAAGTAGATCAATGCCCACATGGCTGCAGGCCATGAAGGGTTCCTTGGTGGAGCAGGCAGGCATTTCCTAAAGGATCTGCAGCCTGTGGAAAGCCCACACAGAAGTAGTCTTATATTGTATAATATTGTATCCCATGGGAGGGATAGATGCATGCTGAACCAGGAAAGTATGAGAAAGGACTAACAGAGAGGAACAGTTATGTCCTGACCATTGCCCTCAGTACACCATTCCCCCATGCTGCCTAAGGCAGGGAGAGTAGTCAGAAATATTGTGTTGAGAAGGAAACCAGCTGAGCCCAGGGAAGAGAGATGTGTGGTAGAGATAAAATTTTGATGGTTGTGTTTCTTTTTTTTTTTCTTATTCTATTTTATGTTTTTGTCCTCAGTACCTGAATACACTTTGGCAATAAATACAATTATGTTTTCCCCTCTCAAGTCTGTTTTGCCCATGACAGTAATAGGTAATTAATCTCACTTTATCTAAAGCCATGAGCTTTCTCATCCTATTTTTACCCTCCATCCTGACAAGGAGAGTGAGTGGGAGAATTGCTGAGTGGGTAACTGGCTGCTGGACAATGCTAACTCTATTGTAGCTTTCTGAGTGGCAAATTATTACTCAAATTAGATCTAAGAGGTCTGTGTCTGAAGTAGAGGAATGTTATTGGTATTACATTCCAGGGCTAACTCTTCAGTGAAAATCTGGCAGAAGAATAAGTAACACCTAGGATACCTCAGTATAAAGAGGGAAATATCTTAATCTTCACAGGAGGCTTCCAAACAAAACAAAGATACAGAATAATTTCTGAAAAGTATAATAAAATCCTTTAAATATGGACTGTTATATAACAAACTGAATTCAATCCCATTAACTCAGACAAATGTACTGTCTAGATCAACCTTGCAATCATTTAAAATAACTTGAGAAGCCTTGTATGTGTTTGTCTTTTTATTTCATTTTTTTGAATAAAACCAGATTTTGTTGTAGCCCAAAGCTGGTAGCTGGCATAAGCACTGATAGCACTGAACACATGCTTCAATGTAAGGAATTGTCTGAGGAAATGCCATGCATAGGAAATTATGGTTTGTTGCTTTTCTTTTTTTTTTTTTTTTCAGTAAATGCAGGTCATTATGGACACCAGAAATTCTGCCCTTTTCTGCCCTGCTTCTAAGTATAGTTTCCACCACAACCGTGTTCTAAAAAGACTGTATGTTTATGCTTCACTATTTTTTCTAGACTTATATAAAAGTATATCTGAAATCAGAACAATAATAACTTCAGCAGGTATTCATGCCTTGTTTGTAATTGTTTATATATTTTTTTTAATATCTCTTCAGGGACTATGGGCAGTAGTATTTTCTGCACCACAGGGTACATTATAAACAACAGCTGCCCACAGTTGCAATTAAACTACTGGAATGAGAATTAAGAGAATTTCTTCAAGAAAGAATTTCAGCTTGCCTCATACTTTTTGAAGTGTTCTAGTGGAACCATACATATATACACATAAACAGAATGTGGAGGTTTTATGGGAATAGAAGTGGTTTAGCACATGAATTTTGAAGGGGTGAGAAATAAAGAATATAAGCACTGAAGCTTGTAACAAGGTCTATATAATTTTAGGGGTTAGTATTTCATAACTGAAATATTATTTGCTATTGTCAATTATTAACTCATGGAACATATTAATTCTATGTAGGATGTTTTCCATACTGCCTTTCTGAAAATGCTTTGTTTATGCTTTTTCAACACATATAAAATCCAGCTGCTTTGTCAGTAGAACCTGTTCAAAAGTTGTGCATCTTCCAAATGTTACTGCACAGCAAAGAAATGTTAAAAGCCTTTGTTTGCTCTATAAAGTGTGCTAACTTGCACGTAAATCCTGCTCCTGGGGGATATTTAAATATGTTTCTAATTTTCTGTAATACCTGTAACAGTCGATTTTTTTCTTTTCATCTATACTAAACACTCCTCTTTTCAGAAATGTACTTCAAAAAGGTATCTACAGGTATGGTATGTATGGACTTTCATCAGAGTACATTCAAAGATGTAAATGTTTGTTAAGTTCTTTCTAATATATTTTTTTTCCCAAATAAGAAGATTGTATAGAGAAGAAACTAATGGCAGCACTATTAAGGACTTGTCCAAAGCTTTGTAAAACTGTGAGAAAGCCAAGAAATAAATATAAAACTTAAAGGTTGTAGAGCAGGGACAAAATTGCTGGCCACATTTCTTAAACTTAACATTCTTTCTTAACTATCTCAGTGTAATATGTCTATATAGATATAGTAACTTACCTCAGTTAATTTGGGGAAAATAGGTCCTCATTTATATTAAGAACTAAATCAATTATGGTGCAATTTTAATATGAACAACCTGCTTCTACCAGAAAGAAATAAGAGAAAATCTTTTACAAAGAGAAAAGCTTGGTTAAAGCATACTATCATCCATCCAATAGAGCTATAACAGACAAATAGAAAAGGATCATAGAGTACTAACTATTACTAAAAGTTCATTAAATAGCAGTTCCACCCCTATTTTCAACAATCAGTACTGAAAACAATACTAATTGACAATGTAAACTAGTAGTGTCAAACACAGGCAATATCTTTTTTACTCTAGGAATATTTGGCATAATTAATTCTTCTCTTTAATCAACCTCCAGTAATTTCTCTAAAGGCTTTTGTAGTTCTCTGAGCAGAAATAGAACATATTCTGCTTTCCAGGTTTTCATTGGGATGGAAAGGTAGCCTCTTCTGAATTACAGCCTGCTGAAGTCCTGCGTTTAGCAGATCTGTCTGCTAAAAGCTGTGATTTTTTTTTTTTTTTGAAACAATTCTTTTAGAATCACTATGTTGGGAGTAAAACATTGTTACTGCATTGGTTAACTTTTGTCCATATACTTAAATCATCATTCTTTCCTGGCCGTGTGATTCACAGGTGACACTAGCAGCAGATGAGTAAATTATGAATTCTCAATCCAAGGTGATATTTATGGGGTTCTTATTTTTTGTGTTGACAGACATTGATCAGTATAAGAAAAAAATTAATGCACTGGAAAGATGAAGTAATCTTTGTTAGAATATAAAATGAGCTATGAATTCTCAACTGAAAAACTGGAGTGACAGCAGATTCCCATCTTTTTCAAGCATGGGTGAATAATGCATTTGTAAAGATATAACTCTGAGAAAAATAATAATAATATATATAGTAACTGATGATGTAGAGTTTTTATTTTGTTATAATGTACTTCTACTATGAATTGTGTCAGAGAATAGAAAAAGAAGAATTAATCTGAATTAGCAGATTCAGTGCTAGACCTCTAGCACTGGGGGCTATGTCAAGGCATGTGGATGAAAGGAGGTGATTACAGATAATGAACACAGCTTCAAAAAAGACAAATAATGCTTGGCTAATCAAGTGGCCTTCTACATGGAGTAACTGCTTTGGTAGAGAAGTGAATAGCAGCTGATATAATCTACCTTGACTTCTGCAAGGATTCATACAGCATTCCTGTCTTTAAAGTGGAGAGATGTGGGTTTGATGGGTGGATTCTTTGATGGATAAGAAGTTGGCTCAATGTCTGCATCCAAAAAGTTTTGGTTAAGGTCTCAATGCCCAAATGGAGATCAGTAACAAATGCTGGGGTCTGTATTGGGACTGGTGCTGGTCAGTAACTTTATTAATGACATAGTGAGATTGAGTGCAGCCACAGCAAGTTCATGGATGACACCAAGCTGAGAGATGCAGTTGATAAACTAGAGGGAATGGATGTCATCCAGAGGGATCTTGACAGACGGAGAAGTAGAGCACTGTGAACCTCATGAAGTAAAACAAAGCTAAGTGCAACGTCCTCCAAATTGGGTCATGGCAATCCCCAGCAGCAGCAGAGAGTGAGGGATGAATGAACAGAGGGAAGCCCTGTGGAGGAGGACCATGGGCGTAGCAGCAGGTGAGAAATTAGACATGAGCTGCTAATGTGGACGTACAGCCCAGAAAGCCAAATATATCCAGTGCTGCATCTAAAGAGGTGTGACAAGCAGGTCACGGGAGCTGATTCTTCCCCTCTCCTCTGCCCTCATGAGATCCCATCTGGAGTGTTGCATCATTTCTAGAGCCCGCAGCACAACAAGGACATGGACCTGCTGGAGGGATTCCAGAGAAGGGCCACAAAGTGATCAAAGGACAGAATAATCTCTCCTATGAAGACAGTCTGAAAGAGCTGGGGCTCTTCAGACCTTATAGCAGCCCTCCAGTACCTTAAGAGGACCTGCAATGAAGCTGATAGAAGGAGGAGGAAAGGATTTAAACTAGAAGATGACAGATTTAGACTAGACGTAGGGAAGAAATTGTTTACTTAGTATGGGGAGGCACTGGAACTTGTTGCCAAGAGGAATTGTAGATGTCCCATCCCTGGAAGTGTTGAAGCTTGGATTGGATGACACTTTGAGTAAACTGTGTATTGGAAGCTACCCCTGTCAATGACAAGGATATTGAAACTGTCCCTTCCAACCCAAATCATTCCATGAATTAATCAGTTTTATGGTTGAAGTTCTAGCTTTATGGAGGGAGTCAGTGGAGGTATATATTAAAAACCAAAAAAAGACAATCTCCTAACTACTTCCTATTCCTTCTATTACTGCTTTAACTACTGTTCCAATTAATTCCTAATTGAACAAGTGAATTAAACTCAGTTTACCAATCAAATCTGCAAAGCACTAAAAGTAATTTTACTGTAACATCTGCACTGTTGATCTAGGGTTTCCTACCCACCCACTAACACAGCTGCCTAAAATAGAAAGAACCAAAAATTGTCATTTTGTAGAGAAGAATCAGCAGCTAGATTCAGCAGGCAAGCCTTTCCTTTTATTCTGCTACTCATGAATAAAAGCAGAAACCATTTAATATGTCAAAAATAATGGAAAATTTCCCTAGGGATATTTTCCATCTTGGCCTTTGCCATCTTTCATTCTCAAGCTCACATTACTTTTCACATTGTACATTGTTGTTGTTAAGGTGGAAACATAAGCAATTAAAAAAATAATATCCACACTATTTCCACGGAGGCCATTAGTGTTCTTCTCTATTGTGGTTTTTGTGGTTTTGTTTCTTTTTATACTAATGAAGCCCATTTCCTTTTTTACATTTTATTGTAAAAGGTAGAACAGTAATGGATTAGACTGACTTCTTCCCGTGTCAAGTCTAATGCTATGTAACAATTTGTTTATACTGTTGGCTGCCTTAAAATAAATAAATAACTGAATAAATAAAAGATGAAAGAAAAAGGTAATAAGGAAAGACCAATTTTATCGCCTGTATCATTAATGGGTAAATTTGTTGGCACAGAAATGACAAGATTGCTGACAATGACTTTGGCAAAGACAGGTCTCTTTAGCTCAGTGTTTGATAAGATGGTATTTAATTTGCAGCTCTGGGCTGAAAGACAATGGGGGAAACAGAAAATGTAGAAATCCATTGAACAGCAGTTGGAAGGAAAATAAAAGCTACAAGTAAAAGCACAAGCTTTGAAAAAAAAAAAAAAGTTATAAAGTGCCTTTCTTTTTCCACTAAATTTTTTTCATACCTGAGCTTTCATTTCCCAAATGTTATTTAAATTATTTTCAAGGGCAGTTTTTCTTATCACTGGTGCAGAACAGCACAAGTTTTTCTGTTTCTATTTCACTTTTCATGGTTAAATAAGAAATAGTATTACAGTTGTTTAGTCATCTTTCCAGATAAATCATTGGTAAAAGCTATTGCATCCCTTTAAAAACAGATCCAAATGGTGGATTCCTCAATATAATTGTGTTTTTAAAAATTATTTGTTTTCTTGTATTCAGGAGATTTTAAAGATCATGCTCCTTGAGACTCAAAGCATGGATTAGTAGAAGTTCTGATGAGTCATCTGAAAATGTAACCGAATAAGAATTGCATTATTGGCTCTGTTCCAACAATTCAATATCTTAAACAGCATTTATTCCCCCCCTCTGGGGTTATTTTGTATATTACAATGCTTCCTTTGAATGTTCACTTACAACTTTTGACCAGCCTAGCTGAAAGAAAAAAGCTATATATAAATTGTGCATACACAAGGGAGTTCTGTCCTTCTTCATAAGTGTACACTCAACAAAATATAAAATAGAAAAGCCTAAGAAGGTGCTGCCTTGGCAGCTGAAGCTCTAAGACACAAGCTTTATTCACTCGCACAGATACATAGCCTTCTCTGAAATCATTTGGGCTGTAGGAGCTGAGACCCAAGCAAAAAATAGTTTGTTGACATCAGGGTTCATAAAGAAATGTAGAACAGTTGTGGTCTGAGGATTTTTGGCAATCACATAATTTGTGGCATATAGCAAACCCCATATTTTGTCTTATTAGCTGAAAGAACAAACGGACTTTGATAAGAAAATTTGTTTTGCTCACATTTACTAATTTACTAGTTTGTTCATTTCCTAGTTCATGGAATTCATGTCTTTCTTTTCATAAACAAAAACAAAAATGGATTGTGGAATTCATAGTCCTTTTAACTTATTGCACTTGAACGGGGATTATTAAGTCACAATTCTGGTTGGAGAACTCTGTCCTTAATGCTACCACTTTCCTGACAGCAAGGAAGAAAATTGTACACATACTGCAGACTGATGAGGTTTATTTTTTTCTTATGTAACATCTGGGTAAGAAAAAGACAAGCTGAGCTAAGAGGTCATGTTCTGTCCAATGTTACTTGTTGCTTTTTAAAGGCTTAATTTGATTGAAAACAACCTTCTCTAGTAAAATTAATAACACAGTTAGAATCTGAGAGCTAAATTTTTATGTTTTTATTAATGCAGAATAACCCAGTTACTAATCTCTGACTTCAGAGGAGTAATTCAGAGGTGATACATTTACAATTAATGTTTCTTTGCAAGCAAGGACACCCAAATTAATACTAAATTGAGAAACTAATTATTATCTAAGGAATAGAAAGCCCACCTTCTCCATTGTACGTAAGAATGCACCAAAAATAATCCATGTTCTGTCTTAACTTATACAATGTACCCTGTGAAAGGACTAAATATAGATCTGGAAATACAGGTAGAACAAATCTTTATTTAAACTTAAACTATTTAAAATTAGAACTAATGCAAGTGGGGTATACACTGAATTGTTAATTTTCTGAAATATCCGATATACCTCCTTGGAGACAGGGATAAGTACTTTGTATAATTGATCTGAAAGACAACAATCAGACATTAATGTTCATACAAAGCCTTTCATTTCTATTATATCAATAATTTTGATCAAATCATTGGAAAAAAAAGCCTGAAAATGTGTTTTGATTCAACCACAAGATATGAGTAAAAACTATAAAGAATCAGCTCATTCCAGGTCATTTGGGAAGATTAAATATTGTAATAGGCTGCAATTGTCTTAAAATGCATTAACATAATGGGAAAATTTACTAAAAAAGAAAACCAATGAAAACAAAAGCAGTCAAGTGTTACCGCTCCAACACAGCCTTCAGACAAGGGAAAGAGAAAGAAAAGAAGTACAAGGACATCTTTTGAATGAAAGTAAGTTTAATATTGACTGTGAATAGATTTGCAATAGCTGAGGATAGCATTCAAAGCTGGGAACACTAATTGGCTGTATGAGAGACTGTAACTGCATCCTAATGCAAAAATCAGAAAGGATATATCTTCCCAAATCCCAAATTGTAGTTGTTTCCACAGAATGGAAGTTGATACTCTTTGACTAATATATAGGTTTAAATAATTCAACTGAACTGTAAGGAGCCTTAGACCTGGATGCAAAATTATTTGACTAAATAATAAGACACTTAGATCTTGCATTCCCAAGGTGAATTAATTTAATTTTGCATAAAATTTTAAAAGAGACATAGTAGAGAAATAAGAATCACCAAGATCTTTCTTATTACAATTCACAGCAATTCTCAGAGAACAAGTGGTATGAAATCTTATGTAAACTACCTATCATCTTTTTGTCTCAAGTACTAGATCCATGAGCTTCAGTTCCTAGGGGTTAGGAAGCTATCTAGGAAGTGTCATATAAGATTGCCTTTATTTTATACACTTCCTAAAGTATCAACTAGCAGACTCCAATCTACTATAAGAGTTAGGCTACATGATTAGTTTTGGTTCTGATCTTTCCTATTACAATTCACAGCTTAATAAAAGGATATAATGTTCTTATTTGGGCAATATAGAATTTAGATTAAGCCAAAAAGTTGAATTTGTTTCTTTTCATGTGCTATTGGACCACTGATTTGTTCTCTAACACAAACTTTTAAAAATTCTTTTCTAAGAATAACAAATTTTATAATGACTGGTGAAGAAATTAATTCTGGCTCTGTGTTTTCTTTGGTGAGAAAAGCATGGTAGATATAAAAGTTTATGGAGAAAACAGTAGCTATGCCTGCTTTTCTCAGGCATTTCTCAGGCATACCAGGTGAGTATGTTGCTAGAAATTACACCAGGTAAAGAGTGAGACCCACAAAGAAGTCACAAGGAGAAATGTCTGAGTTCTGACTGGCTGCAAGAACTTTGCTATTGCTAGTTGCACAGACACCGGGAGGGGCCCTTTGAACTGCAACCAAAATGGAGTTAAAAACTGACTCATTTTCAGTGCTAGCTGGATAACAGATTTTATTATCTTAATTATCAAATCAGCTGTATGAATTGAACTGAATAGTTCAATTAACAATGAACACATTATTTTTCCTTAGAGACAGAAATCTAACTTCTGCAAAACAATAAAAGATTTAATTATTTAAGCACATAAAGAATGAAGATATTGAGAGAACAGAAGTACAAGGCCAAGACCAAATAAAAGTGGAGTTAAAAATTACTTCAATAAACAGATCAAGAATACCATTCACACAATAAATTTATTTTCTAAATCTTTTTTTTTTTCTGATGAATCATTCTCCAGACAGAACAAGGGGAGAAGTGATGTGTAAGTGGACAAAACTTTTTAAGAAGCTTTGAGAAGCAAAACCAGAGTGTGTACTGCAGCTGGGCTTTTAAGAAGCACACTACAGAATCACAAGGGCCTGTGAAGTCAGGGTTTTCTAGAAATGAAGGGAATAGGCTGGAAATTAAACCAAATAAAATAAGAAACCTCCTGGCCCTACATAAGTTTTATACAGAGATTGAAAGAAGTCCCAGAGGAAGTCAGTTTTAAGACAAATCTTAATCAGTTTAAAAAAAAAAAAAAGAAAAAGGAAAAAAACAAGGAAAAAAAAAAGCCCAAACCAATCAAATATAGTACAATTATTACAGAACTGGGTTTAGTAACCCTCGAGACCCTATAGTTTATATATTCCATATAAACTCTCTAAATAAGGTTGTTATAGCTAAAAGTAACATGGTGATGAGTGGGTACAGATGTGAAAGATCTCCTCCAGGATGGTGAGACCCAGTGTGAATCTGACTCTGCTGAATTTTGGCCATCCAGTGGCTCTTACATGGACCCATCAGTAGTAGAGGATTACTTTCAGAGGGGCCAGGAATTTTGCCATCTACTACTCACATAGATTTTAGTCTAGTCTTTCATTTATGTTCATGTCCAAATTATTTTTTCTGATCTGGGTTTTACTGTTTAGATGTGAGGGAATTTCTCTTTTAATAACTCATCCATCATACTGTTCCTTGTTTAGTGAGTCACAGGAAAGATATAGATATCTTTTTATGTTAATTCTGTTTATGAATAGACCCAAGCTCTTAGATTTAAAAAGAAATGATGTAGAATAAAGTTCTCAAACCAGAATAGCCTAATGTGATTCCACATGTTCAGTATGTTAAGATAACTGTCAATTGAAACTCAGGACTGAGTATGTGAAACAAGATGGAAAGGAGAAGAACTAAGATGTTCACTGCTAAACTGAAGAGCTTCACTAAGCCTCTGAAGCTATCCTTTTTTGCTGCTATTTCCACAATACAACTATCTTCCAGTGTTTTCTGCAGCTTCTGAAAGTTATACTACAGTTAGTGCCTTATTTCCTATCCTTTAATGCCACCAAATCTTAACACTTTACAGTATCCTACTGTTCTTTCCTACAAACTCTGGAAAACTTTGTTTAAACTTTACTTCCTTTCCTTTCTTTCTGAGATGCTCCAGGCAATTTATCATCAAGCAATGAACTCTGCTTGACATCCTGTATTCCAGTATTTGTACATCATATTGCAGCCCAGTAGCTTCAATAGCCTTTTTTCAGGTTGGTGTCTGTGTCCAATTTAAATTCTACTTGCCTAAGGGTTTTCTCTATTGGAACTGCTATAAGCTGTCACACTTGTACAACTGACATTTTCTTATTTAACCTTGACCCATATCCCACTGAATATAATTTAAGTGAGTGATTTTTATAATATCATCAATTTTCTAATAATATGGTCTGGAATTATTTATAAATCCTAAAACTCTGTAAGTTATGATGCAGAATTATTGGATGTGACAGGTCATCTAAAAGACTTGCCCTTAATTCCTATGCCTTAGCAGCTAAGAAATTCTGAATTAAAATGCTATGAGACTGAAAATAAAAACCAGGAGTTTGTCATTAAAGCACACAATGTAGGAAGGTAGTAGAGATCTCCTTTAAGAAAATAATGTATGTAAGCTTTTGAAATTATCTAAGCATACTAAGTAATTTTCTAAGCATACTATCATTTCTCCCTTAGTTTTTTCTCTATCAGACAAACTTGCAATTTTTTAAATGTTTTTCTTATGATTTTCACATCTGAAGATGAAGATTTTTCATCTGAAAATTTGTGTCAGACTTTTTAAACTATTATCCCACCATCTGATTTTATGTTAAATATTTCTTGATCTCTTATTAAAAAGCACTACTGATTCACAAAAAAGATTCTTTGTTTTATATTCCTCACAAACGTGACAAGCAAAACTTTGTCAGTCTTTGTACATCAGAAGCAAAAATTAAGTGATTTTTAACCTAGCTTGACGTATTTTTGTGACTCTACTAATTATAAACCTTAAATAGAAAATATTTGCTGCAAGCAAATCACGCTTATATGATCCTGAAGTAGTAGCACTATCCTGAGCTTTCTGCTAATACAGAAGCTGGATAGTTTTACTTTGTATTTAATGTATTTATTCAAACTGTTATTCTCTTGCCTTTGTGAAATGGACTAAAACAGTCTGAAGATTCTGATCTTAGAACATAGTAAAAGAAATTGCTCTGTTTGTCCTGATATACATTTCCAAGTGTAAAAACCTGCTGGTAAAGCATTTGAGAGACATTGTTGCTGAATTAGATATGACAGGTAAACATTTTTTCCCTGTTAGCAGAATCCTTTAGAAAGCCTCATTCCTAAGATATTTTGGGATGTTATTGATTTTAGAGACACTGATATGTTTCTTTATGTTCTCTGACAAAACACTAATACAATACTTGAGTAGTTACAGATTTTACTTATAAAAATCTAAATTAATAAAAGAATATGCCCATCTAAACTGTTGTAGCTTTAAAATATTTACAAAAAAAATCTTTGAAGATATATAGCCTGCCTTTAATACCTATGAGATTTTGCATTCTGTTTTTCTTGATTTTGGCAGGGACTATATTCTTTGTAGGCCTTCTCTTTTATGCCACTTTCATAAAGTGATGTTTCCCATAAAATATTCAAACTGTTCTGAACAGAAACATTAATGACATGGGAGTCCTTACAATGTGATTTCTAAAAGTAACAAAACATATTTTTTCATATTTCTCCTGATTGTCTAGTTGTATGGGAATATTTAAAAGGCAAAGCTGCTGTCTGTACTTTTCCTACATATTAATAAACATAAAAAATCTATTTTGTGTGAAAGAATTTGCTTTTGAAACAGCTTTATGTTATTGCTTGTCCACATTTTTTAATAAATTTGAATGTTTTGAAAGAAAATAATATGAAAGTAATAATAAAATGCTTGCTAATAATGTGATATTTCTTTAAGTCTAAAAGTAATTATTCTTTTGCATTAAGAAAGACAAAACCATCATAAATCAATCCATTAAAGCTCATTATGGTAGTCACTACTAGTCCACTTATGGGTTTAATGGCTTTTAAATGCTCATGCTATGTGGAATTTGTAAAACTATCATAAAATGTAGCGAATATATGGTGTCCTCATCAGATAAGTTCTTGGGGGAAAAAAGAAAATAAAAGAGTATACTTGTACTAGGTGTACCAAAACGTTCTGGAGATTTGATAATTTGATCACCCCAAATAAATTGAATGCATTTTCTAGAATTCGCAACCTCAAGTAAGATGATTTTATGAAGATATTCAGGAGAAATTCCTTCCATTATAATTTCTCCGTCAAACCTTCAATGTTTGATGACCTACAGCATATCATTCCAAAAAAAGCAGATATTGATATAAAGATTTTGAGTGATGAAGAATACATCGTTTAAATGCCATTATTTTTAACACATTTTATTCGCAATAATGATAAAGCCTATTGAAAGCAACTTAGTCTGCAATAAGCACTTTCAAGTCAAATTTCAGGAGATTTCATTGAGCTCAAAAGAGTAAGTGTTAAATACCAAACTTAAGTATGATTCCCCTTTTGCTGCTCCTTACCAGAATTTAGGATACAATTCAGTTTAACTCCAGTTTGAAATTCCCAGGAATTTCTTTTTTTTTTTGTCAGAGATTTTTCAGACTTTCAGGCTCTGTCTAGTTATGTATTTTTGTTCTGTGTCACTGGAGCACTATATTTTATGCAACATATAAACTAAACCAAACTGTGGTATCTGAAACTGTTACAGATTCATGAAAGTTCTGGAATTAATACGGGAGCCAGTCAAAACTCCATACTTGAAAAGCAAATATTGAGAGAAGTTCTCTAAGGTTTAAAGCAGTTGCCTCTAAAGGACTGAAAACTGAATGTACTCCTATGGCTTATGAAGCTTTTTAATGGAGAAGCATAATTTTATATTTTCTTATTGTATATATATATATATCTAGACACGCTTTACTACCCCTTATTTTACTGTATCTCCATGCAACTGCTTGCTGTTTTGAACAGGTGTAATTTTATTTGACTATATATGTGGTACTTCTTCAGTATACTGATGATACTTCTGTTTATCATGGTGCCCCAACACAATGAAAGCAAAAATTCCCTGTGCCTTTAACCCCTGCTTCTTCCAATTTCATCAGTGATCAATCTACAAGAATGATTCCATTTTAAACTAAATATCACATGAAAAGTTCCAGCAGGAAATAGTAGTCTGTGTCCCAGAAGACAGAAGGATACCTGGACTCATAAAGTACTATTAAAAAGGTTGGATTTGCCAGTAAGCATCTTATATGAGTGCTGGAAATTAATTTAAAGCTAATGATATGCAAAGTGATCTCCCTAGGAAGTACAGTTTTCACTCATATAGATTTACAATCTCATTTACTTGTGTAGACTCACTAATCTGATTGTAATCATGTTACTTATCTTTAATTTTTGTGTGTGGCAGCTGTACATCAGAAATGACATACAGGTGGGACTATGATATATTAAATCAATTTAATCACATTTAAATATTTCAAGGTTCAGTCTTCTGTAAGAAGGTGGTTCCTAAACAAGTAATATTAAAAAATCTCCAAACATAACAAACTCATAGTTACATACTTATTTCTAAGCAAGGTTAAAATATCTAAACATTAAAACTGACGTTAAAATAATTCTTGCTCACAATTGAGAAGACTCAGGCAGCTGTTTGATTACTTTGTGATAGAAGAATTGCAATGTACAAATAATTAAATATATTTTCCACCTATTCAAGGGTAAATTACAGCCTTTAATCAATTTATATTTGTAATTTTATATTTCATAGAAATATTACTATGTTCTCTCACATGTATGCAGAACACCTAATTAGATTTCATCTTGATTGGCTACCAGCCAAAGGGACTTGGATCTAGAATCCAGTAAAACTACTTCGACTCCTTGCATGATTTCCCGTGTACCTTAATTTCCTGTGGCATTGTCATTTGTAGTGATGAAAATTCTGAGGACAGGCATTCTTCCAGGGGCTGTTGCTACATAATATCAGGGTAGTCGTCTAGTGGCAGTAAGACAGGTAGTACTTCAGGTGATACAATCCCCATCTTGGCTGTCAGTCCTTTCTCCATTATCCATCTTCATGAAGTTTGCTGGGAGCACCTTATTACTACCAGCAAAATATCTCATGTCTGGGCCTATGTCTTTGGAATAGTGATACATATTGTTTTAAGAACTTATGTAGCTTAGCCATGTGCTTAAGAGCACTCTGTCTAAGAAATATTTTATAACAAATACAGAATAAAATCATTTTATGCAAAAAAAGAATTTACATATTCTCTTCAAAAATTAATAAATACATTCAATATAGCACGCATACAACTTGCATAGATGAGTTGTTTTTAGCATGTCTAAAGCTCAAGGACTTTATATGCCATTTTGTACATTTATTGATAGAGAGGTGCCAAATCTAACATTTGGAGACAAGACTGTCACTGGGTACCAGTAACCAGTAGCATGTATTCCCAGTAGGCATGCACATAAATGTCCTATGCAGTACATGCCACCTTGTATACAGAGCCAGCCACACCGATCAACACATGCAGCACTTGCACAAGCACAAACAGCACCAACAGCCTCATCCCATTCTGTTCTCTGGCTGACCAAGATGAAGATCCAGTAGTGGGAATAGATACAAGTATTTAATGTTCACTCATCCAGTGTCTGGGATCCTGGATGCCAGGATTCCCACTCAGTAGCATCTGGCAATGCCACCTTGAAGGCCATAGCCCCAGTCTAGCTGTAGATCTTCAGACCAACACTCACACACATGCCTACACATATCCCTTCAAATAAAGAGGTATTAGACACACAGTCCTGGACCTCCTGCCCCCCCATTACCTTTCACTGCAATATTCATGCACACAAGGAGGTCACACAGTAAATCTCCAGAGTCCACTCATGTGTATCTGGTCCCACTTACTCACCAGCGAGGCTGACTTGATGTTCCTTTGTGATCATGCACTGACTTGAGTACAAAAACTCATCATTCTTGCTGGTAACCCAGACTCTCTGGCACTCCAGTCACTGGCTCTTAGACTTCCCATACACATACATATACACATGAAAAGAGCCCTTCACCCAAGAAATTAGTTAGAATTTAAAGATAAAACAAGACAGACTGTGGTGATGCACAGTCAGGCCAGAGCACTGACCAGCACTGTGCAAGTAACCATCCTCTCCTATTTCCTACAGCTCTGGAGAACAAGCCTTATCAGGAGCAGCTGAGGGAGCTGGGGGTGTTTGGCCTCAGGGGACACCCGATTGCTCTCTACACCTGCCTGAAAGAAGGTTGTAATAAGGTGGGGATAAGCCTCTTCTCCCAAGTAAAAAAGTGACAGGACAAGAGGTAACATCCTAGAGTTGTTCCAGGGAAGGTTTAGTTTGGACAAAGAAAAAGTCCTTCTCTGAAAGAGTTATCCAATATTGCAACAAACTTCCTAGGAAGTGGCTGAGTTGACATCCTGGAGGTATTTTAAAAAGTATGTAGGTATTTTGGTTAGGGACATGGCATAGTGGTGGACTTGGAAGTATTAGGTTATTCTAGCCTAGATGATTCCTGAGCTACACCCAAAACACCTCAGGCACCCTTTTGTCTCCTTTCATCTTTCGCTGAACATCTCATGGTCTTGTACAATTCCCAAAAGTCCTTCTGTAAGCATCAAAAATCCCACACTTCTGCAAGCATCAACTTCCCCTTTAGTCCAAAAGGTGAATCAGAAGTAATGGAGAAGCATTAGGCATAGGAAAAAAGACACCATACTGTGCTTTTATCTAAAGGTTTTGTGCTGCAAAAAGACAAAATATACTATATTAGTTATTAGTAATATAAACTAATACAAGGCAGCATTCATCCAGAAAAATAGCTAAATGAAAGTAGAGATTAAATCACAGAAATTTACGGATTTATATGCAGAGCAATTTGGAAAGCAACTTTAATTAACCTAGGTTTCTATTACACACTAAAGCTAGCAGAGTTAGATCAGTCAAACAGATTGTAGACAGCAATCTCTCTAGCTGGCATGCAGGTGGAAGACCCTTGTTGCAGTTATGCCCTCCAGCTGCTCATTATTACCCTTTTGCCAGCAGAACTGGGAGGGCAGTCACCTCCAGCAGAGTGGTTCCTGTGATTGATCCCTCTTCCTCTCCAGGCAAAATCAGCCAGGTAAACACAAGCAATTTAAATGGTTGGCTAGAGGCTCAGGACAGATATCCTCTTTCACATCTAGCTGTGCTGATAGCTATTGTTCCTAGTTGTCTCTGTGCTGGAGACTATGCCACTCAGGATGTCCAACCAAGTAGTAGATATCTCACGACTACTTCTAAGACAGGCAAGCTGAGATCTATGTACACACACTTTAAGTCCACTTGTTAACCTGTTGGTAGCAGATCCTGTGTTAATCTCTGTTATAAACAGCCTGGTGTGTTTTTCTGTATCATTTGGAAACTTCACTGGCTTTGCTCTGAATGTGGTTTAGACAGAATTTGCCAGAAACACTTTACCAGCTGAGCTGTGAAAAGGGGTAAGCTCCAGCCAGTGAAAAAGGGAGAGATTGATGTTGCTATATCAGCACCTGCAGAGGTGTCTGTTTATAGCTTTAGGCAGTTAAAAAGGGTGAGAGATGTGATTCCTGATTGTCATAGTTTTGTTCACAAGTAAAGAGGCTTTACAGACACCAATTATAAAGCTTCTTTAGTTCTATTTGAGCTGAATGATGAAAAGACTTTCTAGAATTGTACAAAGTGTGTTTTTTCATCCATGTTAGTATCATGCTGCCAATAAAATCTTTGATATTGCATCTAAATGTACTACCTAAAAAAATGTTCTAACTAAAAGAGAACTGTAGTGTAAGCATTATTTATTAAGACATTTTTATTTACATTCTATTAGCTGCTAGAGCTAATTTTTAAATGTGAGGATGTTAGGAAGCAAACTGCAAGTATTGCCATAACTGCCTCCCTAAAAACTCCAGACTTTCCAGAATATAAGTAGCAACTGTTCAGCTTGACGTGCTTTTAAACAGAGGAAAACACTTTTAGGGATTAATATAACTTCTATTTTATTAAGAAAACAACTTAGAAAGAGAAAACTGCATTTGTGACATGTATTGTGAAATCCTAAGTATTCGTGACACATTAAACGAAAAAATTTTGTTAGAACTGAGTGTATTATAAATGCATTAGCTATAAATATGTTCATTTTGTAACTGTGTTAAAACTGCTGCTGGACAGAATCATTACCTTGATCTGAAAGGATTTAGCAAACTAGACCTTTCATTCAAGCCTCTCCCAGCCACAGAAGAAGGAGAGGCTGGGCAGAGGCACTGAGTTCAGCTGCCATGCAGACGTGCAGGAAGGGCCATCCCTTTGGCCAGAGTCTTTCAGCACCTGAGGGTGGGATTGCAGTG
This sequence comes from Alaudala cheleensis, assembly GCA_013398995.1. Taxonomy (NCBI): domain Eukaryota; kingdom Metazoa; phylum Chordata; class Aves; order Passeriformes; family Alaudidae; genus Alaudala; species Alaudala cheleensis. The sequence goes on along the minus strand of VWYE01005058.1, from coordinate 246,623 downwards.
CACTCTCTGTATTTGCCAGTGATACAAAGAGTCTGTGACCCCAGTCAGTGATTCTTTGACTGAAAGGAATATCATTCAGTTAAATGTAATGAGCCTTTCTTTAGCATGATTTCAAAAAATTGTAAGAAACTTACATGATCTTAAGTGAACAAGTAAAGAGACAACATGAATAGAGTAGAGAGGTCTTCCTAATGATCAGACAACTTTCCACAAAGGTTGTTAGCAGGAACTTAAGTTGCCGTCTTCATTGATAGTTATGGTGTTTATCTGAATGAAGTCAAGGTGGCACTTGTATGTAGATTAAAGTGCACTGTAATCACACAGTAATTTTTCTCATATGGAAACACTCTCATTTTTTAAGTTTGGCCTGCTGTGGCATCATCCATCAAATTCTAGTTGTACTGGTGCTCATTTCCCCATCACAATATAACCACAAATGAAATGAATTATCTGTTGATATCCTTAAATGCATTTCTCCAATAACCCCAAGAATCACAATTGAAGTAATGGCAGTGAATAAATGTCCTTAAAGACAAGCTACAGTAAAAGCTTCATACTGAAAATCTAAATGTTGAAAATTTTACTGAATTATTTAGTCCCACGTACCATTGCTAGTTACATGAGTGTCAGGTTAAATTTTCCCATGATTACTGCAACTTCTCCTGTAGTCTGCTGCTAATCTTCACTCTTTAATCTAGTAAAATCACAACCACTACGATTAACTTTCTCATCTCTTCTTTCTTCTGTAAGGTATCAGAGTCCAGGCATTGATGCCCCCTTCCATAGGGCATTAGATATAGGATCTTCATCTTCTTCAAAACCTTATCCAATTTAGACCCAATTTTATGATATCTCTTTGTCTCTGCAGCACCACAGATAAAAGTCTTAATGTTCTGTTCTCTCTAGAAATTCTTCTTCAGATTTCAATCCTGATTCAGTTGCATGTCATATGCTCCTTGTTACAAATGTTTCTGATTCAAAACTTTTAAAAATATGGATGTCTTTTGTGAAGTTAGTAGTAATTATGACAAGAGAACAGGGGAGAATCATAGAACCTTATTTAGCTATGTACCTTAATGGCCTACTTTTCATAAGTACTGGGCATTCACTGAATAGTCTGCACTGAAGTTGCTAAATGCTGGAAATGAACTTTCTGAAGGAAAAGTCAGAAACATTCCATCTTCTTTCAAAACTATATTTCATATATTATATACATGCAATAGCATCAGTTGGGTTACTTAGCTTTTAACCTTCTTTGCAGCCCTCAGTACAAAATTTCTCTTGAAATGCAATTCAGCATTCATTAATTCTGACAATGGTAGCTCATAGTTGGTGTGTCAGTGACAACAAGTCTCATGGAGAACATCTAAATGTTGTCCCCTGGGATGACATTCCATGGCATCTTCAGCCTCACTGGAAAGGTCACTGACACAGATTTGCTTTCAACAATGTAATCCAGTCCAAGAGTGACAGCCAGACTATTCAGCATGACAGAGGCAAGGAAGGTTTGAAAAGGCTTTTCATTTGTAAATGACAGAAACAAGTCATACTGGGAATTGCAACCTTTGCCTATCTAGAAACCTCTTTGAACACAATGAATCAGTACTTCTTGGTCTGGTTTAAGATGTAGAAGGTAAGATCCTGATGTTTTGGCTTAATAACTTCCAGGATAATTAAGCCCAAAGGTATTCTTACAGAATTGTTAGTATCCTTCCAACGATTTTGTCATCAATATATGTATTTTAAATCCTTATGGTAACATCACTTGTCATTGATAGTCTTTCTAATAGTTTACTTCCTACACACATCTTCTAGCAAGGAGAGATGTTTCTTTAACCCCTATTTTATATTATAATTGCAATGTTTCCTTCAGTTGAGAACATTCTGGAAAAATATATCCCAGTGTTTAGGCATCAGGTATATAGGGATCAAATTTTCAATCATATGAAGAGTATATGACACAAATGTATTCCTAGAATAGAGGTTTTTCATGTGCTAAAAAACTAGAATTATCTTAACTAACTTACATAAACACAGATAATCTTCTGGCACACATGAAAGCAACTAGAAATGGAAAATTAATTTCTGTCTGTGTTTGTCCTTGTGACTTGTGTGCATGCGTGTACTGTTGTGTACGTGTAAGTGTCTGCCTGCTGCCACTCAAACTCACTGGCTGCACCTGGGAACACTGAGCTTCAGTTTCTACTTTCCTTCTTGCAACTTATTCCTCTCACTAATTGTCTAGATGACAAATATAACAAACCATAGCTTCTGCAAGCTTGGCTTCTAAATAATGTAGGCAGTTATATGTACTTCATGTAAAGTACTTTCCAAAAAACCATTTAAAAATATAATAGATAAACCCCCCACAAGTAAAAAAGTATCCCCAATGTAATTTATGACATATATTGAAATGAAGATTGTTTAAGTAAAGGAATTATTTAATTTGAAAAGGAAGCAAACACATGAACATAAATATGAACTGTATTAAAAACACTGAAGTTAGAAGCCCTTGATGTTACATGAGCTCTCTTCTGACAGAGTATGAAGTCTTAGTAATAATGTGCTCCTTTTCACATTGATCTCAGCTATGAAAGCTTTTTAAGCAAAACAGAAATGACTACTGTGTAATTGTTCTTTTTACACCGAAAAAAATTACTGCCTCTTCACCATGAATTTAGTAATTAAAAAAAAAAATCAAAAGGGAAGACAAACAAAATTAAAAATTTACTCAAGCATGCTAAAGAAGCAGAATCTTTTCCTTTTCGTGCTAAGGTCATCACAACCATGATATTCATGTGAGGCCATGGCAGGGAAAATTGGTAATGATTTAACAGCAGTACACCATCTTTCTGTTTTTTTTTTTTTCCTTTTCCTTTCAAATGTCAAAACCTTGTAATCACTGCAATAAAAATAATAGAAAAGTAGAGTATTATTTGCCTTTTAAGCATTGCCTTGCCTTAAACCCTGTGTCAGGTGAATAGATTCCTTTATGAGATGAAAGCAAGGTAACTTAAAAGTACTACCTTCAAAATACAACTAACAATATAACTGGTAATAACTACCCAAATAATAATAATTTCCCCAGAAGTTTATTTAGAAGTGGGTCACACTAGAGAACACTGGTATCCCACCTGTCTTAAGCTCTCCTGACTTGTTCTAGTCATTCAGTGCTGGGATGTCTGTTACAAACTGACTAGCTACACAATAAATACACTCATTTAAGAGAGCTCAAAGGGCTACCACAGTTAAGAAGATTTCCTGGAAATGTGGGCAAACATTTGCCATGTGGATGAAAATAAAGTAGGAAGAATCCAATCCTGCTTCTTACAGAACAGAGGCAGCATGTTCTTACCCCTGTCAGCTGCAGTCACAGATCTCATGTGAGATTGGGCTGTGGCTAAGTTTCTGTTCTATTTAAGTGAAAACTCTGCCATATTAATTGAAATCACCTAATTCATTGGATTTTGCCCAGCAAGGGAATAGAAGCATAACACTGTCAGGTACAGACTGTCAGAGAAGCTGCTCCTTATTCACTGCATTTTGGACTGCTGCTGCCAACCCTTGCACCAGAAACTGGCCTAGTGGAGGCAAATATTCCTTAGCCAAGAATTCTAATTTGGCTTGTAAGCCAATGTACAACTGCTCAGATTATTATCAAGGAGAGGTAGTTAAAAGCATGGATTAGCAATTCTCTAATGCAACTGAATCAGGAAAAACAGAAATGTTGCAGCCTTTTTTCTACCCAATTTTGCAAACTCAATTTGATCCAGATGATAAGTGTTTGTTGTTTACGTTCAACTGAACTCAAGGGATTTAACAGTGACCTCACTTTTTAATTTGGATGAGAAGAAAAGCAAGCTTTCTGCCATCTACTTTTTATGAAACACTTTGAAGGTGCACCAGTTTGATCTTGGATAGGGTTAACTTTCTTTATAGTAGATCATATGAAGACACACAAACAGGGAGCTGACATGACCTAATAAAAGAGATATTCCATACCATATAGCTCCACACTTGCAAATAAAAGGGAAAAGAGAGGCATTTAGGAGGATCAGCCATCTTTAGATCAGAAACTATCTGATGGAAACTACCCATGGAAGGTGGGGAGTGGTTGCCTTTGCATCACTTGATTTGTTTTGTTTTCCTCCTCTGCCCTTCAATTATTAAGCATTTATTATTATTGCTTGTTTTGATATGTAATTTTCTCCTTTTTTATCCTTCATTTACTCTTCCTCTATTCCCCTGGCAGAGTGGGAGAGGCGAGCAAGCAGCTTTGTGGTGTTTGGCTGCTTATCCAAGTTTACACACAGCAGGAGAATAAAGCGTTCTTCCAGGAAATGGGAGCCAAAATCCAGCCCTGCTCTCATCCTCACTGACTTCAGATAGGTGTTTTTGCTGACAGATTATGAGATCTCTGCAAGATTATGATTATCAGAATATGAGTTATGTAGGTTCTTTGTCTTTTTCCAGTGTTGCACCATGAGCCCAATAATTTAAATTCTTTCCTATGTAGTGATGTTAAATCTTTTTACTGCATAATGAACATCAGATATAGCATGTCAACTATCAAAAATACTATCAAAAATTACATCACATTCTTGTCATTTGTTCTGTTTCTTCAATATGCCCTTCTGCTTTGCTTTTACAGAGTTAAAAACACAGCTCAGTAAATGGCAAATAATGATGTTGTTCAAATGTTCTACTAAATAGCATTGAAATATGAAGATGAATGCCAGAAAATGGAATGCAATTCTTGAACAATTGTAGTCAATTGAAAGGCTTTTTTTATATTTTATTGTTTGGAGGATTTTTTTATTCCAGTTTTTTTCTGTGCTTTTTTTTTTCTTTTTCTTTTTCTGCTAGTCAGAAAAGAAACTGTTTCAATCTGAAAGGTCTTTATAATTAAATCACTTTTCAGTTTTAATTTTCCCTCTACTCTCTATGGCCTTATAAATTAGGCATGTCTTCTCTATTATTTCTGTTAAGTGGTATGTTAGTTATGATACATCAAGGTACATTTTAATTGTGGAGCCACGTGACAAATGTAAAGTCATGATCCTATGGGATACATAAAGGATTTGATGTCATGTTTTTAAATATATTCAAATATGCCATTTGGGCACCTGTACAGACTTTCCTAAATAAAATACTTCAGTAGGTTCAGAATCTGTCATTGAAAATAAACTAAAGCTTTTGCTCTAATTTTAGAGAAAATGTGAGATTTTTTCTATTTTTTCCCTAAGAGACCTTAAATAATTACTGTATGCTTTAATTGTCTCTCAATATTCTAATTTGTTACTTCAGACAATTTTAAACATTCAAGATACTCGTTTAGGTTTCTAACTAACATGTTTTTAGCTAATAAGTTTTTATGTCCAACCTAAGAATTCTCAGAGAGAAGCTGGAGAAACCAGCTTTCCAACACTGTACATAAATTGGTGCAGCTGTGTAGCTTGTTAATTTTACTGACTGCAGGTCAGTTTAAAAAGACTCTTGTGTTCATGTTAACCCCATTCCAGATACTTATCTCACTTCTAGGTCTGTTTTTCGGTTGGTTGGCTGTTCTATTCTCGTTTTTTGTTGTGTTTTGGTTTGGATATTTTATTAATCTCTGCCCTAAATGATTGCCAAATCAAAATTTACTTTAAAACTGGTATGCAGAATATATATAAGATGCATAGGGGCCCTTTAAGCCCTAGAAGAGCTGCTGATTCCATTCTGAGGAGAAAAAATTAAAAGCAGGGGTTGCGGTGGGGGGGAGTAATTTCTGTGTTTCTATCACCTGGCAGACTTCCTAGACTGTAAAAGGTATTTGCCATAAGATGGTGGTTCCTAAGATAGTTTTTTCCTAAGGAACCATGAGTTCTATGAATTAAAAGTTAGTTTCCTTTTGTAGACAAAAAGATGAGATTACTGGTGTGTTTTAGTCTAGCTGGAAAGCAAATCTGCTCAAGTTTGTTTAATTGTTTGGTGGTAAGGCAGCTAGGCTACATGGCAGTAGGTGTATTTAGCCCCAAGGAAGGAGGTAAAGGTGACACACAGTGCACATGAAACAAAGTCTGGTAAATAAACTGAATTTTACTGTTATTGTTATGTCCTAAAAAAGACTCCTTCTGCATCCTTGTGCTTCCTGCATTGCATAACAGCCCAAAAGGTAATTATGTGGTGCTTTTGATAGTCTGTTTTCACTAATGCATTCTTCCTGTTTAGTCAAGCAAGGAGAAAGTTGTCATCCAATTGCTGAAAATTTATTTTTCTTTTCCATACTCTTTGCCCCCCAACCCACTCCTCTAAAAATAAAAAAAATTTTCTGGGCTAACCTGAAAGTTTTTGAGTAGTCTTCTGTTTTGTTCTGTTGTGTCCTGATTTGAGTAGATTGATTCTGCTCCACCCAATTTCAGGATCTTGGGAAGCCAGAATCAGAGTGAAATATTCGAAGAATCACTCATATGGGCACTTCCACAGGAGCTAGTACCTGTAATTCTATTTGATCCTTAGTATTTTAATAGTCATTTGTTAGACTGTAACAGAGTACACTCATCAAGCTATAAAAGACCACAGAAAGTATTTTCCTTCTTTTTTTTCGCAAAAGAAATTAATTTTCTCTCCTGTCCTCTATGTAAAAGGAGACAGGAGGTTAATACTATTCCATTGGGTAGGACAGTTAAGTAAAGAAAGAAAGACCGTTTATCTCTCCTGATGAATATTCAATTTTGCAAGTTTCAATGGAGTAAGTCAGAGTACCTCACTGCAGAACAGTTTGTGACCATATAGGTGTGAAGAAAAATAGTATTTAAGATGCAGAACAGGTGCTGCTTATTGGATGTCTGCTCTAATAGATGGGAGTGTGCCTTAGCACTTGCCTTGAAGGAAATAAAAGCTACTATAATGATCCTAAATGATATATGGAAAATCTGTTCCAAAGAATTTTTATTTCCCTATTAAAATTCAACTTGTGTCTGGTGAGCTAAATGCTTCTATTGACTCAGTCTGTCATATTTAAACTGCATAACGGAAAACTGATTTTTACTGTAATTTTTTTCAGCTGCATCAGCATTCTCCTTAAATATCTTACATGAATTTGTGGGAGCATGTTCGTAACAGTTGCTCACAAGCTAAAATTTGTCAAACAAAGCCTCCCTCCTTTTTCACCTTGATTTTTATTAATGCTACTGGTTTGTTTTCAGTATAGCAATGGCTCTAATCAGAAGAGTTTCTCAAATCAACTGAGGCACTTCAACATTTAAAATATGACTAAGAAGTCTTCACCTAAAGTTGCTGAAGTTTCCTGAAGTTCTATTAATAGTAGAAGTATTTTTGTATTATTTCAGAAGGTTTATAAGCTTCTGAAATGAAATTATTCCTGCAACAAAAGATCTCTCAGTAGCAATGAGGTGTCTTTCTTTGTGTGACTGTAGGTTTGTTTCACAGTGCATGATTGATTTCTCCCTTCTTGCTTGCAAGTACATATGTATGTATATATGTATATATATGTATAAACAGGTATGAGACTGTGTGTAGACATGTAGTTGCAGGTAAGTTCTCTAAAAGTATGCAGCATGAGACCTTGACTTTAGAGTGGAAGCTATTTATCTGGCTTTAGTGAAGCCAGATGACAAAAATCACATTATCAAGTTAGCCAATTATATTGTGAGTAAAGTCCATAATATTGAATTCTAATAGGTTTGCAAAACAGATTTGTTAAAGGTAAAGGTGACAACAACAAAAGCACAACTATTTTTCAACAGCAGAGATATGAGAATAGGACATAACTGAGAATTACTCAGCTAATACATGGAGATTAATCTCTGAAAGATAATCACTTCTCATCACAGCCGAGGAAGATGCTGTTGAAGCGTAGGTAGTTTAGGTACCTCTAGGGATGACTTAGCAATGGTGTTTCATAGCTTTATACAAATGTCTCAATTCACTGAAGTCTAGATTAGCCATTTGTTTCTTATTCTTGGTAATTAATACTTGAGATTAATTAGCTCTGAGGTTGCTGCAGAAATTGCAACTAGCTTGCTGGCAGTAAGTATGCTCCCAGTTTGTTACATTAGATAGCTTTCCTCTTTTATCCATTCAAATTGCATTAAATCTGTGGTCTAGATAATAAAGGGTCAGGGGTTTTTTTTTGTTTGTTTTTCCTTCTGCTCCCTGATATAACCTTTGTGATATTAGTCCAATTGAAGAGATGTAAAGAGGTGTAATACTCATGTGTCAGTGTCTTATTCAATGGCAAGGTCACTATCCTAGTAACTTTAGAAAACTTTAAAAAAAATAAACTACAACTTTATACATGTTTCACTGCTTCCTCAAAGCAATTCTCTCTTGTTCAGGGTATTTAGGTAACTACAAAAAATAATAGCACATGAGACAAAATAAAGATATGAGAAGTTTATTTGGTTAGTTTTGGGGTTTTTTTAATAATGAATGATTAACGAGTGATAAGGGAACTGTGCATTGAGGATCAATGTCAGCAAAAGAGCAGACACAACAATAGCTGAACACTTATAAAATTTAAAAAAATGACCAAAAATTTGTGAACCATTTTTCTTGACACAACCTCCAAATTCTTAATGACATGGGCACATTCAAAGAGTTCCAATGAGACCAGAACCCATCTCTCATAGGACATCCTACATCCACACACCTTCACTGGAGATGTAGGTGCTCCAGGTTTATTGTACCCATGCACCCACTTATTTCCACTTACCAGTATACACACGGGTGATGAAGATGCCTCGAAGGCCAAGAGCCACCTTAGCCCCCAGAGGTGTGGATCCCCATGTACTGTGCCTCATGCTTTTAAACTGATAAAGGAGCTTCTCTTTCCAGCGTGGCAAAGGCCATTATACCCCAGGGAGTCTTTGGCAGCATCATACCATTTAATGTGTACTTCTCTCTTCTCATTTTTTTTAATTTTATATGATTCTTTCATACTTTGCTTAAGGATGTTACATATTTTTTGGTTTTTTTTCTTACTCAAAATTTTCATGGTCATTCACAAATGATTGTTGATTCCAATAGATACTAATCATTGGCGCCATCAGTTTGTTGGGTTGGTTTGAGGTTTCTTGGTTGGTTGGTTGGTTTTTTTGTTGGATTTTGGCTTTTTTTGGTTGCTCAGTTGTGCTTTTTTTGGAAGTATCCTCTCAAACATCTTTGAATATTCCTCTGAAATACACTGTTTACATGCAAATTCCTTTCTTATCGTGTATTGTTACCCAGGCTGTTTTACCAAGGGAAAACTATTAGTGTTTCTCCACAAAGATATAGTGCTCCTAGTTTATATGCTAGCATGTTGCTACAAGAGGAGCTTGAGCTCAGGCTGTGCAGAGATCCCATCTGTCTTGGTGAAATATTGATGTTTAGTGACAAAGGACCCTCCAGATCTCTGCAGACAGCTTAAATGACAGAATGACACCATATATCCTATATTCAAGCTGTACATGGATGCGTGGGCTCTTCTTGTATAGTTAACCACTTTCAAATTCTATTCTTCCAGGCCCTCTAAATAACAACAATTGCCTGTGGCTTGCATCAACACAGCATGAGGTGTGTTTTAGTACACAGTTTTTTCCACAGGTTGATATCAAATATGCACAACTAATTTTTAAGGTCATCCTCCAGATGTGTTAGAAGCAGGGAAAATAGCACATAGAAGCAGCTATGTCTTCAGATGTTGAAAGGCTAGATGCTTGGGGATTTGCTTTCTGCAGTTATGCTCATGCATGTGGGGTGTTTTTAATTTTTTTTTCTCAGTACCAGAGGTATACATAATGGATTTCTTCCCTGTGCTTTATGGCTCCTATGATTATGAGCTTATGTAGCCTCAATTTCAGCTGTGTTTTATTTTATTCGAAATATCCAAATTAATTTTACCAGAGTAATGTGAGGTAAACAATGGAGAAGCTTCAGGTATTCCAGAGAGAGGTGTGTGGAAAATTTGCAAGTGTAGTGTATCTCTTGCCCTGCTTATCCAGCTTCTTGACAGATACTATGTGAAAAACAAACCAGCAGCATACTTCAAAGCATGTGTGTCTTTGTTGTCTTGAGATAATATAATTTTGTGTTCTGTGGCCAGTACGTAGTACAAGTGTGGGTGCATGGTACGTGTACCATGGTCACTTTCTCAGTTCTACTTGTTTTGGCTGGCAGAACAATAGCTGGCATGCACAATAAACTCAAAGGCCTAAGTCTTTGAAGGATATATCTTATTTCAGTCATCTACAGACTTTCTAAAACTTAGCCAGATTGATATTATATGACATAGCTTGAGTTGAACTCATGCCCAAAGTATTTTGAAAGAAATATTTTATTCCTACTCTATCTACTGGTTCAGTTTGTCTTTCTTTACAGTAAGTCAATGTTGCCAATCTGTTGTTGATTCTTTGGATTTTAGTGGTTTTGTTTTGGTGGGGTTTTTTTTTTTTTTTGTTGGCTTTTTGGGGCTTTTTCAGGGTCTTTTTTGGGGAGTTTTTTGGGTTTTCTTGTTTGGTTGGTTGGGTTTTTTTGTGTAGCTTTCAATTTAATACGTTTTTGGTTTGTCTTGTAATTGCATTTGTTTTGTTTTATAGTGTAATGACTTTTGTGGTTTTTGGAAGGTTCTTTGTTCACTTGTTTGGACTGGAATATTTTGGGGGGTTTTGGTTTTGTTTCTGGGCTTTAGTTGTTTGTTTTGTTATGTGTCTTTTGTATCTGTGTCTGTGATTTAACTTATCTAGTACATTTGAAAGGGTCCGATAACGGCCAGTGGAAAGGGGAGGAGGATTCATGGGACTGAACTTCTGACAAACAGATTTAAAGCTGTAAGGTGTATCAACTTTAGGTTGTGTTCTCTGACAAAAATCCAGATTTGATAGTATATACAGAACCCCCAGCAATAAAGTCTCACTCCTTAACTGTCCATCTTCTGATGTAAGACAACAGTTTCTGAACTATAAACATTTTATATTACCAACCACAAGAAAACAAGGATATAAATAAAGGAATAATAACCCATCATGGAGTGTGGCCCTCAGCATCCCTTTGCACTAATGTACTTTCAGGGTCTTGGATTCATCTCACAGAACTGTGCTTTTGCACAATAGTTGCCATAATGCGCCTCTGGGCTTTATCGTTATAAATAATTACAACCACAGTTACAGAAACAAGAAACAGCAGCTCTCATTTTTTTCACTTTAGAAAGGAATCTGCCTCTCAGGCAATTTTCTTTGTTATATATCACTTGAAAATCTTTTGCCTCCTCTTAATCTATCCTCATACTTTCTTATTTCAATTCATGTTCAAATACTTTCTGTATCTATGTTAATATTTCATTCTTGTAAATTGATTCTAGTGAACAAAGAGCCAGAATTATTTTTATATACGTGAGGATGTGAAATTTCAAGGACAGATATTTAATCAATAATTAAGCTGCAAAACAGAGTGGGTTGAATTATTTCTTTTTGGTGGTGTGATCTCCTTAATTTATTACTCAGTCTTATTGTGTATGTAAAAGTTTAAGAAATATTGGCATTCTAATGTTGTTATGTACTCACTGCAGGATCAAAAGTGATGTGATCAGTCACGATCACTGGGTTTAGTCATGAAAGGGAAGCACATAGAAAGTGAAAGTAGTAGTGGGCTGCCTACAAAGAATGAAAAGATTTTGCCTGAACATGCAGGAATAGGGCTACGAAAGGCAAAGCTTACCTGAGCCTGAAACTAAGGAGCAAGTGAAAGGTATGAAGAGTTGCTGTAGCTAGTTCAGCAGCAAAAGGAGGTGCTGGGAAAATGAGATATAGCTGTTTAATAGGGCAGGTGAACTGGTTGGTGATGAAGGACAAGGAAAAGACTGAGGGCCTGGAAGTCTTTCCACTGCTTGTTATCCCACCCCTCTCCCCTTCTTCCTCTTCCCATCCTCCAGCTTTCACTTCAAAGATATGACCCCAGGTCTTTTGGTCCCGTTTGACTTCTATGAGATGACCAGAAGCTATTTCTGTATAGTGGGGGAAGATAGGGAAAACGTTCTGTGATGAAATGACTGGCTAAATGGAAAAGGAGATCACAGGAGATGCTGTATACTTATTTTTAGTAAGGCTTTCCACTTAATTCCTTATAGTATTCTGAAATCCAAGTTGAATATAGTTGGTGCACTTAGCAAATGGATAATAAGGTGCAAGCCTGGATCATTGAGCTCACAGGGTTGTAAGCAGCAATACAAAGAAAAAGCATTGATCTGATGATTGCTCTAAGTGGTGATCATCAGGAATAAAAGTGAGGCTGTTTACCACTGCTAATGGTAATGACAGCTATCTGTCACCATGTTCCCCTGTAGTTCAAACACTCCTAGTGGCCCCAGTCTCAGACCTATTCCAGTCTTATGTTCTCACCTGCTTTGTACCACTATTTTTAATTCAAAATAATATTAAGGGAAAAACAATTTTCCTCTTGATTCTTGAGATAAAATTATGACAACATCTTTTCATTCTCATAAGATTCTTGTAAATATAAAACTATAGAATTTATGGGGGTGGCGGGAAAGACATAAAACTCTGTAAATAACGAGAGAACTCAGAACCTCTTCTGTATTCATTAACAGAACTCAATTTGTAATTAGGCCACTCTGTCCTTGTCTTTCCAAATAAGTGATGTTCTCTAGTCTAGTAGGAACATAAAAAAAAAAAAACAATAAAAAAAAACAAACCTGAGGAAATGTAACTTTGAGGCATTTTAGGGCAACACTGGTAGGTTTGTAACAGAGATGTGTTATTCCCAGTCCTTTCTAAACCCAACAGAACTGTATTAAGGCAGTCAACATCATCTATGTAATCTTTTCTGAAGAGGGAAACAAAATCCTCCAGTTCAGCTCAAAGGATGTTCTGAGTTTTTCTAAATCCATAAAAAAAATCAAAGGATGTGGAGTGAGTGACACTGAATATTCTCAGGCTAGCTTTATTTTTTTGTGAATTTCTCACTTTTCAGCCTTTGCAGCCTTTCCCTGTACCACCCTGCAGTGTTGAGCATGCCCTATTCTGACCTGGAAATCATAAGAAGGTACACTTGTTTAAAGAAAGGTTGTCAATTGTCATTGCTGCATAGATTGATCTGAGAAAGAGTAGATTCCCTTCTCATTATATACACAAGAAACTCAAGTCTCTGGCAACCTTATGGTATTTCATTTTTTGTACAGTTTACTGAGAATTTTTAGAAATACGTTGTTGAAATCTGCATTTTAATTACGCCTCATATGCCCTGATTTTTAGTTATGAAGTTTCTTGGCATATCTTGTTACGTAATTGGTCACATTTCTGAAACTCTTAGAATATCCTGAACACTGCTGTGCTCCTGGAATTTAGGATAAGCATAACTGTGTGTACAGAGTTCTAATATCTGCTTTACTGAATTAGTATTTGGCTTTAAAATAACTTTTGTTTGCTATGCTTGACAAGTAAATGATTAATTTTCTCAGACCTATTTTATTAAATAGAGTTTAACATAAAAACAGAATCCTAGATGCTCTCCTCAAAGAATATAATGCTTTATGCATAAGAATAAATGAAATTTCCTTAGAACTAGAAAATGTTCATATAGTTCCAGTGAGAGTAATCAGTAAAATCAGTCTTAAATGAGATTAAAATAATTTAATGATACATTAGAAGGTATAAGGTTCACTGATTTCCAAGATGGTAGTTCATTGTATTCACCCTAATGTTTTATCTCTTGCATTTCTTTTGGAGAGTTTTAGGGAGGCATATAGCATGCCTAAATCCAAAATTTGGACAAAAACTTTTCTAATGCAGATGGAAATATATTTCTAATTATTCACTTTTGCCAAGCAATCTATAAAAGATCAGCTCAAGTCATAAGTTTCATGACAAGTGGGAAAATAAATTGCTCAAGATAGGATGCAAATGAGGGACAAGGTTCAGCTGACTACCAGAATGTGTAATTTTATTTTGATATGTCACAGAGTAAGACAGTCTCACTTGATTTAAATTTGTAAACTAAAAATAATTGACTGGAAAAATGGTGGGGAAAGGGTGTATAAAAACTGATAGCTCTTGAGAAATATAAATATAATCTTGAAAAATAAATCCAGTGAAGGTTAGAATATAGGTTTCTGGAATACAATTTCATCTTGCAATAGTGTAGAGATGAATTTGTGATTATATTTGCTTTATGGATGGTCTGGACTATTCATAAATGCATCACTGGTTCTCTGAGGGAGTAAAGATCCTGACACATGACCAACTGAAAAATCCAAAGTATCCTGCATAATGTATCAATAATGAACAAATAAAAATCAATTATTAAAACCAAAAGAGAATCCCATTAAACAAACTGTGAGACTACTTCAAAAACAGTTCCAGGACCAGACGATTTTAAGACTTGAATACAGTGTGTAAGTAAAGGATATGATTAAGAGGGTGTGGCTGCAATACTTCAAGGGCTGTTCAACATGACTGGTACTGAAAGTTGATGTTTCTGGAGTAGTTCACCCTTATAACTCTTCAGAATCTGATTTTGATGTATCATTCCTTGGCGATTCATTTGTATGTATACCTGCTTACTGAACATTGGATGGTGTATGGAGATATTTACATATATGATCTGTGTCTGCATGTATGCAAATTGCCTATCATAATGCTGATTGATGAATGCAAATTTAGCTTTTTTTTCCAAGCTCCTGATACACTGTAACTCTGCATCTGTGGATGCCAGAGTAATGCTAAGTATGCATGTAACATGGATTTAAGAGTTTAACATGAGAGAATAATAGCCAAGCAGTAGACCAGCAGAGAGCAGTTATACAGAACTGTTTAGTATCACTTTCTTCAACTAAAGTTAAGCTTGCCCTTAAGCACTTGATTGTATCTTTAGTTTGAGGTTTGATTGTGTTAGGCTGGCACGATGTTTGATGGAAACACAGTATTTTTTTTCCTCAAACAGTATAGACACTAAAATGTTGACCGTGACAAGAGTGGATTTGTTACAAAAAGCAGTGTGGTGATGGGCTGAGGCACTCCTAAGCCTTGACAACATTGCAGCAATAGCCTTTAGCCCCCTCTGCACAGCAGCACTACTCTGCTTATTTGTATCTCAGCCCAGAACAACATCGTACAGTTCAGATGCAAAGGTCCCAACTGTATAATCTTATTTCAAGTTTATGAGAAGCAAAATAGGAAGTAGAGACATAGAGGCAGAAGGCTGCTTTGCCAAACAAGGCAAAAAGGTGCTAAAATTTTTAAAGAGGACAGATTGTAGAATAAGCTCCTCCACTTGTCTTTGGCCTCTAGATAGGGGAAGACACTTTAAAGATGACCTGTTTTCTGTCAGATTTGGGGTGTTTTTTACCCAGTTAGTTTTTTTTTATTTTTATTCATCCATCCAGACTATAATATTGTAACCTGGATATAAGAATAAGGCAGGAGACAGTGTTGAAAGCATTGATTAAAATTAAGGTAAATTGCTTCCATTAATTTAACCTCATTAATAAAATCAGTTGTTTTATCAAAGCAGGCAAAGAGGTTTAATAGCATCATTTATACTTGGTAAGTATTGACTCTTCCCAAGAATTTGCCATTCATATGCCCAGAATTATGTTTCAGGAGGACTTCCTCCTTGATTTTTCCCAGGCAAATTAATGTAATTGGTTTGTAGTTTTCTGAAGCTGACATACTGGGGTTTTTCTTTGATATGACTGCAATATTTTCCTTCCTCCAGTTCTCAGATTTCTGTGACCTGTCAAAAATTACTGACATCAGCCATCTTTTTTGGTACCCTTTGATGAACCTCATCTGATCACTTGGATTTTCATGGGTTGAGTTGTTTGAAGTAAACACTATCTTTATCCTCATCCAGTATTTTCTGATGCTCTTTCTGAATCCTTTCACTGAGCACAGTGTCTGGGAGACATTCTCAGCAAAGACTGAGACAAAGGTGGCATTGAGCACTTCATCCTCACACATCTGCTGTCACTACATCACTGACACCTTCCAACACTATACTTGCATACTACTTCAGTGCCAGAAGCAATTCTTGTTGCCCTTGTCATCCCTAACATGTTTCCAAGAGAGCTGCAGCTCTCTTAACAACATCCCTCCGTGGCTGAACAATACTTCTAAATTTCTCTTTCGTAGCCTCTCCTCAACATTCTTGTACACTGTCCTTTGGTTTTTTCATAGTTTTTTTTGTTTGTTTGTTTGTTTTTTCATTTGAATTCCACCATGAGCTCTCTGTTTGGTCAGACTGGCCACCTGAGACACTTGCTTGTTTTCCTAGGAGTCAGGGTGGACTATTATTGTGTTTGGCTGGTGTCTTTCACAACCTTCTTGAGCATCTTTGTCCTTTAAAATGCCTTCTCCCATGTGATCCTACATGCCTGTTCCCTGAATAAGCTGAAAGCTGCTCCTCTTAAACACAGACTGCAGACTCTGCTTATCTCCTTCATTCTCCTCAGGATCTTGAAAACCACTAATTCACAGTTATTCCAGTCAAGCTACCTTTCACATTACTCAAAGACACCTTTGACATTACTCAAAGACATTGAGTAACATGTCCTCAACCAGTTCTTCCTTGTTTCTGAGCAGCTGATCCAGCTGTACTTAACCCCTGGTTGGTATCAGTATTTGCATCAAGAAGTTACCCCTGACAGAAATCCTGTCACAGTGACCTACCAAAAAATGTCAAAGTATTCCCCATGAGAATTGGGGTCTGTCATCCAGAATTCCTTATTTCAAAGTAGCTTCATTTGTATCCTTACCCTGATCAGGTGAACTGTAACAAACTCCTGCCACTGGGTCTCCCTTACTGATCAACCCAGGATCACAACAATCCTGAGTTGTGAACTCTCAGACAAATCATTGTCTGTCTCACAGAAGGGCTTGCATATTTCTAAGCTACTCCTTCACCTCTCCCCTACCCACTTTGTTGTATTCTTGATGTATCTTCCTGGAAGAATGTGTATCCATACATTCTTACAATAACCATCCATTGCAATAACCTTTTTGTATGAGTTGTCCCACTACAGCTGAGTAACCAAAACAATGTAAGATATGTAAACAGATGCACAGTTGCAGTCTTTGCTGTTTTTTTCCCTGGCTGTCTGCATTTCTGTTCATATAACATCCTTGAGATGGGCCTCCTTTCACCCTATTTCATTACTCTGGACATCTCCTGTACCTGCCCCTTGCCCATTATTTCTTTGTTTGACTGTAGGTTGTAATTTCCTTCCACACCAGTTCCTAGGTTAGAGCTCTACTCACCTGGTTGACTAGTCTGCTGGAAAAGCTGCTCTCAACAGCTTTGCCTTCAGGTCTCCAAAGGAGAGCCCTTTGGTCTAAATCCAAAACTGCTGTTGAAGACATCAGCTACACAAACCTCTAATCAATTTCCTAAAATGACTAGGGCCATACATTATAGTTTACAATTTTTTGTGATGAAGCAGCTATTGAACACAAGCTATGGGGCAATATCATCATCTAAACCAAAAAGAATACTAAGGAAAATGGATTTCTGTAGGAATCTTAAAAGCAGGAGAGAACCCAGGATGTATGAAAGAGGTTTTAAGAGGTTGATAGAAGGCTGAGAGAAGCTGGGAAATTCTACAAATTCTCATGGGAAGCTAGGAAATTAGGAACTAAGAAAATACATTTGTGTCTGTTAGAGGGAACAAGGACAAGAACAAATGCTGATGGTTCAGGATGTGGGAGACTTAGATACCTTGCTTTACAAAGATAGAAAAAGTTTCAAACTAAATAATGAATTATTGTGTATTGTTTTTAGTTTTATAGAAGGCTTTTGTTAACCTGGAATCCACGTGGGTCATTTTCTGATTTGCTAAAGTAATGTGACGCTAAGTTTGTTAATTGTAAGCTATTGGTTGAGAAAATTCTTATAAAATGTTCTGCGGAGGTTTTTATTTTGTCTCTTGATTTAGTTTGCATGGGTGTTGTTGTTTTTCTGTATCTCTTGCTTATTGCTTGTATGATATAGACAAATAATAAATCCTAAGTCTGCAACTATCAAGGATCCATCCTGTTTGCGAGACACAAACTGATCCGGCAGATTTCTCCCCTATAGATTATGTGCTGATTTATTGTAGCTGAGGATTTGGTCAACAAACCTCCCTGTGGCTCCTGTTAGATTATAAATTTATGCTTTTATTATCTCCAAATAGCATCTCTATAAGCATTCTTGGTTGCAATAGGCCCTGGAAGGTATTATAATTTCTCAAGATAAATTTTGAATCTCACTGTACTTTCTCTTTGAACTAAATTGCTGCTGCTCTTGGGTCACTATATTTCTTTCTTGTGGATTGGGGAGGCGGAGTAAGGGGAGGCTTGAGATACTGCGGTCATGTATGTTCAACCTTTGCTGTGTTAATTCAACACTGACTGCTCCTTCCCCAGCAAAAACTTTTTTGAGTCTTTAAGTACTATTGAGACCAAGAGGGTAAATGTTCTGTAATGACTTTTAGGTCAACAAGAAAAAAAATAGAAGTTTCTGGGAAAGTTTGAAGAGGAAAAAATGAACAAAAACCTGTCAAAGGAAGTTTGCTTTCCTTTGTCCTTGGGCAAATGTATTCTGGGTGATATTTAGTGTAATTGGGGTAACAATGCTGTATATCAATAAACAATGAAATAATACACACCTATACATCATAATTACATTCAAACCATGCATTTGGGCAGATCCTTTGCAGCTCTGAAATCAGAGCTATTCAGTCTGAAGAGATTTCTTCTTCAAGAGAGATCTGAGATATTTTAAATTTTTAGCATTCCAACCAAGTCTCTTAGAGTGCACTAGAATCTGGATATCCAGTAGGGGATTAAATTTATAGTAAAAAAATTAAAAATATCAAGAAGTCTACCTTGCTTTCCCACTTGTAATTTGAGTATACTGGTACAAACTGTATTCAGATTTGACCCTACGCAGATTAATTCCAGTTGCATGGGTAAACTGAAAGAGAATTACTGTTGTTATTTTTCTGTAGATGTATTCTGCTGCAGTGATGCAAAGGCAAGTTTTTTTCCAATGACTAAAAGATAAGTAATTTCAATGACTAAAAGTTTTCTCAGGAGCATGGCAGGAAAAATTGTATAACTTGTCACATCTTATATTAAAAGACTTTTCTTTATTAAAAAAAAACTTTAGTAAGACTTCAATCTATTAAAAAATAAGTGGCAGCCAGATACAAGGATTACAAATAAACATCTTTAGCCATATCTGATTCCTTTCCTTTCCACAGTTCTAGTATGAAAACAAAGGATAGAAGCTGTAAGAACCTGCAATGACTGCATTCTGGTGCTCAGAGATCTCTCATTGAGGCATGATATCTGATCCTAGCTTTTTCTACAGAAAATCAATATTCTCACAAAGGTGGTAATACATCTTTGGAGTCAGAGTATGTCTCCTCCATGCCAGACACTGTAAGTTCCTCAGGTTTAGAGAGTTAGATTCTCTTGTCTAATTGTGATGCACCACAGTCCAGAGCCCTGTTTCATTTATTACAAACAAACCTTTTATTAAGCTACGTGGAAATAAAGGAACTAGTTCTGAATTATTTGAGTAACATAGCAGTCACATGTTATAATATGATTATGTTGTTGTCATCTCTGCACTGTGCCACTTTTTTTCAAGTAGCAGTATCCTTCGAGATAGATGGTAACCTTCTTGTTTCCATGTGGAGAAAAATACCAGAATTTATTTCTCAACAGATATGACAGATTTGGCACTTAATGACATTACTGATGATAGCACAAGAAACTTCTAACACAGATAGATTTGAGGAATCTGGTTGGGGAAAAAAAAAACCCTTTTTTTTTCATTTGTAGGTAAACTTCTGTAGTACTTTTCTTTTAGCAGTGGTTGTCACCATGTTTAGGAAAAGCAAAAAGAAAAAGAACAAAGTTATATTTGTCTCCTTTTGAGAGCTAAGTATTAATTCACTTTGATCACCTAAATGCCTGCATTTCTGTTTTTATAGCCTTTCAGCTATGTAGTTAATTAAACCTAAACAAAATGTCCAGTTGCTAAACTTTCTGTATCCAGAATGCACTTTGCTTAAGCCTAATGCAATTCTGTGTAAAAGCTTTTATTCATTTACTTTTTTTTTAAGGTAAAACAATATATACTTCCCAGCTTTGTAACTCATATTACTGCATGGGATGTAAGGAGTATTTTGTTCTGTAAGGCAAAGTTTTAAGAGTTCTGGAGTTTGAACTAGTTGCAATACCATTGCTGTCAAACAATGATCTTTATATACATGAAAATGCCAGCTTTTTATTCATTTACCCAGAATACACTGGTATTCTGAATCATTCGTAGAAGACTACAGTTGTAAAATAAACAAATACCTTCACATAATAATCTTCTATTTCCTGCTATGTATATGAGAAGTTTTTTAAAAAAAAACAAAACTGCTGCATAATTCTGTGTTCTTTAAACTAAAATAATACCAACCTGTACTCAGTGAAATATTTGCTATGTATGTTAGCTTCATGAGTATCAATCTAGGTTTTAAAACAAATTTAAAAAATTGAAAATGTCTACTTAATCTCAAATCATTGCAGGTTACCCTGCACAGATCCTCCACCCACACTGATGACTGTAAAATGAAGTCCTATGAAGACACAGTTGCTTTCTCTAATTAAATGTGAAGGTGAAGAAACAAACGCTTTTTTTTATGTCTTTGGAGGAAAAAAGTGTTGTGTCTTTTCATTAATATCAGAAGATGCAGCAGAAGTTCTTATTACATCACTGATGCTAAATATTTTAGATGTCGTATTTGATAAAGTAGACATATCCATGAACTTCATGGTGAACATCATCTGGTGAGACCTCACATATTACTTCATTCTTCAACTACTATCTTGTTTGTACTGGTGTTCACAAGTATAAAGTTTGAAATAACAGAAACCCTTTAGAAATTGTTTGCAAATGCTTTTGGTTTGCTTTGCCATTTGTTTTTGTCTGTATGAATCTCCACAATCAGGAGTGTACAAGGTAAACCCCTGTCACTGAGTTAAATAAATGACTCCCTTTAAAACCTGTGTCTGTTCACATGTCCAACAAAGTCCCATGTCTGTTCTTGTAACCAACATAATTCTGCAAGCTCAGCCTTGTGTTTCCTGAGGCTCAGAATTTTGGAGTTTAATTGGTAAATTTATTTCAATCTGGATTTTTAAAAAAGTTTAACTTTCTCTTCCCATTTTCTAATTTTTTCCTGTTGAAGGTTTATCTCAGTAGAAGACCTGCAGCAGTAGATTTCCAAGGAGTAATTGTGGTTAGGCATAAATTATTTTTCAACACTCTTGGAGAAACAGCATCAAAAGCATTGACTATCAGAAAACATTTCCTGGAGCACAAATTTTTACTTTCTTAGCTAACAAAACAATGGTGGTGAGGGCTGAGGTTTTTATTATTTTGTTCTGGTGTGTGTTTGGTTGAGCATTTTTAGAGAGAGAAGGGGACTTTCAGCACAATATTCTGTTTTCAGCAGTGGTTCATATATTTGTTTTGGTAATAGCTGGGGAGAAACAGAGATACGTTACTATTGTGTTATTCTTGCTTACACCCCTCATAAAAAGAATGAAACTAGAAATACTGTGGGTTTTATTTTAGTATTTATGTGAGCCAAATTCGTAAGTGCATCCCAAAATTTGATCTCTGGCACAAAACTATGTTTGATTTAGTGTGAGGAAACACACTTCCATATATCTTGAATGCAGTGCATCATAATTTCTTATGATGACTCATACCTGATATATTAAGTAAAACTAATGGTTTCATGACTTCATATATATCACTATGAAACATCTCCGTTCACTTCTCCAGGCTTAAGAATTCTACCTTATTTATTTGACCACCCTAATCAGTATATCTTTTAGTATTTATATTCATATCTATTTAGAGGGAAAAGGCCAGAACTGTGAAAAATCTTAATGATGCATCTGCATCTTTATTTAAGCAGAAGCATTTATTCTGTTTGACAATCCTTCCTTAATTCTAAGCCTTCATTCTATTTTGTTTTGTTCTTTTTTCTTTTTTGAGTGACACTGAACAGCAAACATCTGGAATCCCATGACTGCGTAAGGAAAGATGTGTTTTTTTAAAGTGTTGCTAAATTTATTTTATCTGTAGTCACTCAGTACAGAAAACAATATTCTGTAGCTTTCAGGTGTGACCCCAGTCTATGACAAGGCAAATTCTCAAACTTAATTCTTTCTAAATGATCATTTTGATTAGCTGAGTTTTCTTCGGAATGGAAAAGTGGTGTTTATATTAATATTTAATAATATTTGTAGCC
The DNA here is from genome assembly GCA_013398995.1 of Alaudala cheleensis. NCBI lineage: Eukaryota > Metazoa > Chordata > Aves > Passeriformes > Alaudidae > Alaudala > Alaudala cheleensis. The sequence goes on along the minus strand of VWYE01005058.1, from coordinate 224,323 downwards.
AATACATTATAACACCTTATAGAAGTTACTGTACAAAAACCTTCTTCTCCAGCCAGCCCTTTTGCATCATATCCCCTCTGTTAATTGTATGCCCTTCTGAATGAGCACGTCACACTAGATGCATCATTAATTAACCATCATCATTTCACTGATGACACATAAACATAATCAGAATATTCACCAGGGGATCCAAACGGATTGGAAACAGGCTGAACTTACCAAGCTTGGGCAAAAGATGATTCCTTCTGTCTTGCATACATAAAGCACTGTACTTTGGAGGGACCTGGAGGTTTTGTGCATTTTCTTTGCATCTCTACATAAGGCACAAATTAGAGTAAGTAGAAATGTACACCTTGTTACTGTAGGTTTGTACCTACCATGTGGTCGGTTCTTTATCACACAGAGCAGCTTTTCAATCCTCTCTGGAATTCAGGATAATTTTTTTTAAATCAGTATAGCACCGGAATATTCTAAATTCAAGGCATACTTCTTGCTCTACCACCTTTTAATATTCAAACATGAAGTTATGTGTGAGTGAGTCTACCATAATTTTATGCTCCTAAAGATAAGGGTGGCAACATGATGCCTGACAGGTGCTCACAGGTCAGACTGAAAAAGAATATGAAATCACCTGTTGTTCCAGGGCTCTCTTCTAGTTCAGTGGAAGGTGGAGAAAAGCTGAGGAGATGCCAGGCTGACTCCAGGTACTGTCAGCAAGAGGAGATGCAAATTAAAAATAATGCTCTGACTTTTGTTCTAGCAGCTTATGCGAGACAGGAAACTCGAGAGAAGCTGAAGCAGGTTCAATAATTATCCAGTTGTCTAAATGTGTGGCCACCATACACTGACACACTAAGTGGTAGATGCTAATTTGTGTATTTTGTTCTGTCTAACTAAAACTTAGAATAAATTCAGGACCCCCTAATGAAGGTCTTTATTGCCAAATATTCTGGATTGGATTAATTTTATAATGGCAAAGAATTTTGTGGCATCTTAAAATCTACTTCAAAAGCAAGAGGTGTACATACATATACATACAGACACACACTTATCCAAGTTTTCCATCTGTACCTTTCTTTTATCCTTCTTCCACTTTTGCTTGTGAATTTTTCTGTCTCTTCTCTTTTGATCAGGCCTAAATAATGAACCATTACAGCATGTGCAGCAGTTGGTGGATCTTTTCAGACTAATACTTTATTCTGAGTTCTTCACTTCTACTTGTCTTATCAAACATATATTCAACTAACTTCGAACAAACTACTAACACCATAACCTTGTCACAGTTGGAATAAGCTTCATTTTCTGGTATCATGTAACACAGTTACTATGTAAGAAGAAAAAGAGTCAGGAGGATGATTTTCCCCAACTAGACTGACTACAAGTTGTAAAAGCTGCAAGTATCTTTGGAAGAAGTAAAATCATACACTTTTGTGAAGAAATGGTAGAATCCAGTATTGCTGTTTGGGGAATTCTGTATATGCTGGAAATCCTTGAGAGGTAGGTAGTAAAAAGACACAGCATATTTTGATCTTTTATTCTAGTCTTTCCTTTCTTCTCTGATTGCTGATGGGAGAAACTTGAGCGGTTCATTGTTATTTAAGTTGCTCTCTTCATGACACTACAGTTTGCTGAATGTGAATTTACCAAAGGAGTAGTAAACATGGCAAAAACCTGCTTTTATACTACTTTGGCTTCTTTGTTGCCTTAGTATTATCCTTGAAAGCACAGCTGAAAAGTGTTGGGATTTTTTCATTCTTTATTAAACCATGAACATGAAAATGTTGGTTGTTATCCTGAAAATAGAATAGAAATATGAAAACTATATCTTGCCTATTTGGTTGTTCCAAAACTTTCTCCTCTCACAGTGAGTGCTGTAGAAGCCTTCCGAAATGTTCATTAGTAAGCTTACAAAAAAGGAATCCTAAGATATAAACATTTTTTAACCATAACCTAAATTTTTAGAAACGTCACCTTAAATAGAATCACATGTCCTATAATTAGGAAGAATCCTTTTTTATAAATGACACTACCTTAGCATAGCTAGCTACAAATTATGCATTAATATCTCCCTATTTTTGAATCCTTACATCAATTTGAAAGTCCTAAAGGATATATTTCTTTCAATTCTGTACCAATTACTTTATACCTATTTGCTGTTCTTTGTCCCCTTTTTCCCAGAGGTTATTCCATACAAGTACAGAATAGGTATTTTGCATTTCCCACCCCCACCCTAGTTTCTTGGTAAGTGTATCTCAGTCTTTAAACCAGATGGACTTGCTTCAGAAGCAAGATCTGCATGAACTGCCTGACTAGAATCCTACAATTTTACTAAGGAATACACTCATCTAATGCTAGTGCTGCTTTCTTTTTTAGCAAAGGCTAGATGATTTGCATATTTATGGACTATTAAGCATCTTCTATACACTCCCCTCAGGAGGCTCAATAAAGACATGAAATTATTTCTGCCTAGGTCACATTTATTAATTTCAGTCTCTGCATAAGATTTACAATTTACTGCAACGCGGGAGGGAGAAATGAAGTCAGGGTTAAAGGGGAGCATAAATTGTGTGCTTTTGCTAGTTTATATCATCCTCTCTTACCACTCTTAGTGGTTCAGGAAATTTATCTTATCTTCCTGTAATCACCTTCCTGCATGCAGAGGGTAAACAAGAAAATGCAGATAAAATACAAAATAAACAAACATAAGGTCATGCCTTGCATACTACAACTAGTATAAAATAATCTTGAAGGCTTGATTGAAGTTACTCATTAAAATACTGCTACTGCTGAAGGAGGTGGAGGGGTAGCTCATTTCAAGTGCAGTGTGAGAAATCCAGGGTCAGGTGGCAAAATGAACTTTCTCCATAGGCTTGTAGATTCAGACCTCTGCTTGTGGAAGGAAGAATCTTCTTTGACACCTTCATTAGAGAAGACTAGGAAATGTTAACTTAAAGCACATTCAGAGAAAGACATTTGCAATGTAAAGTTTATTTTAAAAGAATTTCTGGCCAGCTTGTATTAACAAAAATCAAAGCCTAAACCGAAACTATAGTGAAAGGATATAAACATCACTTTCTGTGATGTTTACTGGGAAATTGCATTCAGTGATTTCCAAGGTCTCTGTAGTAATTCTGTATTTTGCATAACACAGAGATAGGGGGTGAGAGGAGTTTTGACCTTCGATCCCTCCCTCTCACAAACATATTTTTTGTGTATTATAACTGATGCAAATCCCAATTTAATGGCTGTTTTGGAACCTGCTCTTTTAAAAACAACAAGCAAACAAAGGCCAAAAAAAAGCCATGCATGATCCAGACAGCTGAAGAATAAACTCTTTCTTCTTAGATGTTCCTCCTTGAGGAGGATTTGTTCTTGATCTGCAGTTATGCTGAGATGGATAATTTGATTCACAGCCAGAGAGAACTGGAGGGTTTTATGCTCCGTTTTTTCCCCTGAAATCCTGCATTAATTGTATTGTTTTTATCACTATAGATGCTCCACTGACATTTTAGGATCTGTTAATCATGCTAAATTTCTTGGAAAAAAAGTAGCAGCCTTATAGATAATAAGAAAATACAAGGACTTTTACTAAAGACTTGTTATTCCACTTAATAGGAAGGTTTAGAACACATCTTAAAAATAAGCCCTTTGAACAGAGATGTTCAGGTTACAAGTACTCTATTTCTGCTATGAAAATAGCTGTATGATGTCCTGGGTGGCAACAGCCCCACCTCTATCAAATTTCACTCTGAAGACAGGTAAAACTTCAGCCATCTCTCTGGCTGAATCTGTGGTCAGTTACTAAGGCAGTGTCATCTTTGCCATTCAAAATACCATTAAATAGTGAAACTAGCATGTGATTTAATCTAGTAAAATTGGAATAGACTATCCAAGAAAGTAAACTGGCAAATGGGCAACCAGTTGAACATGTTATATTTTAATTTGCAGAGACAAAAATGACAAGCAATTTATTTACATAAAACTGTACAAAAGCAAATTAAATTATGTAAATATTTCATAAATAGAGGTGGACTAGCGTTTAATACATTTTGCCATGTTTAGCATAGTTGCGTGCATAGTGACTCATAATAAACAATGATAAATTGTTCTCTGCTTCACTATCAACATCCAAGTTGCAGAACAATAGTCAATGATTATTATTACAAACAGATCGTACCACATTGAATGCAAGTGCTTTAAAATTTAGGAAAAGTTGTCTGAAAGCATACCCCAGGTAGCTGGTGAATGTTGTCTTCTTCCCCGTGCTTACACTCTTTCAGTCAGTAATACAACTGAACTGATGGGCTTTAATTTCTATTGCTTTTCATCTGCTTCTTTTCTTAAGGAAACCCTGTACATTTATCACCAATGAAACAGAAGGAAAAATATTTTGTTGTTCAACTTCCTTACAAATGTTTGGTGATGACTGGATTTATGGCAAGGTCTTTATCCGTATTCATTATTTTTCTGCTTGACAACTTCTAGGGTAGCCTTTCAGCCAAACATTTCAATCCCATTTAAGTTCTTCCCCCACATAAAAATAATGTTTAACTTTTTTCCTGAAACTCAGGCAGCAGGCCAGTCAGAAACCATATTCAGTAAACATAGTGGGTCTGAGATCTGGAATAAGCCTAAGATTTTAGACCAAAGCCATTGAACTTTCTAATACATATAAAGTTATATATTAACGCATCAATCTATAAAGGAGCCCTAATGTAAAGTACATGCAAAGCTCATTTGAGTTTCCCATGGAAGGAAAGAAAAAGATGATTTCTATACTGTACAACTAAAATATGATGAAGGCTAAAAGCAATTAAAAAAATTGTCAATTTTCCTGGCAACATGAACTGGTGACACCTAGCTAAATAACTATCATATAGACTGCTCATACTTTTCCAGGCAGCAGAATTAAAACCAAATTAAAACAGCCCCAAACCCCACACAAATAGTAATAAAAAAATCCTCAAGACCTACTTAAACACAGCCTTGTGTTAATAATGCTTAAGACTGGTCCATTAACTGAGTTTGGCAAAAGGCTTGTTTTTAAATATATCATTTATAATTTCTCAGAAAATAAACACAGGTAAATATACAGGTTCAAAAAAGTTGGGAATAGCCCCTTACCCCTCAGTGTCCAAACCCAACTACCACTTTACCATAATAATAGGTATAAAAGGCACAGTTGCATATTTTGCATTCACCCTAATTATTTTTTATAGCTTTATTTGTTTATTTTTTATACAAAAGCACTCTATTTATGGAGTGGCACCAGATTTAACCTATTTCAAATAAAGAGGAAAAATACAAACACAAAATATATTTGTATGTCATGCCAGGTCAGAAGAGTAATCAGCATATTAATAGTGGCTAGTTCCACAAGAATTGCTGTGAATACTTACAGTAGATAGAATTTTTAAAAAAATTCTTTCACACACATTTTAGATCTAAGGAGATGCACACAAGAAAATTATTTCATGACTGTCTTATGTGGTGCAAAAATTGGTGAGTGACTGCTGATCCATTTAATCTGAAGGTCTACTATGACCTGTATTATTAGCCTTGTAGAAAAAGTGTCTAAGAATATATGGAACCCAGCTACCTAATTTATTTTCTTGACTGTATTATTAAATAAAATCTTATTAAAGGAAGTTCTGTTGAACATTTGTGTTATGCAATTGTGTATTCTGTTGAAACGTGCAAGAAAAATGTGTTTACATTACATAAGCATTTTTAGAAGCATTTTTAAACAGGTACTTACAGATTATACAAAGTAGTAACTGCTATATGCAGTCTCATAACAAAGTACTAGCTTGCATCTCTCCATATTACTTAAATAATTAAACATAAAATGTTCAATCATCAATAATCTTTGATTTTAATATTTTCTTTCTAAAATATGCCCATTCATCATAACTGCTATACACAAACAAATGTTACTTGAAGAAAGTAAACTTTAGAGAGGAGAATTAAAAGGCCAGTAACCCCCTATATGGAGAAGTGAATTCAAAAGATAAATATGATGAGTCGTTTTGATTTACCAACTTTACCTTAGACTGTTTAAGGTTATTTCTATGCAATTCTTCAAAGCAAGAAACTACCCAAAGCTACATTATGACTACAGTCACTAGAGTCATCTAGCCATGCCTTCACGCCAGGTTCAACAGCAGGGATTTGAATGCTTTCCCCGTCCTTGAGCTGTCCTTGCTGTGCTGTTTGATTGTCACTTTTGTCTGAATGTCTGAGCTCGGTCTGTGATTATTACTACAACATCAACTGCAAAGCAATTGGTTGATGTTCTGCATGTTTTGTTGCTTTTATTGCACAAAACCCTGTTTCATTTCCTCTTCCTTTCAAGAAGCACTTGCTATGATAATTGTTACAGCTCTTGCATATCACAGTAGCTTGGACTCCTTTTAAGTAATTTTGACCTCCTAGGTGTCATACCACTGTTTATCAGACCATTTTTTACTAATGCTAAATGTTCTGAGTCGTGATATCATTTAGTATTGCACTTCTCTTGGTTTTAATGCACTTGGTTTCAAGAAAGCTTTCATTATCCTCATCTTTGACATAATTGAAGCAGTTGATAAGCTGCAACACTGATGACCAGACGTAGCAACCATACCTTGCAATCTGAAAATAAGCTTTTGTATCCAAGTTGTAATTTTCTCTTGTTACTGCATTATCCCTGCATTGTCTACCTCTTTCCCTCCCATCAAGCATTCCCATGAACACAGCCTTCTCTTCTACTACAAGTTTTTAATTTTGATCTTAAAAATTCCCTGGAACTAGCATATGCAGCATATCATATGCAGCATGTGTTGCAATATATCACGTGATTATGAAAAAAGCATCAGTTCCTTTGGGCATTCAACTGAACCACACTGGGAAAAAATTTGTCATCTGGGCTTGTGAACTGTGCTGCTGCATAGAATGTAGCTGAAGCTGTGTTATGAGTACATGGGTTTATTTGTGAATATATTTATTTTCTAAGTCAAGCCCCAATACTTAGCAGTTCCCCTGATCCGTTGTGTGATCTTTGGCCTTTTTGTTATTACTATCTTCCAGCTAAATGTTAGTCTTGCCCAAAATAATTATTTCAACAGTTTATCATTACTATCCTATGGTAAAAGTGTTAGTTATTGTGTTTACATTGAAATAATTATTACAGAGAACGAGAGAGAAAGAGAAAGAGACACAGCAAGACACATTTGTCATGTGGATAAAACAGAACCAGAGTTCGTGAGTCACAGGAAAGTATGCCATGGTTTTGACTGCAGTCTCAGGCTGAATGTATTTCTGTTGCTTCCAGCCTCAGATGAGAGGTGAGAATATTAAAGCTGTGGTCTTCACAAAGTGCCTATTAATGATTATTCCTTTATATTTATCCTATATCTTTATGGTTTCTGAAGGATTGTCCCTGTTGGGGATCAGCAATATTCAGATGGTATGTTTTGAATACATTTTCCCTGACCTGTTATCCTCAACAAGCCAGATGACAAACAAACAAAATGAGTGGCTTAATTCATGCTTCTGCAGAGGGGAAACAACAGTGTGTTGTGTTCTTTTTAATCAAGCTTGCTACTATGGGAGTAATTTGCAACCATAGAACTAGGAAAATAAAAATCAGGGAGGGGGAATTAGACATGCAAGTAACAACAATGTTTTCTACATTGTACAGTAAAGTCAGGCAGACAGTATAATTACATGCCTGCTATGGAGGCAGAAGTGGCAGGCAGATCTTTTGTCTCTTTGGTGGCCCCCTCTTTTTCGTTTCACATTTTTTCTTAAAACTGTTGTGATTTTAAGACTTTTGCCCCATTTCTTTCTTATATTATGAAGGAACTTTGTTGCTGCTTGTTAGCCTACAGGTAAACTTCTCTTCTAGTTAGAGTATTGACAGGAGATGGCTTGTATTCCCCTGTCTGTGTAAGGGGGATATCCTCTGGATTGCCTTCTTCATTTTTGCTGAAGCTAGCTGCGCTGAAGGTCTCATAGGATGAGGTCAACTTTTTGTTGAGGAGGTTTCTGTTGCGATCACCCATGAGGGAGGCTTCTCCATTGGCCAGCTTTTCCTGACTGCCCCGTTCATCGACAGGCATGAAAGTGGAGAGTTTTGGCTGGCTCTTCTGCTTTCTCTCCGGAGAAGTGCGGACTGGCATCCAGCAGGAGTCTGAGTGGCCGTATTCATCACATTCCCGGGTGCACTTCCCTGTCAGGGCTACATCTGGTAGAGGCCGTGAATCTGAAAGCAAAAGAGAATCCTCTTTATAAATTAATATTACAGTGACTTCCATTGAAACTGAGAATCATTAAATTCACAAAAAGGTATTTTTAAAGGTCTTGGTAGAAATGTTGCAGTAAGTTCCTCAGTAATAATTTTTTCATGCTGCATGTGCCCAGAGGCAACAAGCAAATCTGTACAGTTATTCTTAACCTCAATAATTGAAAAAAAAAAAAACCAAACAAAAAAAGCTATTAATCCTCTTCCTGTACCTGTAAATCAATTCCAGAAACATTTGGCATTAGGTACTGCATTAATTTTGATGCTGAAAGAGTCAAGAAGCACTTAATTCCATACTGCAAATTTTCTAGAAACTATTAAAAATACCTTTCCTTGAATTTTTTGTAGTGAATACTCTGAATTTATGTGGAAGGATCTCAGACCCTGCACCCTGCAAACACTAACAAACATACTTAATGTCCTGCAAATGAGCAGATCTGTTACTGGCAAAGGAACTGAATTTTCATATAATGCAAACCTCTGCTTGTATTTCTGAGGACTGGGCACTTGAGTTGTTAATCCATGTTACATGAGTTGCACAATCAGTAATTGCAGAAGCATACAAAACCTCTGGTATGGGTTATAAACATTATCAATAGTACAAATAAAACTGTTCTGTGTGTATTTGTGCATGGTAGGGCATGCCTGAAGAGAAACATTTTATGTGTGACTTGCTATGTTAGAAGGTGTCCTGCTCCTGCTCACTATGTCTAAGTTTTCTATACTTGTAAGAGCTTTCACTGAAAACCAGCAAAGTTCAGGAGTGACTCCTACCTGCAATGCAGGTATACTTAATATTTGTATTTTGATACTTGCATACAACTGAATTTAAAAGCTACCTCAACTATTTTAAGGAATGGGTAAGATTCTTAAGTTCTTTTATTCTGTTATAGTGCACTTAATGGTCTAAAGGAATAACTGAAACTGCCTACAAAGTAACACCATGATATTCAAACAAAATGGACAAAGTACATAAATCAAAGAATAATTTTTTCAAGTGTGTTTGATATGACTGTCATATGATATGACTTATTTGATGAAATATGTGGGGGTTTTTTATTACAAATCAGTTCTTTTAGAAAGGAGAAAGGAACTTCAACATGGAAACATAGTCAGGTACTTCATACAGGCTGTGGCATCTTTCTACTTTCCCACTACAACACCAAAGTTCTTGTGAACAGTGATTTTTGGCTGTAATAATATGTGCCTTATAAAGATTCTTTCAAAAGCCTGCTCAGCCTTCAGTCTGTTATTTTTGTTTTGCCTATTTTTCTTTGATTTTGGCTGACAGAGTACCTTCTCAAATGATGACAAGTACAGCTGAATTTTTTTTATAAATTGATAATAAAAAACACTGCTGAAGATAAAAAAATTCAAACAAAAAAAATTCCCCAACCAAAATTTTTTCACTCTTCCAGAATAAATAATTTTCATTTAAAATATTTACAACAGGTGCTTGAAGAGAAAGCATTATTTCATCAGAACATCTGTGGATTTAATCCTGATAGAATTGCAAAAGCTCTTGAAAGTCAGATTTATCTCCATCCTGTCCTGATTTGTTGCAGTATTGTAAAGAGTGTGTCCACTATTTGCTACTGAGAGGTGTCAACATTTTATAGAATTTACTGGATGCATTCTGAATACTGTATAAAATTTCATATTTCAATGAACTATCACTGACTTTAATGAGGAAAGAGCCCTGTTGTCTAGATAACTGAGGCATCCTGTAACTAAGATGAGTAAGGCAGGGAGGAGGGAACTGAGTGATTTTTTATTTTTAAAATTTTTCCCCCAATTTATTCTTAAGGCTTTTGCCCTTAGACACAATTCCCACATTTTTTTCCCCCAGTGAACAATTCAATACTGTGAAAACTTATCAGCCTATCAGTTTTTAGATCACTGTGTTCTGCAAACATAGACAGAATATGGGAATGGTAACAGGAAAATCCTCTGTTTGTCAGCCAAATCAGCATTCTTCTGACTCTCCCTAATGATAAGAAGCATAATTAACTGCTCAGCTGCCCTGATGTGCTTTGATTTTTAAGCAGGATTTTCATATTTTTACAACAGGGCCAATTCCCTTCAATCTCCATAAACTATTCAAACCAGTGCCTTATTTCCAAAAAGAGGGCCATTAAACATTATGCTTGCTTCAAGTATTTCAACTATTACTCTGTCATAATGTTAGCAACTGCTGATGAAGGCAATACATCTAACTTTTATTTAAAACATAAGAATATACGTTTATTGAAAAAAAAACTTTGTTGTTTGAGTTTTTTTTTTTTTTCAGATTGAAACAATTAGCATTTCATTATATCTGATAGAGTCTTTTTAGCTGAAAAAAAAATTGAGTCAGCAATGCATGGGTTCATAAAAATCCTTCCCTTACTGGTGGTCTTTGAATCATGCACATGCAAATGTACCATTTTGCATTGTAGTGCTTCTCCTATTCACTTCTGGACTAATACTGGAATCCCTTATTGTAAAGCATGAAGAATTAATGTACAATTCAGCCTTATAATGCTGTTTTAAGAAGCAAAAACCTCCAAGTCAGTGTGTTGCTGAGTTGCCTTGTAGGGTTATATGATAAATTTTATCTTCACACCCATAGAAGAGCTCAGAGAGACACTGGAAAAACAATAGAGGCCCAAATAGTACCTGACAGACAAACCCAGGCTCACCATAGGGCAATGGTCCATCTACCCAGGTCCAGAGAAACACAGGAGTGTATAGTAGCAGATAGGAACTCAAAATAAGGATTCAGGAGGAAAAATCATTTATCTGTGTAATGCTGGGGATTGCTGTCTAGGTATGTAAAGCACATTATAAGATACTGGGTAAAGGAATTTGGGACAGCAAAGGACTTGGATGATGTTTAGGAGAGAAACCATTGGGAAGACAAGTGAGGAGTTTAGGTGATAGTGGAGAAATAGGGATATAAGGGGATAAAAGGACCATTCACATGCAAATAGTTTGGTGGGTAATAAGTTTGTCTGGGTATATTCCATGCCAGATGAACATGACCTGTCCTGTCCTCTTATTAAATTCCTTTCTAACTCTTTCCTGGGAACGGTCTCTATGTTACGAGTGCCTGTATAGATATGGATGTGTCCACTACCACTAGTGGTCTTTTATCCTGTCCAGCCAGAGAAAAGGACAGAATGAGACCCCTGGTGCTGTTTGTGTTCATGGGAGGGCTTTGGGTATCTGTGATCTGCCTGGACAACTCGGTATATATTTGGTGTATGTGTGTGCTCTATGTATGTGCTTACTGGGAATGTATCTTCATTTTGCTACTGATTGGACTTGGGGGTATGGAACAGCAGCAACAGCCTCATCTCCCTCAGTCTGTCAAACCCAGTGCTATATATTTTTCTCTAAAACACCTTCAGTTAAGTGCTGACACTTATAGTTAATACAGCCTTCCACTTCATTCCTTTCTTGCATCTATTCTTAGAGCTTGAATCAGTACAGCATTTGAGTATAGACTTACTCTAACATGGTTGAAACCTGTTGCATTTTAATTGCTCTACTCTCAAAGATTGGCCCACCTAAGCTAGTCGGTTAAGGGAAAATGGGGTGCTTTCTATACACTGCACTTGATAACAGTGATTTGGCCTTTTATTTGGATAAACTGTCATGCCACTTTAGCTACGGAGTAAGTAACTGCATTTTTGCTATTTCACTGAAACAGATCAACCCTATTTTGCAGAGTGGGGACTCTATGCTCAACATTTTAAATTACCTAGCCCATGGAGTTTTGAAAAATCTCTAAATTTGAAAATAAAAATAAACTTACTCATGTCCTTGAGTATAATTTGCGTTGAAACATATCTATCTCTAAGCAAAACACTTTTTTAAGTGCTTCTCAGTTTAAAATTTAAGTACTCCAGTAGTGACCCCACTGAGAGCTGAAAAGTCTAATGGAATATGACACAGCAATTTGTCAGCAGAATTGGCAAATCATCAAGGAGCAGCACAACAGATTCCTACTGCAGTTACATATCTGGAAACAAGTTAAATGTGTGCTTAAAATGTCCCTTATTAACAAACAAACAAAAAAAAAATCACAATCCTAATTAGTTAGAAAGATATATGATATTTCTTGTTATACAGAAATCTGATTTGGGTTTACTTTCTAAGAGTTTATATAGACTAGTTAAATTCAACCTTTTATCTGCATAAATGGATCATCAGAAGATGCCATCAGAAGGTATCCTCTTAGTAATTTTTAAATATATCATGGTGTCTCTAGATCAGAACTAAGTATTGCTTGACAACAACCATTGTAAATCCATTCCCTAAAATGCAGATATTTAGAAAACCTTTTAGGTATACATGTAAATGGAGACTTCAGAAATGAATACTTTTAAAACAGATTCCACTTGCCAGACTTCAGCTTGGGAAAAAATAGGGAAACATTAATTTAAAGGACCTTGAAATCTGCTTTGTCATTGTATCTCATAGAAGCTTCAACCACAAATTTTTAAAAGTTATCTGATAAAAGTTAGATATATTTTTAAACTTTAGTAACTACTCATCCAACAAATCCTTACACATTTACAGCTAATTTCTGAGACAGTGATATACTTTAGGTTTTCCATAAAACTTTGTACAAAAGATTGTGAGTGATTGAAGATATTTATATGCTAATGTTTCTGCTTATTGTAGCTGATTGTTCCCTTAGGGCTCGTAGGTTTTCTTCTTAACAAAAAAGGAAGGCACCTACCACTGCAGGGTGGACAAGGGAAAGATGGTGTACTCTCAGTTTAATGCCAAAGAAGCTAACTCAAACATTCCAACCAAGCAGTTTTCCACTAATTTTTTCACCTCCTATTCCTAATCAAAAGAGGTGAATATATTTCATTAAGGACATAAACAGTATTATGAACTCTGTAGTCAACAAGTACACCTGGAGATTGGAACTAGATGATTTTTAAGATCCCTTCCAACCTTACCCATTCTATGACTACAAGTTATGTGCTTTTATTTTACACACATATTGCAGAAATATAGTCAAGAATGCTCACTCTGGCTCCATTCAACACGTTTTTAACAACCATTCTTGTACAATATATATTTTTAGATACACATCTAGTCATGACAAGGTTCTAGCACAGACACTGGAGAAAAATGTGAAGAGCTTTTCACTTTTTTATTTTTGTAAACCACGCACAAAGCCGATGGTAACAACAGACTTGGGATGCACTTAAGCTGGCAAAGTTCTGTTCACTTGTCCCTGGAGATGGAAAACCTTCCAAATCAATAGTGACACTATATCTAGACACAATAATTTGAACAATTGCAGAAAACATTCCTAGCTGTAGACTTTTTTCTTGGAGGAGTGCAAAACCACTGTAGCCATAGAGTACTACAGCAGTGCAACAGTATTTCTGTAAACCATGCAGCTTGATCCACAGGATTTTAGGAGTTATTGGCAGATGAGTTCTAAATAGTATCTATGACAAATCAATGACTACATGCAGATTTTGCTTTCCACATTGACAGGCCCGTAATATCCCTGCATGATTCCATTTATTCAGGACCTATAAAAAGTGCATGTGGAGTAGTTTCAGCTACTGTGAGAAAAGAAAAAAGAATAGGAATAGTTATACAGTAAAGAAAGAGATTGTGGTTTGGATGAGCCCCATTTTTTCTGCATTCTATACAGAAATACGTTACATTCATAAGACCATCCAAAATGCAAGTGAAACATCATTACATGATTAAAGTGGAGTACATTTACATGGCTTTTATATTAAAAGCCATGACTGTTTTATGAGCTGTGTGATCAGGGACACAATAGAGCTCTTAAAGCATAACAAGTATTGACTACACAATCAGGGAACAGTAATGCAGAAAACAGCTGAGAGTACATATTGAAGAAAGTCACTGTTTAAGGGGGAAAAAAGAAACCTAGTCTAGAGGGGTATACAACTATAACAGTACTGCTGTTGAAATTCTTGACTACTAATTGCAGTAATTCAGGAACTGCACCCCAGTTTGTGCTGTGGCATATTCTGACATGCCAAGGCACTATAAAAATACTTAAACATGTTTGAAAGCATCAGCAATTTCTTTCTCTGTACCTTAGGCTAAATACAGTCAAACAGCAATTGAACATATCTCAAGAAGCGCTTAGTGCCCCAAGGCTTGGGCTGCTGTCATCCTGAATGTGGCATTATCGTGTACTGCAGAGAGAGTGCATGCCATCCCTGAAACAGTCCCACTGAATAAAGTCAAACACAAATCCACTGCTTGAGATCTGCCAACTACACTGAAGCCATGAATATATTAATTGCTTTTGGACTGGAATAATTTCATGTATATCACGCCTAATTCTAAAATTCCTTTCAGTGCTTAAGAAAATATTTGAGAGTACAGGAAGTTTTTATGCATATTGATGGAATGATTAATATTGTGAGACAAGGTATGACAGAATGATATAAAATAATGAATTCTGAAAATTTGGTATTTTTTAATGGAAAGGAAAGAAATATAGAAATAAAGAATTAAGGCTATAGAATGAAAGTGAGAATTTTCAATACTTTGCTTGAAAAATGGTGGAAAATAATACTAATGCTTAAATAATCCCTAAAACCAGCAAGACTCACTGCTGTGATGTGTCCAAAGTCCTAATACTTTGCAGTTTCAAGAGAGACCAGAGTGACATGTTAAAGGAAGCACATGCTGCGAAATAGTCCTTTACAATTAAAACTAATAAAAACAAAACAAACAAAACAAGCAATGTCATAGTAAAATAGTAACAGTTAAATAATTCTTCAACATTTGAAAAGAAATCATGCTAGATGAATGAAAGTGAATTAGTGAGAAGAGAAAGCAGATATGGTAGAAAAGAGCCAAACAAAAAAACCCAAACAAATGGAAGCAATCTGTTTGGCACGTCCATAGTGAAAAAAGATCAGAAGTAACATCTTGATAGCAACAATGACAAAACAGGTTAGAAATCTAAAAAATCTTTGAGGATTAGTGAAGTAGTAATGGAAGGTTACAGAATCTAGAATGAGTTTTACAAATGTCAGGAAGTTTTTTTTCCCCAGGATAACCTAAATGTAAATAATCATACCTGGGGAAAGGAAGGATGCACTAAATGACCGCTAAAGTTTCCCTTCAGCTCTACAGTTCTGTTGATGTGATTGCCAACTCTCATGTACTTTGGCCTCAACCCAATTCCTAACTGCTTCTGGGTTGAGACTCTTGACTTATTCAGTAATAAATCAACTTCAATAAGTGGGCCTCAGTTCAACTAAAAATCCATTTTGGAATTCTACTTAAAATTTTTTGGTAACAAAACTACAAGCAAAACCCAGAAACAGTTGGACCACTTAATTCAGGTGTTAATCAAAAGAATACAGAAGCATAAATCCCATAATGATAAAAACACCCAGCCCACTCTCAGTTCCAACAAGGTAATTTAGCATTTATAAATCATGTTTCCTGAGGGAAAAAAACATACATCCTATTTTACAATTAGTTTCTTCACAAAGTTACAGATTGCTTCTACCTGTAGTGGTGCAAAACATATCGCACCTTTAATGTCCTTTAAACCTGAAATTGGTGTAAGAATCAAAATTTCACAGGTGTTTATATCTTATATGATATTTTTGTTTGCTTCACTTGAATATTATCTGTCTGTGACTCAGAAATGCAACCAAAGAAATATCACCCAAGTAGTAAAGAAATATTACCCAACATAGCCATAGTTATTTCTGCCACAGTTATTTCTATTATAGTTACCTCTAGCAGGTTAAAGTATAATAGTCTTTAACTGTTTCCCTAATAATGGAACCACTTAATAAAAAAAAACTTGCCTAAATTAGTGATTATACCAGTTCAATAATATTGCATCTATGTCCTTCAAAGAATCACCAGTATTTCTAACTTAAAGATGGTTTATATTAAAAACAGACCTATGGGGTTTGGGGTTTTTACTCTAAAAAAAACCCCATACTTGTACTCTTATGGGCCAAAATCATATTAGTTGATGATTATCAGTGGATAATCATCATAAATTGTTACATAGTTAAGTGAAATCAAATTCAACAGGCTTAATTCTAGAAAAATACTAGTCTGATTACATCATAAAATAGAAAGACCAGTAGAAACACAAAGTTTGCTGTTGTTTAAATTGTATTTTCCTGTGTTTCAGACTGTATTATTTCATTTTCTTCACAAAACCAATTGCATATATATAATAAGAACTAAGTATCGGCTTATGGGATACTAGTGGTGAGTACCATACTAAATACACCATGCTGAACCTAAATTCCCCAGATTTTTAATTTTCTAGATTTAAATGTAATTGCTGCAAGACTCCTTGTAATCCTGTTAAATCCTTTGATAGCCTGATTTACTTCTATCACTGAAATGGCAACACATCCCTCAGAAAAGCAGGACTTACTGTGGCTTCTTGAAGCAGCATAGACATTAAGATGTAGGAAACATTTAAGCTGTCTAATTGTTCTGCCAATCTAATGCTAAGGTATTAATCTGTCACCGTGTCAAATTACATACCTTTATTTTTCTCAGTAAAATGTGTCAGTGCTTAACAAAGTCTGAGCTGAAACAATTTACGGAGCAATTAGAATGTCAGCTCTCCTACAGATGACTTAAGAAAATCTGAATCGAGGCTCAAAAGTCACCATAACTTCCTTGATACTCTGCCAAAGTGATGGGACTACAGGGGCTCTAAGGGAATCAGGTAGCTAACAGCCATTATTAGCTCACCACTGCTGTTTCTCCCTTGTATTTTATTTCCTGTTGATAAGGATTTAGTAATGTATTTTCACACTAGGAATGGACACCAGGTAGGAAAACAAGTGCTCAAAAGATAAAAACACTATGACTTCCCCTAACCTCCCTTCAATTTATGCCCATCTCCTTCAACAGACAACTTATTTTTGGAGATATTCCAAGTAATATTTTCTAGGGATACTAATGAATGCCAAAAAACCTAGGCCCAAAAGATGCCCAGTGTCATTTGGTCTCATGGATATCTCTCAAATATCTTCAAGGATATGCAGAACTGATAATGAAAGTTTAATACATAGAAAAAGTCGGCAACATGGAGTTTCAAGTTCTTTTGTAAGCCTGATATTTTTTGAGGCAATGAAAGTACTTTATATATGGCTGAGGTTTAGCTTAAAATGGTGACTGATTAAAAGGATTAACCCCCATTAAGCACATGGCTGTTTAATTGTCACAAGTAATGGCAGGAATAAAATCAATAAAGAAACAGAAAAACTGAACCATTTGTGCTTGTCAACGAGAGCTCAAACTAAAGTTTGAGTCTTCTGTTTGAAGATTTCTATATTTAAGAATTGGCTTTAAGGGAAAATACTGATTTCTTTCTTTCATATTTTTCAGTGAATTACTTTTTCTTACAGAATTATCCTGACACATGAAACAGTAACTTAAACTGATTATATTGATAGTACCACTGCATTTGTGAAAATAAAATGCTTCACATTGTTCCACTTAGTGCAGCAAAATATTGCTGGATTCTGGATCATATTTTATCCCTGCATAAACAGAATTAAATATTATATAGTAACCTATATTAAATAGAAGTAGTACTTTCATAAAAGGAGAATTACTCGGGTTTTCAGAGGTTTTCTGTGTGACTCATGTAAAGTATATTTTGTTACAAGTCATAGACTCTCAAAGGTTAAACTTGTAAGTGTAAAATGAGCTGAAGCTCTGTTAATTTATTCTATGTTATTTTCAGATGGGGGAAAGAACAAACTTATCTATGTTCTACATGCAAATAATCACCTAAATAATACTGAGATCAGCATGATTAGAAACAAACAACTTGTGATTTCTTGCTTTTTAGCAGCTGTCAAGAGAAAGTCGTATTGTAAGAACAAACATAGCAGTCATGTGAAGGGTCCATTTCACCTTTTGTGTCACATGAAGGGAACCTTATCTCGAACAAAGGAAGAAGTACACACTTATCTGTTCATATCATACATGCTTCTCTTACAAATGCACATATACATTTGTAATTTTACATAATGGTAGTAGAAGATCTGGCATACAGAACCAAACTTAATTCAATGCAGTGAATTGAAAAATAAAAAGAATACATTTTCATGTCTTTAACAGAAATTCTACATAACAAAAGACTGAAATGAATGTTACAAACAGAAATAAAATACATCATTGTATTAATTAACATTTTTCTTGTCTGTGTAAGTAAACTTCAGAAGAAATGGGATAAATTTTATAAAATATGTTGCTCATCCTCATTAATTATGAAGAATAAAAGAAATATAAAATCATACAACTCAGCCATAAATGATAATATTTCCACTTGTCACTGGGAAAGAAAATTATTTGCTGATTATCTAGTTACTGAAATTTTGTTGTTATTCCATACCAGTGGCATGAGCCTCCTCTTTAGAGGAGTTATTTTTGGATCTTGAGCTTTTCCTAAGAAGAAGTAAAATCTACCCTGGAATTTTAGAACAGTAGGATAATAGAATATTCTGAGTTGGAAGGAATCCACAGGGATCATTGAAGTCCAACCCCTGGCCCTGCACAGGGCAGCCTCAAGAACCACATGATGTGCTGAGAACATTGTATAAACATTTCTTGAACTCTGGCAGGTTTAGAACCATGACCACTTTCCTGGGGAGCCTATTCCAGTGCCCAAACACCCTTTGGGTGAAGAACTTTTTCTAATATCCAACCTAAACCTCCTGTGATACTACTCCATGTCACTCCCTCGGGTCCTGTCACTGATCATCACAGAAAGGAGATCAGTGCCTGCACCTTCACTTTCCCCCATGAGGAAGTTGCAGATTGCTTTGAGTTTTCCCCTCAGTCTCTTCCAGGATGAATAGACCAAGTGACCTCAGTGGCTCTTTGTATGGTGTCTTCACCATCTAGACCTCTAGACCCTTCACCATCTTCATAGCTCTTTTTTGGATGGTGCCTAGTAGCTTTCTATCCTTCTTATACTGTGGCACACAAAACTGCCCGCAGCACTCAAGGTGAGGCTGTACCAGCTCAGAGCAGAGCAGGACAATACCCTCCCTTGTCTGGCTGCTGATGTTGTGCCTGATCCACCCCAGGACATGCTTGGTCCTCCTGTCAGGATGTATATTCAACTTTTCATTGACCAGGACCTCCAGGTCCCTCTCCATGGCACTGCTTTCCAGAATCTCATTCCCCAGTCTGTCCATACAGGGTTGCCCCATCCCAGATGCAGAATCCAACACTTTCCCTATCTGAACTTCATGTGGTTGGTGATTGCCTAGGCCTCTGACTTGTCAGGGTCTCTCTGCAGGTCTCCCTCCCTGCCTTTAAGGAAGTCAACAGCTCCTCCCAGCTTGGCATCATCTGCAAACTTGCTCAACCCCTTCCAGTCCTGTGTCCAAGCCCTCTATGATGATATTGAGGAGCCCAGAGCTGAGGATGGAGCCCTATGGATCCCTACTAGTGACAAGTCACCCCTCTGATGTCACTGCATTCACTGCAACCCTTTATGCTTGACCTGTGAGCCAGCTGGTCACCCATCCCATGATGTGTTTATCCAGCTGTGTGCTCCAACTTTTGTCCAGAAGGATCCTGTGAGAGACAGTATGGAAACCTTTATTGAAATCCAAAAAGATTACATCAACTGGCTTCCCTTGATCAACTAGGTGGTTATTTTTGTAAAAGGAAATTAAGTTTTACAAGAAGGACTTTGCCCTCATGAAGCTGTTCTGGCTGTGACTGATGATTGCATTATCCTACAGGTGTTTTTAATACCTCACACAATTAATCCCCCTAAATTTGTACTTCTCTTATAAATACTGAAGCTTTCTTATTGAGATTTTGCAGGGAAGAGGGAGTTTGGGGAGTTTGTTTATTTTGCTGTTGATGTCACATTTATAATATGTGGAAAAGTCTTTACACCTCAAAAAATGAAGAGACAAATACAGAAAGATAATGAATCTCTCAGTGTGATTTATGTCCTGCTCAAAGGGATTTTTTCCATTAATTTTTTTATTGATTTTTCAGCTGTGTCTGCAGATTACAGCAAATTAATTGCAAACATCAGCTTAGAATTTTCCATATTTATGACAGATTCATCTGGGTTACAGTCCATTAGTAATTAAGTATTAAATACAGCATTAATTCCTCTTGAGCACATATAGCCAAAAGACTGTAATCACAGGGATGCTATATGAAAAGAGGCTAGAGTATCAGTGCTTATCTCAGAATGGAATGAAACAGTATAATGATGATTTTTTTCTAACAATAGAAAGTATAGAAACAGTTTGAATGAAACAAAACAGAGGACAAAGAGTGAAGTTTTACTTGCAAAGTCTAAGCTTGTTGGGAACAGCAGTGTCAATCCTTCTCATGAGAGGTAGAATCCAATTGTGTGTCATAGCTATTTGACCATACTCATTTGACAGTGTTTTTCATTCATTCAACAGTTATAGGTGGTAAAGAAGTATAGCTTTTACTTTACAAATAGAACTGTGGGTTGATGAATCTTAAAGGCAAGACTGGACTTGAACAGGGATATCTAAGCATTTTAGTCAGGAGGTATCTCATCAGTGATACTGGGGTTTAGTTGACTGGGTAACAGTGTCCTCAAATATCCTAAGTCATTTAGTTGAATTGAGCATACTTTCCAACAGATTTCTTGAGATATTCCTACAAATTTTGAGAAATATTTCCCAGCCCCTAAATAAAAATGGAGTAATTTTTGTCACAAGTAACTGCAGTGGAAGTACATTTTTAGTGAATCAATTCTATTTTTGGTTTAAGAATGTTTAATATCACAATTAATCTCATCCTATATTGTGCAGCACAATACTAAAATTAGTCAGTTTACTTCTGTTTAAAATGGTTGCCAAAGCATTTACCATACCCATAAAATTGTCACTCTCAGGAAATATTCCCTTGTTCCTCTGCTTGTGACATCTCCAGATTTCATAAGATGTACAGTATATAGACTTTGAGCTACTGCTTCAGAGTTAACATCTACTTTTTCCAGAATAAATGAGGTATTTTCCAGCTTGTTCCATTCACTTGAATATCAAGAGGTTTTGTAAATTATTAGTTTATGCTGTCACTCAGACTTCAGTAAAAATGACAATGTTGCTTCACTGGCAATGCATGACTAAATTCTTGACAACAGGTAGAAAAAACTTCTAATTATGTCTGGGAGGATAGCATAAAACTTAACCAAGCAAAACATATTAACAGTGAGGTTAAATTATCTTCTTTTTAAGAGTAGATATACAACTGAAAAAAATTAAAATATTAGTGTTTTAAATGTATTGACTAAAGCTGAGGAAAATAAAAAAATAATCCTCTTGATTATTCCCAGTTTAAATCCACAGAGTAATTTCTACCAATCTACCCAATATTAATTGAAGTTATCATATTCAGTTAGCAGCTACTGGACTGTTTTGAAACACCATAGAAGACACAAAACACCAGTGGTTAAAGGGTCAAATAGAGCTGGACAGAACATAAAGAAGTGGAAGATGAAAAAAATACGAAATCTGTAGATTTCATCTTACTTGAAGGACAACTATTATTAAAGCAAATAAAGCAATGGTATTTTTTAATTATTATTTAAAACAAATTTTTAATAAACTGTAATTTACCTTTACTAAATGGTTATTTCCCACAGTTGCCCCCATGATGCATCATAGCTAGGCCATATGGTGCAGACTTTATACAGGCAGTTTCCTTTCAGGCCATTCTGAAGATGGTTTTCTGACAGAAAAATGTTTAGAATAAAATTGTTCTCTCTGCAGTGTTTTAGTCTCTGGCTTCTTTCTGAGATCATAATAGAGGTGTCAGCTGGGATTGTGGTTCTTGTGAATGTAAAGCATTGTGCATTGAAGTGTAGCTAATTTATTCATGTAACAGATTCCATATTGGCTGGTACAGTTGTTTTCAACTCGTGTCTACCATGAAGCTGCAACTTCAGGCAAAGAAATGTGTACACAAATATCAATCACCTGAGCCACATTTATTGTCAGAGAATTATTCCAGAATTATTCAGAGAGTATGACATGCTCCTACCAGAGCTGAATGAAGTCCTACCAGTAACTGCACATCACAGTGGATATTTCATGGACCTTGTACAGGAATGAGCAGCAGAGAGGGCTGATGAGCCTATTTTATGCCCTTTTGTAAACAAAGCATTTCTGATGGTGACCCATTAAATTAGGTCTAGACTAAGCACAGCATATAAAGTCCACAGTGGTGGATACCAGTGATTAGTTTATTAAACTTACACTTCAAGATAATTAACTTAAATGGATTGATAGGGCATTTGCTAGGTTTACATATATATATTCTATTTTAAATCAGATATGAGTGGTTAGCTAGCTAAATTTGAATATTATCTGTTTTTTTTCAAGTGATACAGATAGAAATCAAATGGAAAAGCTAATGTGTTCCCAAAATATTTTGACAAAGACCACTTTTCTTTATTAAAATGAACATTGATTATTTTTCTGCTCTTTCTGTGAAGGTATTTTGAGACTTAATTTTTATTAGACTATGTATACTCTCAAATTTCTTTCCTGCCAGGTGTGTGAAAACTCTTTATATATGTAACAATGCAATAAACAACTGAACAAATTCTCAGTGCATGATTTACCCTACCAGACATGAACTGCGATTACATATATCTTGAGTGTTGTTATAATTATTTGGTTCTGCTGCAAAAGTATTTTGTGGAGTTTTCTCTGTTTCTATTTACTGATGCTTTTAGTCACTGAAAGTAGAGGAGATACAGGAAGAGGTCAAAATTGACAGCAGAACTGAATCAGGGCTTCTCATGCCAATGAAATAATGAAAACCAGCACTGTTCTTACAGCAACAATAATGAATATAAACAGACAGCTACTGGGAGAAAGAGCATAAGGCATCCATTTCAAGAAAAAATCTTTTCCTGCCATCACAGAGAGCTTTGTGAACTGGATAAATTAGGATGCCCTTTAAACAGTTTTCATGCTTCAAAAAATGTCTGTGAGAGACAGGTCTTCCTTATTTTCCTTTAAGGAATCAGACTTAATAGGTTGAATTTTACTTGTCTTTTCTACACCTGCGTTTCTTATGTCAATCATTCTTGGAAAAATCTGTTATCCCATCTTTGACAAACTTCAATACTTAATATGAAATTTTCCCTCCCCAGATTTATTGTGTCAAGCATACATATCCTTATATTTCTACAGACAACATTAGCAGAGTGCAAGTACCATCTAAATAATTGTCATTAGGTACAAAACATTTGTCAAACTCTTTTTTCTGTTTATAATTAAGTCCATAAGTAAATGTGTAAATCTGCACCAAAGTAATTTAATGGAGTAGCTTTATCAATCTGATGTTCTTCCATATAAAATGCTGGACACTATATTTAAGGAAAGATAAAAAAAGAAAGTTTCTTTTCTTTTTTGACTGATAGCATCTTCCAAGCCCACAAGACTAAAAGTCATTGAAGAGGTGCTATATAATTTAATTTCAAGACATGAGAACATTTTTGTCTGTCACTAAGTAATTCTATGGACCTAATGTATTTTATACTACATCTGTTAGAAAATCAGTAGAGAAATATCTTGCCTGTCATTGAAACTATTTGAATATAATTATTAATTTTTCTGGAATAACAAAATAGCAATTTGTTATGATATTGTCATCATGCTATAAGAGAACAATTCTCCTGGATGATTTACAATAATTTTATTCATAGGGAGATCTTTATCTGAATTAAGATTTACAGACATATCTTAGATTTCAAATTTTAAGAGGTAGAACTGATGGCCAAGGAAGAAAGAGCAAATTTGGAATAAATTTCCCTTTCTAAACAAAGTATAATTTAATTTCTCTTTTGTTAGATTCATTCATTATGCTTCATTCCATGAAAATTTGTCTAGCTGCAGGCATCTCTTGTTCTGCAAAAAAAAAAATTATAAGGATTTCTACAATAATCTGTATTTTGAAAACTCTCTTAGGAAATTTAAAATTGTTTTAAGGATCTCAGCTACAAAAATTTGCCAAAGGAATTATAAACATCTATGAGAATTACTATGTCTCTCTGATTCAGTTTTACTTAATCTGTTTTTCAGGGAAAAACAATACACACCTAAGGCATAGCCTTCACAAGATTCATTACATCACTAGCACATAGGATTTAGAAGCCTGGTCAATTCAACTTCATTTAAACTTCTAAAAAGCATAAAGATTTTGTTTATACAGAGACTATCTTCAGACTGCTCTAATATCCTTTGAATCAATTATTTCTGTTATCAATGAGAAGTGCAAACTCAAAATAAACAACTCAAGCTGGTGGCATGCCAAATATCTGAAATTAAGGTAAAGTATGATCCAGATCAGTTCCAAGCATAGAAACTGAAAATTTAAGAAGAACAGAAAGACAAGATAAGGTCTCTCGAGATTATGTTTTGCATCTTAACTATTATAAAGCAGATGAAGATTTATGCAACTTTGAACCCTTTTCTAAGACACTGACATCAACAGCATATCCAAAGCATAGATAATTTTTCTCCAAAAAGATAATAGGTACATTAAAGATAGTGCCAAAAGTTTTACTATATTTCACTTCATCTCATCTATTAACTTTACACGGACAGAGATAACAAAACACCATGATAGAAAATACAATTTAAAGAAGTGTTTGTAGTCTGTCATATAATTACTGTGTAATGTGTTTTTCAGCTCAAAAGTGGAAAGCTGCTGAGCAAAGCTGCTCAGCAACAGTGTGTGTGTTTTTCTGACTGAAGAGTTTTAGGTTAAGTGGAACTCCTTTGAGGAAAATGAAAGATTGCTTGATTCTCAAGAGTAACTAAACTTGTTTAACTGAGAGAATTTTCTATGGCTCAGAGG
Source organism: Alaudala cheleensis (assembly GCA_013398995.1). Taxonomy (NCBI): domain Eukaryota; kingdom Metazoa; phylum Chordata; class Aves; order Passeriformes; family Alaudidae; genus Alaudala; species Alaudala cheleensis. The sequence continues at coordinate 199,149 of VWYE01005058.1, read as the reverse complement.
GGATTCTATGCCCCTGCCTCTAACTTTATAGGTGACAGAATGAGACTTCAAGGAGACTGTGGAGTTTATTCCACATAGGAATCTACTGAATGTTGCTTGACTACATAATGTGGGAGGAAAGGATATTAAAGAGAAGTGGCAAAATACATGTTTCAGATTTTCATATTCTGTATAGCTCATAAGATCTTTGTTTTCACTATTATGAACAACAAAAAAATTGTTAGCTTATTACATAGTGTTCTAATAAAATAAGGGTATAGAGAATATTATTATTTTGAAATCTCTAGCTGTGGTATTTACCCAACAAGACTCATCTAAGAAGGTTATCAAACAAAAATATAATCAAAGGGATATGATGAAATCAACAAGTACGAATTTGTAAAGAGATAGCAGAAAAAAATGAAACTGAAGTTACTTATGGAGCCATACCAGCTTTGATTTACCTAGGGGTTACATATGTAAAAGTTCAGCAACCCAGAAACAGTGTGATGAAGAAAAATTCTGGTCTTACTACAAAATCTTTTTCTTTAAAACTGCAGTGATTCATTTGTCAATGCTAATATAGGATTCAAAGGGATTGGTGTAGTAGAAACTTGATCTACTCCTTAGTCACAAAGCAATGTTGCACAGAGCTCAGCATACAGTTTTTAAATAGTTTGTAAGACAGATGTATGCAATGATATAACCATTTTACAAATAATATGCTTCATACTATGAAATACACCAATGGCAAGTTCTATATGCCTACAACAAACAGGCTCTAGAAGAGCACTGTATGATATGAGATGGCAGATGGAAAAGAACAAAGCTAAATTTTACAGGATGGGAAAACTTTTAAGTACTTAAGACTAATTTTCACCAATTTTCTCTGCCTGTTATGAAACTGAAACACAAACTGTGTACTACATGTTGTATTCTACTTTGAACACTTTTTGGGTCTTCTAGGATATTTTCAGGTATTATTTGGATTGGAGGATAATATTTGTTGGGATTTTTTAAAAAAGACAGTAAAAGAAGGCTAAGATGAACATGGAAGAGGCATTTCTGTTTAAAAAGTATGCATACCTTAAGAAATAAAAAAAAAAAGGGAAGGGAAGGAAAAAAAGAAGAAATCAGTAGATTTGAAAGGAACTCTACCCAAATAGAACATAAGCAATTATAATGAAATTTTTGTAGTGTTTTGAATAAGAATTCCAGTCATTAAACCTTAGTCTGACTTAGTTTGAATACTGTAATTACCTACTTCATACTTAATATTCTGTTGTTCATCAAATGAAATCAAAAGTAAGCTAACTCTAGGTAGTTCTGGAAGTCTGGCTTAAAAATAGAAGTATTATCAATAGCTAGAGCTCATCTCAAAAAAATCTATCAGGTAACCAACACATCAAAGGACTTGCACTGCAGTTCTATCCTACTCTGTTTCTAATCATGAAGTTCTTCTCTGCAGGAAGCAATTCTAAAAAAACTAAAACAATTTATTTTAAAGGCTAAAAACATCAGAAGAATTCTGTTTCATACATCCTGAAATGTAGAATATCTTAGCACCTCACAGCTTGCAACAGTCACACACAACCCTTTTGTAGGTAAAGAGTCTCTGGAAAACAGCTTTTCAAAATAACATCTGAAATTAATTTCTCACTACTACAAACTTCACAATCTTATGTTAAAAATTTAAATAATCTTTTACTGATCAAATGAAATTTGTGAGAAAGTATCATTCTCTAATATCTGCCTAAGAGACATATTTTGTATTTTAAATAGTGAGAAATAAATAATGTTGCAAGTAGAAGTAAAAAGAACTGCACTCTTTTTGTCATATACAGATAATAACTTGTGTGGAAATGTTAGGATGGGGAGAAAAAAGTGTCAAACCAAATACACATTTTCAGACTTACTTATTTCTTCATAAAAAGCTATAGTAACTCACTTTGGAAACTATATCACTTGTTCTGGAAGTACATGTCTGCTGAGCTCTGCTACGCACAACAAAGTTAAAGAGAACCTTTCATTTCCATAAAGATGTATCAGCAAATTTCAGGAAACAAAAATATTTATGACAGCTTACAGTACTACAGTTCTGCATTATACTCTCTGCCATGACCTTCAGTACAGACCACCTGCAAGATTTTGATGTTATTGTTCCAGATTAAAAATAAATTGAAATGGTGCATGGAAAATATTCCGATTTACAATGGTCAGCAAGAATTACTTCAAAGAAAGTTGCACCAAAAAAATGTGGTGTCTTAGCTTAACCTAGGTATAGAACTCATATTCCTGAATAGAGACCGGAATTGCATTTTTTACTTTATTTCTTATATATGCAGCTGATATTCAAGTCATTATGTTTGTGTTCAAAACTGAGTGTTCATAAACAACTTCACTTCCTCCCAGGTTATGTCATGTGAACATTCTCTTATTGAATACGGGAGAGATCAGGAACATGGCCCCATCTCTTGTTGAATGACAGGCACTCAGCTAGAAGAGGAGGTAGGACCTGTGGTCAGATTTCAGAAAGCATATTTGTGTCCCTGGTTGAATGTTTAAAAGGCCACAGAGGGAAAGTCACTTTGCTTCCCTCTATAACAATAGCTCCTAATGGAGGAATATAGTACCTGCAACTTCCAAAAGCCTGCTCAGCTGAAAATGTCTGAGCCTTCTACTCTGATTTTAATCTATGTGCTGGGTTCATGTATTAAGGGAGCATTTGGAACTTAACTACTCTTTCTGGCCTGGTGTCTGGATGTCACCAGAGCACAGATGTCCAGAAGAAATGGTTTTGTAACTGTGAATCTTAGCTTAGATTCACAGCTAACCTTGTGATTCAAAACACAGAGTAAGGCAGATGCAAGAGATTAGCTTGGTAAAACTATTTGTTAGGCACATATGCCTATACTCCACTGCTAGAGCAAAAAATAGGTGATCTTAAACTCTCCTATTTGCCTTAACAAACCAGTCAAGAAGGCTTTGTCGGGCACCAAAACTGTCAAAACAGTGCTAAGGTTTTTAATTTGAAAATGGCAAGGTCTAGAGCTGCTCTATGACACAAATCATGATGCTGTTAATTAAACTCTAAAGCAAAAACTAAATTTTGAGCTGCAATAATTACCAACATTTTCTCTAGGGCTCAATATCAAGTACTTACTTCAATTAATTAACTGGTTTGATGCCTGCAATAACTTTTCAAAAAAAGAGATGGTTAAAATTTGTCTGAATTTATTAATAAAATCTTTGCCCCTCAAAAGACTTAAACTTAGCTTAGTATCACCTTGTTCCCAAGAGATTAATAGCATGAAGTCCATAGCTATCATCTCTCCTTGCAAAATATTAAATATTCTGCAATAAAGTCTTTTACAATAAATATGAGATGACAACTGATTAGAGATCTGTCAGCTTGAGCAGGAGCACTTGACACTTTGTTTCTAGCTGAATATCAAGCCCCTTATTTTGATAATTGCACAAATGAAACTCTTGCATATTTTTCCACAATGTAAAAGCTATGAGCAAATAAGGGCTGTCATTCATTTGTTAACATGATCTAAAAGTAACATAATGCAAAACATTTTGATTGGCCAACTTATTTCTTTTGAGAACCAATACCCTGCTGCTTGCTAGACAGTCTGAAAGGCTGAGGGATCTGCATCCATCATGATGGCTCATGAAAAGCAATTATTCCCCTGTTCCAATCATCATCTACTTCAGCTCATCACTAGATTCCCAGCAATAGTCAACATCTTGCTCAGCAGTGTGATTGTACATGAGTTGAAGGAGCATTAGAAGTTGTCTGACTAAACTGATACTCATTTAATATTTCCCATCAATCTGCTAGACAAATTACATCAGGAGTTTCATGACTTTAACGCTTCAAATTTTGTCAGAGAATTTAGTGCTGTCAGTCAGGATGTACATTTAAACCATAAGCATCACTAATTCAGTTGCTTGTAGGCACTGTAATGGCAGTATTTATTTAATACAAATAAATCCAATAAGCAAATATTTGCAAAAATACTTATACTCAGTTTCTCTGCCCAGAAGGTGCCACTATGATCTTCCAGATAGTTCCTTGAATGCATGAATTGAAGATTTTCCCCCTCCCAGAAGCAAGATAAAAAGTATGTCTTCTAGAAAATAATACAGTATAGACTCCAAGAAACGTTGAATTTATTAAATCCCTCCAGTACACTGTTATAATTACCCTTTCTCCTCCTCTTTGGAGGAGCTTGTTTTGTCTATGTGTACCAGAAATATACAAAACTGGAAAAAACTGTCTGATCATATAAATATACCTGTTGCAGTATCTTTCCCCTTTCCTCTTTCTTACTTTATGGAGTTCAACTCTTCTAAAAATTATCATTATTGAAAAAAAAAAAAATCGGTTGCTATGTATTTCCCGAGGTTAATAGAAAGATCTAACCTGGAAATTAATTTTGAGGCCTTGGTGTAGTTTTCCAGGCCTTAGAAAGTGTCTGTAAACAGAAAAACACTACATTGTTGGCTGCTGCTTTATTTCCAATTGAACTGAAAATCTTTAGAACATTTTTTTTTCCCTTAAAACCCAGAAATTTATTTTTTTTTTATTATTCAAATTGCCTTTTAGAATTTCCTGTTTAAATAAAACACTAGTTTTTACCTGTGGCTATTAATATATGTTTGATTACTTTCAATTTCACTGAGTAAAACATAATCTGCTGCTTAGAGCAAATAAATACAAAACAGTTTTCCAGCAAATAACAAAATTGGACAAAAAGCCATTAAAAGCTTTCAATTCATAACTAGCAATTAAGAATTTCTTTTCTCATTTAAATAAAGAAATGTTCTCCAGACAGTGTGCTGAACATTGTAGTCTCATTCATTTTTATCAGTTTCTAGACAAAACAACCCCTCTGCCACAGCATATTTCTGCTGTATTACAGCACATGAAATAATCTGCATTTTAGTCATAATATTTAACATTAGATTCTATAAACATAAAAAACCTTTTTCAAACAACACTGCAATCAGATTCTCTAAAACCACGAGGGGTAGTATCATCTGACAGATACCAAATCTAAGAACAGGATTCTTGATTCCTGTACTGAATAAAATCACAAGCAAACATGATTCACAACCCATTTTAAATGGCTCTCTCTTGTCCACCTACCAACAAATACACCCACTTCCTATAACCTATTTCTGTGTTTGTTTCTAACTTTTCTCTTTGCTGGCGTATTTTTCGCTTCAGTTGGCACCAGTCAGTCAGGACTTTTGTTCTTCAGCGGCAGCGACCAGGGCAGCCACAACAGACACAGTTCTGGCAGCTCCTAATGTGTGCCCCTGCCTTTTATTCAGATGCTATTTACACAGTGTTTACATGTAGACCACGTAGCTTTTATAAAGCTCAGAGCTCAGATTTTAAATGGAAAGCTTATTAGGCACAGGAGTCTCTCAAATTAAATCATAGTAAGTAGCTACTTAAAATTCTTTGGAAGATGGAATCCAGAGTAATACATTTTTATACACAAATAATGCTAATTTAAAGAAAAAGAGAGAAATGGAATAGGAAATGTAATCAGTGAGATGGACTGCATGCAAGAGTTTTATTGCTACACCATTTGTCTACTGTAGAAAAAACCCAAATCATTCTTAATTTCATCATGTATAGGTAATTGTGAGCATACAGAACAAGTAAAAACATGAAAGCAATTTCCTTAGCTAAATCTCCACGAAAAATATATTGATATGGTACAGTACATTTCTACTGCTAATTTTTAATTTCTGTCCCAAGAATTCCAGACAAACCAAGTTGGTCTGCATTAAAAGCCAAGCAGTTTCCTTTCTGACCCAAATTTTTCTTTCTTTCTTTTTTCTTTTTAATTTTTTTTTTTTTTAACATGGGATGTAGGAATGTAGAGTTTTTAATCTACATTTTGTCCCAGACATAGAAATTTCAGGCTGAGTGAATTTCACCTATGATATGGAATTCTGTCTAGGAATTGAACTATGAATTTCATTATCAATATTTCCATTAAAATAGTGTGTGTTTCTATGAAATGTTCTGATTAAGCTTAATTTGCATTGCCACAGTTTTTGCTGAACTTATCTTTAACAATTTCTTATTTTCTCTTAAGTCTGCTTGTCTTCAATTTCTGTACCAATAATATAAGCTTTGGGAAAACATAAGCTCCTTATTCCATATTTACAATGTAGCTGTCTCCTCACTCTTTCTCATCCAGTATGGCACAGTATTCATTTAAAACAGACATAAGTGGACATCCTGCAAATATGACCCTGCAACAACCCCCTGAATCCAAGAAATGTTTGCATCAATGTTGTTTTATTCAGAGCAGAATGCTACTAAGAGTTACCATTTCACTGTAGTCTGAGTGCACAGAGTTTACAAATGTAAGCAAAAGAGAAGATATTACAGGCTGAATTTGAAAAATATGCTTTAGACTGCACATCAATTCTCTTTACTAAGATTTGAAATGTTCTTGGAATAGATATCTCTGAGAGAGCACATGAGAAGGTGGAACAAAGAAGCAAAAATTTAATCATTAAATGTAAAAAGTCTTTAAATTTCTATTTTTTTATTTCTATAGTTTCACTGTGCTTTAAGCTGTTTTGCATTACTAATGGATGATATTTTTGTAATATTAAGGTTTCATAACTCATAGTATTGAAAAAATATTGCCTTAAAACTACAATTATTAATTGCAGATTAAATTTTTTTCATCATTCCAGAGCATGCCATCATTCCAATCTTCTTTACCAAATTATGTTTTTCTGCATATCCTTGTAAGTAAAATAATATCAAATATGCTGGGATGTGCATAAGCAATCTTTTAACGTTAAACACTTGACTGATAGAACATTCAAGGGAACGAGGTAAAGTCTATTTACTGTAACACACATCTCCAGGGGAGGAATGGAAGTAAATTAACATTAGGTTCTTTTTTTGGTGACATCAGCTGAGTTTTTATATGTGTAAATCAGAGCAATGCCTATGAACAGCAGTGTAGGAAAACTCTTCTTTTACACTGCTCTGGAGATGGTGGTTCAAAATCCAGTACATAATTAAATATAGGGGATGGATGCAGTTGAGTGGTTAATGCATGTAAAATTTCCTTTGACAATTCAAGTTTAAATTCACTTTAGTTCTTATAAATCTTGCAAGAGTATAATTGACTTAGCGTTTTCTCCAGTACAGTTAATACATTACTTTTATTTCTGATAGCCAACACTGAAACATCTGGGGAAGACTGGGCTTGTGGTTCTTTCTTTTTTCCCTGATCTTTCAGATGTAGCCATATGTGTAAGCAGTTGATGACCTAAAAGAATGATCTGTTTATATCTGATATTAGACAAAAATTGCTAGTAAAATTAATCTGATAAATTCTGAAACTAAGACACTAGGATCATAGGTAAATAAAATATTGTGCTAAGAATTATGTATTTCAGCTCTGCTACCCATTTATTTTCTACATGTCATTTAATTAATAGAAAGTGGAAAAAGAAGGATATTGTCCTCAAGTATAACTTCATGTTCTCTATTTTGCTGAATCTATAGTAAATTCCATTGAAACTGACTTCAGATTTCCATACCTTCTTTCTGCTGCTCATATCAATTACAAATATAATCTTGAATTCTAAATTAATTTTCCTTTCTCTTTTTTTTGAGAATTCATCTAGCACTTTGACTCCTTATTAATAAATTACTTTATATATGTGCATTTAAAATTTTTTAGGGCTATAGTACATATATTTAAGTAAATATAAGTCAAAAAAATCTCAACTTCCAGATGCTTATTTTAAAAAGTTAAAAAAATACGCACTTACTGTAAATAAATAAATAACTACAGCAGAAAAAAAGCACAACATCAAAGTTTTCAAAAATCTCCATGGAAAGCTGTGCTGCTTTAGACCAGGATAGAGTTAATTTTCTTCGTGGTAGCTAGCACGTGTCTGTGTTTTGGATTTGTGCTGGAAATTCTCTTTGTTATCAACAGCTTCCCACAGAAATTCTGTACAGCCCCATACCAGTTACCCATAGGTGTAGAAAATTATCTCTACCCCAGCTAAAACCACCACAATAGCACAAAGACCTGCTAGGCTTTGCTTTACCTATTGAACTGTATTTATTTCAACCCAGGGGTTTTCTCATATTTCCTCTTCTGATCCTCTCCTCATCCCACTGGGGAGGTGAGTGAGTGGCTGTGTGGGGCTCAGTAGCCAGCTGGGGTTAAAACACAACAAAAGCAGAGAAAGAACAAGTTTTATGTCAACATCCTGTAAACAAAGTCACATGTGCAGCTCTGACATATATTGGCTGTAAATTTAAATAATACTGAAGACATTTTCTTCCTACTGAATTTAATGTGATTTTTCAGAAGAAATAATACTAATTAATTGTCCTGATATTTATCAAAACACCAACCTTTTAAACAACAAAGCAAACAAACAAAGAAATCAATCATAACATTACAAGGACAATTTTATCAGAGTAATAATTCCTTCCTAGGTTCTGTATTTACTTATTTTTAATGTGTTATCTTCTGTTTTCTCAAATAAAGGAGAAAATATAGGTTGCCTGTTCCAACATTTTCCTCAAGATGATTTTCCACTTTATACTCTAGAATGAACTCTATTCCTCCCAAACTCTCTTTAGAGAAAAGTCAGTCATTCCTGTGTTACCAGCAGGACTTGCATGTTTCTCAGACCTGCTGAGTTTTACTTTAGTTTGTCTCTTAAATTATTTACAGATTAGTCTGTCCTGTAGTTTTTCTTTTCTCCTTAGATAATGAATCTTTTAGCATTCAATCACCTCTTTCTCAAAATGGAAACCTCTATTTTGTTTGCAACATTACATTGTAATAGCAGAAAATTCATTCAAGTTGATCGGTGGACTTTGACTGTCACTCTGTCTCACCTTTGCTGCCTCCTGTTAGACTGTGTAAGAGGATACAAGCAGAGGAACACTGCAAAACTACCCCACCCTTTAATAATTTAACTGATCTGCTGTTTTTCTCTGTTAGATAAACTCAGCTTTTCCTGCAACATTTGAAACCCTTCTAATTTAGGAATGTATTTTTTTATGAGTAGCATATGCAAAGTCTATATTGAATCTCATTTTCCACTTTGGCTATTCATAACAACTGCACTTCAGAAACAACAAAGGAAAGCTAAAGAAGCCAATGATTTTCACAGTTTTTGTATTTGTTGCTAAAACACTGGTTCTGTTTTCATCAAAAGGACTAAAAGACTAATGTCTCAAGCAGTCACCAATTTTGCTTTGGCAATGCCTTGTCTCTCATTTGCAAAAACCTAGGTAAGCAAAGAACACTCCCTTCTCCAGTGACTTCTCTTATGGTTTTCACCTCTTCCCCATCCCCTTTCCTGACAGTAAAATTAAAATAAAATAATAAAATAAAATAAAATATTGAGAGGAAAATTCTGGTTTGTGGCAACATTCCAGGAAATATTCTCTGAAGTGTAGTGTGAGAGGAGATTCAGAATGCTCCTGCTAACATACTAAGTAAATTCAACTTTTCTTGCTGGGAATTGGGAACTATCAGCATTCAGAATTTTTTTTCTTCTGCATCTGTCACTGTTAACTTAGCCTTTTTTTAATACATATAGTTTAAAAAGTATCTCTCTGAAAAAGAAGAGGAGTAATTGTTTGCTAATTTGGGGTTGTTTTGTTTGAACTCCTGTAACATGTTTTTGTTATATAACAAAGCAGATTTGCCTCCCTGAGGCTCAGTAACATCTTTGAGCATTAAGAATGCTGAAAAGAAAATGCATAGAAGGCAGAGGGGAAAACAGGTGTGAGAACTCCAAGCATGTCATGTGGAAGAGCTTTTCCAGTGATAGTAGGAAGTATTCACTTAGGAGAAAAAAACAAGTTAAAAGAAAAAAAAAAATTACCCAAGCCCAGGGATAGCTACATATCATGTCTCTAGCTTTAAAATCTCAAATGGCATCATGAGGAAACCAGTTTTGCTCTCTACACTCTACAATAAATGCAGGGAGTGTGCATGAAAACATGTCAGGCTTGAGTAACACTGTGAATGTAATTACACAGTAAAGACCTGATATCTGTGCCTCATTAAGATCTCTTCATGCCAGATTCCCAGTCTAAATATCCTGTGCAAATGGTGAACATTTCTGGATATTGGTATGTAATAACTGAGCAGAGCAAAAGGGAAAATTGTACATTTCCTCATAGTACATCATGCCACCTTCATTTCTGAAGCTTATTTCTGATTTTCATTGATTTTTCTAGCATGGTTCCCTGAAATAGCAGAAATAAAAAAGGCAGGCAATGAAGAAACAACTATTCTGAAGTTTCTTCCTTTAGAACATCAACAGTAAGGCAACAGAAATTCAGATATGTTCAGAAATCATGAATATCTAAGAATATCACTAAGAACTAGTGAAACTTAAATGGTGCAAACTGAAATGTAATGCACATTATATGATCTGAGTTCAAAAGCTCAGGTGATGAGTGCAGAGAGCTTGGCAATGAAACTCTAGTGGAGGTATCAGTATGACACTATGCTAGTTGGGCAGATCAGGATTATTTGTTACTTCTTCCTTAACTCTGGGGGAGAATCAAGGCATGAATTCAAATGAGTTTCAGATTTACCTAGGAAACTCCACTGCAGTGCCACATTTAATTTTACTTTTCTGTCGTATCAGTTTTCAAGGAACAGAACTAAAGTCCATTCCTGATCACTATTACAGCGCTGTTGTCTTGGCATTTGGTTACTACTGCTTTAACTTTGGGGCATGAGCAATTTTGAAAACTGTAATTTGAGACAATATACAAACTAAAAGTGAAACCTCAGTCTCCCAGATACTTGAAATAGACAATGGGAGTATGCTGAGTTCAAAGACCATCCACGGGACTCTAATCCCATAGACAGATTGACACACTCTGCACAAGAGCTTTGTAAACTGCCTTACTAATCAAGCTTTCTTTTTTTTTTTTTTCTTTATATTGATTGCAATAAAAGAACCAAGGAACAAAGTGGTGAAGTAATTGAAGGTGCAAATGCTGAGCCAACCAGAAAACTGCAACCCAGAACTTCAAATGTTGAACAGGAAAGGTCACCACTACACAGAAATGCAGTTTATCTTTTATATTTTTATCACCATGGAGAATCTCACTAATTCTTCATTCCATCCATCATATTAAAAATCACCTTGCAATCTTTACAAAAGCTTTTTATGGTGAATTTGATAGATCTACCTTAAAATGACAAATCCAGAGAATTATGGTCTGAACTTCATCAACAACAGCTGTCTGGAAAGAGCTGGAAATATATGTGACAGGATGCTATGTATCATGGCCTCTTTAAAAAGAGCTGCTGAACTAGAATTTGTACTGCACAGTGACTGGCGCAGTTTTATTCCTACTGTGCCTTCCAAAGGAGAGCATTTTGTAATGCTCATGCATAACACAGCAATAAGATTTCAGTAAAGTGGAGCAGGATGGAGAAACAAAAATAAAGATGTATTTTATAGAAAAATATTCTTATGCTATAAATGCACCACTGCTAAAATACTGATTTTGTGTTACTTCTGTCCAGTCACACAAAAAAAAGCTGATTCATCAAAATGTTATACATAATAAAACTGAATACCAGAATATTATTTTATCACACTCACTTGTGTTTTATTTTAAATCCTATTAGATTTTATTCACATGACTTTTACTCTCCCTTTTCTATACTTTGTAGCATCTGTTAGTGAGATCAAGGCTCTAAAACAGAATTTGTACAAATAAATCTAAAATACATTACCTCATAAACTATATTAGTGGGATGTCAATCATTTTGGTGCTTTAAATATTTGCCTAATAAAAGAATATATGTACTGAAAATATACAAAATTAATATTATACATGCTCAGGGGGTTTGTCTTACACATATATCAGATACATAACCATCCATAGGAGTGGCAGATACAACAGAATCCACCTGTAGTCTGGATGAATGCCTGCAGACTTCAGCAGTGGGATCTAAGGGATGGGTAGACAAGTTCTAGGGAGAAAAGCACCTGGAAATAATGAAGAGGACTTGGAGTGAATATATAGGTAAATGAGATAACGCTGGCCAAGCCACTTCCCTGACCCCTCAAAGGGAATTCATTTCTTAGTTATCTACGTATGCTTATATTAATGAGTTCAGATCTGCACCTGGTTTTGCTTTTTTTTTAAAGCAATAAAGCCTTTTGATTTTCAGTGTTGCTTGAGATCATGACTCATAAATGCCTGAATAAACAGTTTCTTGCCAGCACAGTTGACTTCTGAAGCCAGTGATATTGCCCTGCTTTTAAAAGAAGAGCAGGAAGAATAAGTAATGACTTTCATGAAATACAGTTCCTCTGCTCTTTGCTCCCAAATTGATCTTCCAAGCACTCTTATCTCCGAGAAATGTTGAAGTTCATCATATGTAACAAAAATGGTTACTGTTCCATAATGCTATCTCAAGAGCATTTCTGGTCCTTTATTGCATCTGTCTTTTTTCCAGCTTGAGTCTGCAAATTCTTCCCAGCTCTGCAGGCACTGTTTTAAATGATGCAGATCTTTGTTAGGAGTGGGTGATCAGCCGTGGATTATCCTCATGTAGTTTTAATATTTCATTATTCCTACACTGTCCTGGGCTCTAAGAATGGCACAAAGAGAGATGTTGCAGAAGGGACCACATTTCCTATTACATAGTGTATGTATTTCTACCTCCTTCCTCACACAGGACAGGGATGGGACCACAGCCCATATTAAACTCCTTCTGAAGCATCCCTTTCATCATACTCCAGATACTTCACAGAAGGTTTACTTTGGTTTATTCACTTAAAGTGCCTCTTTTACTGTTGCTTTTTCTATAATTTTTGCATGGCATGCAGAAATCAAAAAGGGAAATGAAGATTAGGTTATACTACTTCCAAAATAGGTGAACAAAATGTAAAAGCAAGTCAATAAAACACAAGTCAATAACTTACAGGACCAGTACAATATCTAAAAAATGGGATTATTTATTTTCTTTTGGGTTTTTATCTAACAATATTTATTCTATTGACCTAAACAGCTGTATAGTTCCAACATTTTGAGAGGACCAAACTGCAATTTCAAGATGAGTAATAGATAGACATAGACATTCCATGTAAAGTATCTTAATTTTTTTCTGCTGATTTTAACAAGAGGAGGAAAGTGTGAGAAGTTGTTTGACTACTGTGTGTAAAATGAATAAATAAGCCATTTTTTTTTCTTTCTGATGAACACAGGATCTCTGTGAAAATTGATAGATCAAATCACATTTGATAAGCTCTTCTCAAGAGTATAATCTCTTTCCTGCTTACAAAATAACATATGTTCACTTTGCTTGATGCTGCATGCAGAAGATAACATACTGTAATGTAAAATTTGGGACAATATACCTCATGTGGTTAATAAAAACACTTGGAAAATAAAAAAAAATAATTTTTGGTGGGAAGGTTGGCATTCATGGTATAGTTTTCTTCCATTTCTACTGGCATGAATTTCAACTCTATTGACTTAGATGCCCTATTTTTAACTTTGCACAGACAAAAATAAAATCAGGAAATGATTAATTATAGCTGCAACAATGAGTTATCAGGCACCACTTTTGGCATAATGAGGCCTCTGTTCCAGTAGTGTAAACCAGTTGCACTTTTTTCTTCAATCCAGATAAAGATCTGGATCAAGAGTAAACTGTAAATGGAAATCTGAAAGGTAATGCTCATAGGTAATATCAATAGTAAGCAAACTGTTTAGTGCTATGAAGTTAGTGACCATAAGTGTTCTTCCCCTGGCCCACTAGCTTAAAACATTACTGTTTAGAAATGCCACCATGCAATTTTTGCTCCAGGCTTTTCACTTCATTCTCCATGCTCTTTAACAATGTGAATTTAATGGTAAATGGTAATGGCAATGGAAAGCTAACAAGCAAACACACATCTCCTTTGCCTAAAGGAAATATTTTATGTCCAGTCAACTGTCTGCCCTTTCAGTAGTGAAGTAAAACTATTTTAAACAATAAAAGGTCATGAATAGTCAAAATTTTGTTAAAGAAGAAGACACTTATAGATGTTTCTAAATTCATAAACTAAAGGGCTTCAATTATACTACAAACTCGTAATACCAAATAGTATATAAACTGAGCAGGGTTATGTCAACCATGAGAAAACAAAACCTTGCTGTCATAATATTATAACTTATGTACACACAGATATAAATCATAGTATATTTCAAAACATTATAAGTTGAGTAGTTAATTTACTAGTAATTATGGCAGAAAAATTTTGCATTTTGAAAGTCTGAAGACTTTCATGACAATTTGATGACCTAAGTGGAACAAACCTTCTGTCTTCAAGCATGTCTGTATTCTGTGATACAGGACAATTTGGCCTCCCCATGCCAACAGTTTTGAATTTGCTGGAAGCTGAACAGCAGGGCTAATGTAGCACTGAGCCATTCTAAGAAGCCACACTGAGGAATGAGGTGTGTTAGCCTGGAGATGGCTCCACACTGATGCAGATACTGAAAGATTGCCTTAGGGCAGAAACACACTCTGCCCACTCTGAACAAACTCAGGATTTCCCACCACCCCCCACCCAGCCAAACTCCTGCCCACCACACTGCAAGTGTCATCTGGAATTAACATTCAATGATTTCTTTCTTTCACCAGGTAGAAGAGTTCCTATTGATCCTGAGTTTAAAGGTTTTCCCACTAGTAGCCATCTTGCTATTCTACAGTCTATATTATTTCAGCATTTATCCTACAAAGGGAAAGCATTACAACTAAGATTAGTCTGAAATCTTTCATTATCTCTAATGAAAATAAGCAACCTTGTTGTGACAACATTATTTGAATTTTGGAGAAAGCATAAAAATGGAAGTTTTGCAGAACTTTTGTTCCAAAGCATGAGAAACATTGCCTTTTAGCTACAGTTTCAGCTCTGTTTAATTGCAGTATCAAACAGTTCTTTATGTTTTTCCCACATTTCCCACAACTAACTTTATACATAAAGACATAAAATGCCTCATGACTACTCTGCTGTAGAACTTTTGCCTATAAATAGCATTCTCTGCAGTTTGAGCTCTGCAGCTCTTCTAGATTGTGCAGCTCACCAAAATTTTCACCATAGAAAGCCCTCTCTATCACTGCATGAGTAGATTCTAGAAAAAATAACTCATCAGTAGATATTTTTACAGTCATTTATCCCTTCCCTTCCCTTCTACAGATACAAAAAGCATGAGATGAAAAAGGGGAAGGGCATGGTTTGTTGTACAAAGGAAAAAAAAAAAGAAAGAAGGTAGAGTTGGACTGTTTTTCAGCTCAGTCATGGATTATTAATATTCCTGAAATTTACAAGAAAGGTTTTATCCTTCCTTCCTAACAGAGTAATTTTCAATTTATCTGTGGACAGCTTTACATAAACTATGTTTGGCAACACTTAGATAAAATGTATCTTAATGCTTTGTACAAAGAAAACTTTTGTTCACCTTGAATTTTAAAGAATTGCATTTTTTAATCATTACGTGCATATTCTGTAGTCTCAAAGTTGTTCAAAGAACATTATTCTTCTTGTTGCAAAAGAGAAACGATCTAGTTGGACTTTTATTATAAATTGTTTGGTTTCATTTCTGGAACCTCTAATATAGAGCTTACTTGACTTTCCTGTGTCAACTAGTTCTAGCTTAATTTTATAATTGGAGTGCTTTTTCTAATGTAAACTGCAAATGTTTCATGATTCAAATCAGAACTCTTTTCTGTCATGGGTTTGCATGGCTGAAAGCTATTTTCTTGTCTCTTAAGAGATCTCTTCTTCTCTAGACTAGAATAAACCCATTTGTTTCCACTTTCTGCTTTGTATTATATTTCTTAGTGTTCTGAGCTTATTATTCTTCTACAAATTTTCTTTTACTTAACAACTTTCTTGGAAAAAGTGACATAAAAATGATTACACCTTACTTGATCTACTAATTAAAGTCGAGTGGAAGAATTACATCATCCATCTTATAGCCAATGTTCTCACACATAACTTTACAATATTTTTTGTTGTTTGCTTTGGGGTTTCTTTTGTTCCCAAGATCACTTTAATTTCTACTCCTTTCTTCTAAATATTCCAAATCTCTCTCAGAATGGGATTATCAGATATTTATTAATAGTGCAGCCTTCTTTCATTCCACTTTTTAGTCCATTTATCAAGTCCAGATTTGGGACAAATCTCTCTAGATTATTAGACTAAAACTTCAGCAACTGTTCTGAAAATAGTTTTCCAGCCAGCTCTAACCTGCTTCATACCAGCTTTAACGGTCTTAATTCCCTAGATTTCTTAGGATATCACACAGTATTCAAAATCCTTGTGTATTGGGTCTGCCTGAGATGGAGTCCCTTTTCTCCTAACTACCCTCACAGTGCAGTGTGTTGGTAGTTGGAAAGGTGTTGCTTACACAGCAGTGTTTTGGGTACTGCTGGGTAGGGCTGGCACTGCAGAGGTGTTTTCTCCCAGTATTGACCCCCACACCAAAGGGCTGGAAGGGGACACAACCAGGCCAGCTGAACCAAAGGGATATTCTATAACATATGCCACCATCTCAGATATAAAAGCTGAGGGAATGAGGAGGAGGAAAGAGGAGGTGTTTGATATTTGCAGCGTTTGCCTTCTGGACCAATGGCTATGTGTGCTGAAGCCCTGCTTCCCTGAATATCATTTGCTGGAGGGAAGTAGAGGATAAACTTTCTTTCCTCTCTGTTACATGGATGCAAACTTCTGTTTTTCTTGATTAAACTGCCTTATTAACCTGTAAGTTGCTTTATATCTTATTTTCTCTCCCCTGTGCAAGTTGGAAGGGGAGTGGTAGAATGGTTTGGTGGGCACCTGGTGTCCAGCCAAGATCAACCCACCACACATTGAAGAAGTAAAAGAATACCACACCTTCCACCCTCATTAACACTTTTACATTTCTCTAGTTATTTGGTGGTGCTTTCAGCAATGGTAAAGGCAGTGGTCTATGAATAATTTTTTTTTTTTGACTAAAAATCAAACTGCAGGGCAGGAAGAATCACAAGAAACAAAATAGATAGTTTAATCCTTCTGGAAGTCTAAATGCTCCTGACACTTTGTGGGCTGCTGGCTGCACAGATGAGATTAATTTTGGATGATGAAGATTTAGCCCCAGTTTCTACCTTCCAATTTTCAAATAAAGAAGGAAAGTAGGAGAGAGTAATTGTATGGACAATTGCCCTTGTAAGTTAGAGCTGCCCTCTACCTTCTTTAACAGTTCTTTGAGTAAGGAAGTAGAATAACCCTCACTGCTTTAGCGTTTGTCAAAGCTCATCTAGTTCAGAAAAAGGAGGTTTGAAAATAGTAAAAATATCTGGCTTTATTCAGGATAAAAGATCACATATCCTAGCTGAAAGGCCACTTGGGATGGGATTCCCAAAACTCCTTCTTCTGATTATGATCATCAGGATTATTATTAATAATAATAGCTTGTACAGTACGTGTCAGAAATCCAAGGTATTTATTTAGAGGTAAGTTGCAAAGTCCTTCACAGATCCAGCATAATTTAAATACAGTTCAATTGCATCAATAAAGTAATTTGCTCTCTAAAATTTAGTGAACAGCTTTTTGCTTCTATCTTAATGCTTCCCTACTCTGCTGTGATAGTGTTTCCAAAAAAGACTGCTTCCCCTGCTGTTTGGGGAAATGTATCTGTAATGTCTTGATCCAAGCATTTCATATTCAACAGATGGTAATCTTGGCTGTACATTCATTCTGGTTTCTCTGAGCCTGAGTGCTTAATACCTCTTTCTCTGCCAATCACTTCCTAACTAGCAAACGAATCCTGATCAGGCATGCACCATTCCTGGTGTTCTTGCTCACCTTTAGTGAACACTGACACCTTCAGACATAATTCTAAGATGTGTACTTTAGATCTGCCAGGTGAAGGGGGAAGTCTCTTACTCTGCTCTTTAATCCTGAGTACGGGCAGGGAAGTAGAAAGGTCTAAGTTTCTACAGAATTAATATTTATTTCTTCATCAGGACATGTTCGACAACCTGTACTTCTACACATTGAAAAGCTGCCCCCTCAGCCAGATGATCTTTTAAAGTCAAAGACAAAATCATATTGTAGAGACAAGTTTCTCCCATGAAAGTTTCATTTCTACATCTGAAGACATAGAGGAATGAATCTATGGACTTTCTGTAACAGTCTTTCAAATTTTGGTACTGTTTCTTGTCTTTTTTTTAAATTTGTTTTTACTTCTTATTCAACCAACTACTACATAGATAGAGAAAGAAAAAAGATGCAATTATACAATTTTAAACAACACAAACAATACTGCTCTAAACCAGATTATCCAGAGAGATTTCTTAAACAAGTTCTATGCAACAGAGTTTGTAAGTTTTTTCTTTGCATTGATGCTTGCTTTTTCTTTTAGATCTTTAAGCAAAGTTATTTTTAAATAAAGTGGGAATGACACCAACAGTTATTGTCCCATTTATCAGGAAGCAGTGAGACAGAGCATAATCTACTCATACTGATGACCATATCAAGGTGGACTTTCTTGTTGTTGTGGTTGTTCTAGGATTATGTTTGTTTGATTTTTGTTAGGTTTTGGGTTGCTTTCTTTATTTATTGTATTATTTGTTTTGTTCTTTTTTTTTTTTTTTTAATTTGTGCTGGTGGTAAAATCAATCCAGAAAACTGAAAGCAAAGACAAAAAATGCTAACCTCTGTGTAAGAAAGAAACCTGTTAGATTAACATTTCTAAAACCACATATATGATTAAAAGCAATTCATGTACATGCTTGTAGTTTATCAATAATGTTAAGGGAATCTCATAAAATCCATAAGGAAACATCTCTTTGCAGAGAGAAATGACTTAATGAATAAATATATATAAGACATAAAATTTGAGGAGATAGATCTCAGATCTGCTATCTGAGGAGACAGCCCTGTTTCCTGATGTCATAGACCATTTTTTCAGATTATATGTAAATAGTGTGAAAAATATTTTATGACTAATTATATAATAACTACAATTATAAAATTATTAGCCATGCTAACAATATATAATACTTTAACAAATAGTATTTTCACACCTCCTTGGATTTTTGTCTGCTTCCTTGCTGACTAAGGAGATGGAATTTACTTTTACTTTGTAAAAAGAGGGATCCAGTAAACTAAAAAAATTCTGATCACAATACTGGACTATAGAATGGGGATATGAAAACATTGAACACTTGGTTTCCAGAGTAGGAANTCCTTGCTGACTAAGGAGATGGAATTTACTTTTACTTTGTAAAAAGAGGGATCCAGTAAACTAAAAAAAATTCTGATCACAATACTGGACTATAGAATGGGGATATGAAAGCATTGAACACTTGGTTTACAGAGTAGGAATTCTTTTTTTGTTTGCTTGTTTTGTTTTGTAATGTTTGGTGCAGTGGTATATCCTATTTAGATTAAGTCCTATGGTATTTAAATCTACTTTCCAATATAATGAGCTTTACNCCACTGTCAGTTTTGAAATTTTGCCTACTTGAGGAAAATATTTCTCATTCACAAGTTGCAATTGCAATTCTGTATTCACCATGGAAAAAAATTCACAAGGATAATTTATGGTTTAAGGATACATTTTCCTATTGTTTTGCATATCATATAATTCAGATTAGATGTTAAGCATCATCATCATGCCTAAGGCATTTTACATCATTATTCAGGTATGAAAAAATAGAGCATTTCAAACTGTGCAGCTTGCCAGCTTCTGTTAAAACTCGTGGCATTTGAGTTTCAGTTCTTGTTTAGTGAATATTTCAGTTCCACAGTTTGTGGATTCATTATTTTTAGACTTTCCAGCTAGAAACCTGAAGTCTTTTCATTTACATTTTTGCTTAAATGGTGTCTTTTAAGCTCAATATTATAGTTATCTGCTGTGATTTTCATTATTGGCAAGATATTTTGGCATCTTCCCATTTGAAAACTGTAATAATGGATTAAAGAATAAAATCAGAACAGGATTTTTTACAAAGGCTGGAGGTTTGACTTCAAATAATTTTCTCACTTTTTCAGTAACCTGGAGAAGGTGAGTATAGTGCACAGTTATCAAGTTTGCAGATGAAATCAAACCATGGGACCAATTCACATGTTTGAGGGCAGGATGGCCATTCAGAGGGATGCAGGCAGACTGGAGGGGCAGGCCAGCAGGGACCATATGGAAATCAAAATAAAGAAATGCCAACTGTGAAAGCTGGGAAGGAAGATTCCCTGAGTCGACACAGGCTGGGACTTGATTGGCTGGGGTGGAGCAGTTTTGGAACAGCTCTGCTGAGAAAGGCTTGCAGGAGCTTGTAGATGGCAAGATGGGTGTGAGTCAGCAGTGTGTCCTGGCTGCAGTGGAGTGCAAGAGCATCTTGGGCTGTACCAAGAGGAGCAAAGACAGAAGGTCTGTGGGAATGATTAACACCTCTCCTCAGATCTTGTGAGACAGGAGTCAGGGGTCCAGTTTTGGATCTATTGCTCAACATGAGACACTGGCAAACTGGAGTGAGTTCCAGCTTGGGGTACTCGCCCTGTGCAGAGTGGCTGAGGAAGCTGGAAATTTTGGAGGGCCTAACAGCAGCCCCCAAGTACCTATGAGGTGGTCATGAAACCATGAGAGTCAGCGCACAAACATGGAGGGAGGGTAAGAGATAATGGCCAGAATTTGGAACAAGACAGAATCGACCTCGATATAAGTAGAAACCTCTTGACCCCAAGGACAGTCAAACAGTGGGGCAGCCTGTACACAGAAGTTATGCAGTCTCTGTCCTTGACAGTTTTCAAGACCAGACTTGGTCTTATACATAAAGACCTAAATAACTTATCTGACATCATGGCTGAATCTGTTTTGAGCACGAGGCTGGACTAGAGGTGTCCTGAGGTTTTTTTATGATCTCACGATAAAGAATAAAGCACGCTGATACACCCGTATGACCTTCAACTGATGAAAACCCATCTCACTTGATCGAAGAGACAGAAATAATTGTCTCAATAGCAATTCTTTCTATAGATCCATTAGGTAGCTTGCAGTATCATTGCATTTGGGAATATTAATGCATACACAAAGAGTCATTAGTGTACATTTAAAGCTGTAATAATGAAGAAAATAATTTCCCTTTCCATTACTTTTTGTTCATTTCTTTCTATCGTTAGAATTACTGTAGTAATTTGTGTTGCTATAACAAAAGGAAGATTAGACTCTAGAAACTTCTAGAAACTAGTGTCAGTGAAATTTAATGAGATAATGCTCTGTTTTGTTATATTTGGTTGCCTACAAAATATTAGCTTAAATGATTACTTGTACTAAAATTTTCTACACTTCAGGGACTTGACATAGTGAATAACAACAGAAAAAAACAGATGTGATATCTGTTAATTATATTTAAAAAATTAACTGCCCTCTGTTTTTCTTCCTGTTATGGAAGCAAAGATTAAGCCCAGAGAACCTGCTTTAGCTTCTTACTTTGCCATGGACTGAGCTTTGATCTGGCAAGCATTGGTATCCCAGTAACTGGAATGCTTATTCTGTGGAATAAATCTTTTCAATTCAACATGCAGAGCACTTATTGGAGCAAAAAGTAATTTATAGTGCTATTCTAAGAACATTTTTAAAACTTTATTTTAATCCCACAAAATATTTGGAATGCAGAATATTTAGATTAGGTTAAATTATGAATTTATCTTACTTAATATTTTCACCATGAAGAGTAAAAACCATCAGTGATTGCATATTCATATGTTCATTTTCTTTTACTCATAAATTTTCCTATTTATCAGAACACAACATATTCTCCATTCATCTGTTTCCTTTTTTTACACTAATGAGTAAAAAGCTAGTTAAACAAAATACAAAGATAAACCCTCCAGGGAAATACTTTTCCCACAAGAGGTTAATATACCATATTCCAGACACAAGGGTAATTATTGCATATTAACACCTTGAGAGAACTTACAACAGAAAGATATTTAAAAGATCTCCTATGTTTTCAGAAAAGTGGTACATTTCATTACTATTTTCAAAATGGGTATCATTATGAACAGAGTAAATGTATTAATATATTACTTTGTTTTTTGTGGCTAAATTGTCTGACAGACTAGACTCATCAAAGTATTACAAGGTTTAAAATAATATTTGATGCAGCTAAAAAGCAAAAACAAAACAGGAGCAAAGTTTGAATCGGTACAACCTTTTGTGTATCTCTGCTGAAAATTTTGGTTTTCATTTTAAATTCTTCCATCTGGTCTATTAATATTTGTAGATATACACACCAAATAATCACACAATTAGTTACTACAACATTTTCTATACTTTCTGCCTTAAAGGTTTTCATAAAGCATCTGAAAGCTATCTAGAAAGGTATTGAATTGCTTCTATAATAACTTCACTTTCTGGACAGAAAAGCAAGATACTAAATACAGGACAGGACATTTCTCAGAATACAAGAGTATTTAAGTAAATGTATAACATACAAAAAAATTCTAGTTGTTTTTCATAGACCTCTACATTTTTTTATACTTAGCTTTAAATCATAAACTCTAGAAAGTCCTTTGCTTGGCTCTTAACTAGCCTAAGAAGTCAGTAGGTGGTCAAGTGATCAAGAACAACATAATCCTGAGATCTGCTGCTGTTCCTAAACTGAGAGGCCTCAGGATAAATCCATACATTTCACACATTCCTTATAGCAACAACAATGCACAATCAAGGCATTTTCAGAGCACATCTGCAGCTAAAGAAAGTGATGGTGGCACTGTACACATTTCCCCACACAATTCAGTATTTTCAGTGGTTATTAACACCACTGGAAAACCACATTCATTTACATCCTCTGCTCAAAACATAACCCTATTTCCCAGTCTTCAGCTATTCTGAACTTAGCTTTTGTGCACTTACTCATATTCCTACATGATGAATGTTCTGTATTACATAAAAAAATATTTATCCTTTCCTCCCCAAACCCTCATGGGAATAAATGTGTGCCTCTGTGGCTTATCAGTGAAGATATCCTTGTTCTTATGAAAAATAATAAAATACATATTGAAATTGGGCTTGAAGCACAACCTTTTTCTTTTTGCCCTCACGGTAAGAATTCTGGGCTATGGTGACATGTGATATACCTCAGTGCTCACTCACATGAATTATTCTCAGCCATAGAGGAAGGTTGCAGCAGAAGAAATCACACTATTCACTGAAGGTGTACTCTGTAACAGCCTGCTAGTTATGCTCCCAAGGACTAAAGGATTATTTTAAAGCCACAAAGACAGGAACAGAAAGTCAACTCGTGCCATCAGTATTCTAAATGCTGCAGTAGGAGAATGAAACATCTCCTTTAACTATATTTAAAAAATGATCCAAAATGATGGGTTTTTTTACCACAAGATGGTTCCCTCGAACAATGACCTCACAGAAGGCATTCAAGCCTTTGAACACTTAACAGAGATGTGCAGCTCAATTTTATGTCTCCCTAACCTGAGCAATCCAACCACAATTTCTGTTACTGTAAATGGATTGTTATGATCACCTTTTGGGAAACTTCATGCTCTCTGTTACAGAAGCAGTGGGTTTCCTCTGCAACAAGCTACATAAGAGGTAAAGAGAATTCTAGCCTAAAAATCTCATTGAATCTATCCCCATGTTTTAATTGAAGGGACACCAGGGTATCTAATGAACTTGTATGACCTTCCTATATATTTAGTGCATACAGATATGAAGAGTATTCTTTCTGTTCACTAGGGATTGGAGAAAAAAGAAATTCTCAGCAACATCAGTAAATGCTTATCTAAAACAGTTAAGCTCATACAACTTGCCCTAGATGGAAAAATAAGAATGGAAGAAAAAGCAGAAGACTAACTCAGGCTGGCACTATAGATCATTAATAATTTTGGAGCAAAAATGAATAGTGAGTTCAGTAACTGGAACAGAGACTCCTTTTAGACTCATCTGCTGGGTGGGTAGCTGGAGAGGAAGGCACAGTCATTCCCAATTAAATGCATGACAAATATTTAGAACAATTTGGAGTGGTTTGAAGGTGGAATTTTCCCTCTAATCAGGCCACAAGACCGTTTCTCCAAAAAAGAGAGTTTAGAAACTCCTCAATTTCACCTGAATTAGGACCATTCTATGCCACTGGATTTCAGTCTGAAAAGTTTTTGTTTGTAAAACAATACTGAATTTTTTTTTTCATCTGCCACCTCTTTCAGTTTTTTCTTGCAATCCAAGTCAGGAAGAGAAGAAAAAGATAGAGTTAAAAGAATACGTTGTGATTAACCTCAAGGAAGTGTAAAATTTATATTTGGTTCCGAAAGAAATGGTTTGTATATTTTTATCTTAACTAAATCAGTTTTTAGGTTCTTTAAATGAATCAGATCCTGGCACAGGATAAGAATCCTTCTGTAACTCATTGTAATTTCATACTCCTATGCTATTCAAATAACTCTTTGGGAACAAGGAGAGAGATTGTGCCTCTTCATCCATTCTAGTAATGGGAGTCAGAAAATTACCCATTCAGAACTTTTTACCCTCAGCAACAGAATAATAAAGAACCAGTCACAAGTCAAAACCATTCCCCAGCTTGCCCCCCACCAGAGGAATGCTTTTTTACATTACACATTAATGCAACTCATAAAACTACTGTATACTTTTTTCATAATAATTATTTTTTCTAGTTCTTTTACTAAGCAAACACATCCAAAAAGGTAAAATATAAATACATTTTAACCTACAGTTTTGCGAGATGAAATGTCCTTCACAAATATCTATGTATCATCAATGATAACAGAATTTTCCTCTTAATACCCAGCAACATTGTAGCATTTCAGTACATCTAATTTAAAGGCAAGATAATTTTTTTTTCAAAATTACTGGTGATTCCAATAAAACTTTTATTAAACATATATATTTCAATGGCTATTCATTGTAAGGAACACCTCTGCCAAATTTAGCTTCCAGCTGATGGATTTTGCTACGCTTTATCATCACTGGAGGGTTTCAATTATTTTTTAATCAAGATATAGTTAATTTATACTTACATATTTATAATTTTAAACCGGTTCAAAAGTGTGCTTTACCACTTATTTACTTACTTCTTTAAGATTTCTTTTTCATAAAGGCACAAGAAAAAATTGCAGATTTCAAGATTGTCTACAAAAACAATAAAACAAAATTTTCTGCTGCAAGAGAATATTAAATTGATTGTATTTCAATTCCAGTTATAAGTAGAACTCACACAAATGTGCTTTTATCAGCTAAAAGTTGTTTTCTATGTTTCTCAAAATAATGATTTCACACCATTTACCATGTCTGAGCCTGCATACTCTCATGAAAGAGAGACTACAGAAATATTTCTATGTAACAGAAATTTTAATTTGTTTAGCAACAAATTAAAACCTTTTGGTTTACTTCTTTTGATGCTTGAGTTACAGAACTTTAAACATAAATTCAAAATGAAAGACTGTTTCTCATTTACTAATTGAAGAGAGATAGCATTAGACTTATTCCCAGAAGTAGATTCATAATCTGGAATAGAGCTCAGGCCACTGTTCCTATCAGGATCTCTCATGCTTGATACTGAGCAGGTAAGGGTCTACTATTATGACTTGTAAATCAGGAACTTTAAAGGGATGTCATTGTCTGAAATGTCTTCCCCAGCCAGCCATGACCAAAGCAAAATCAAACTCAAAGCCCCTGTTTCAGAGACCACAACAATCAAACTGAGAATTGACTTAGGATGGCATTCCTTTAGTGATATAAAACCAGTAAAAATAACATTTATTCTTGGCAGGTGATTTATACTGAGTCTTTCATTGGGGACACAAATTGCACTTGTCCAGATCCCACACATGCAAAAAACTTTTATGTATTTTCAATGCTGACATACTGACTACTTTTTCACACTACCCAGAGTTATTTCACATGGAACATCATCAAGAAGAAATGTATAAGAGCAGGAGTTGATAGGAGGCATAGAAGTTTACACCTTTCTCTCTCAATATACACACATATATATAGAGGAAATATTTTCATAAGACAAAAAATAGAGAGTGAGGGAAAATATTCAACATTGTTCCTAGTCCCAGGAAAAAAACAAAAAAAATCTTTTAGATCTTCCCTGAAATTTTATTTTCTGATTAACTTGTACTTTGGTTTCTGAAATTACTCAACAAACAAATAAACAAACCTCACCAAACCCCACCAAAAATTGTGCTAGAATAACACAATAATAATTTAAACTCTTAAAGATGGTCCATTTTAGAAATAATTCTGAAGAAAGCATTTCTACTCTTGCAAATAATAGAGCCTGAATTAGAAGTTAAGCATCAATTGGCAGAGATTTTAGAAAGTCTCCAAACACTTAAAATTGTTGACTGACCTTCTGCAGAAGAAAAATGTTTTAGTTCTTGTTTAGATATATTTTCCTCGACAATCATTATATAGCAATATAACATTATTCTACTACATTTAAGAGCTGTCCTCTGTCAGGTATCTTTCCACAACTTGACATTTTGAAGCTATGGTCAAGTAATTGTGATTCAGAATTAAATATATTAATTATCACATACAAACATTACTGTATTCAACAGAATATTGAAAATTTTAGCCACAGGAAGGCACATCCTACAACTGTGGCATTAATGTTTTTTTGTGAACAGTGTCATTTTGACTATCTCATCTACCTAAAAGGTCTTTGAATACATTTTTGGTCACAGTTGCAAGTCATCTAGAAATTTTTATGCCCCTGTTGTCATATTATTTTTATTTGTGATAAGGCAATTAATAAAGTGTTTCTCATTTTTACCTTAATTAACCCTGTGAATTTTTACAGTAATTAACCATGTGAATCAATCCTCCAATAAATTCAGGCTTGGCCTATAAGAATACAATCATCTGTGTGCTTGAGGACAAAATCTGGAACGAAGACTCAACATCAGATCCAGTAATGAATTAGCTGTATTTGTATGTATAAACATAACTGTAAGCATAAACTCCACAGATGTGAAAACTAAAATATCATTCTACAACCCTCAATGAACATTGAAAATACTCAAAAACCTCAAACAATTTTAAACCTAAATTAATGGAAAAGTATATAGACTGAAGAATGGATTAATTTTGACCTTGAATGAACTGGGTATTTTGTCAGCTGCCAAAACTTAATTGCCACATAAAGTCTGTAATATTCTTTAATTTATAACAAACATTGGTAGTCAATCAGCTGCAGTGTATGAAGTACTAAGATTTGCCTGCATATTCCTGGAGTGTCTGGGTTATTTTCTCTGTCTACAAAAGGAATTATAGAATGATATCATCATGGATGTGACCAGTTTTATAACTAATCAATGACTGTCAACTAATACTGTATAATAGCTTTTTCTGTAATGCCTGTCTCTTACCACACCAAGTGATAACGATTTCCCTTCACCTCTATGCAAATTTTGTCTCAGTTAATCAATATATCATCCTGCTTGTAAAGAAGCAAAACTCTACAATCCACCTAATGCCATGAAACATATTTCAGTGAGAACTGACAGTCTTACAGATGGAAGCTTACAGTCTGAATGGACTATATGAATGGATAACTTGCTCCAAAAAGATTAATGCTAAAGCTTCTTAATGTCCTTCTATAAAGAAAATGAAGGGATATTTTCTCCTCCTAAGGATGTAAAACAATTCTATTTGTGAACAGGCTTTGAATTACTTTTCTTCTGTCAAACCCATTTACCATCCACACAGACCATATCCATAAAAGCAAACACAGAGAAGAAAGGTTTTTCCATTCACTTCAATAGAACTGGGTTTTTCTCACAGACAAAAGGTGAGATTGAACACATCTATAGCACTTAATACAAGCTCAATAAACACTGCATAATTCTCTTTGTTGAAGCTTCCATTTCTTTCATTTTGACCTTGCAATAATGAGAACTTAATTTAGGATTATTGATTTGAGGTTTTTTGGTCTATGAAACCAGCACTTAGAGAGATTCCAATTTCAAGACATACAGATGTGAAATGTTTTTGCATATTTTGCGGTGCTTTTCATTCTTACTGACAATACTTAAACTATATTAAAATGTCAACATCACTATGGCTAAGAAAAAAATGAAATATAGTTTCTGCGTTAACATCTTTAACTAATATGTCCATATAACATACTTTCTTGGGGAAAAAAATCTATTCCCTTACAATAGTAATCACATTTATACTATGTACATTTCTGTGAGTATTTCTAGGTGCATGATGTCCTTGAAAAGATCAATCAAAACCACTAAAAATTTCCTTCCTTTATTAGAGCAGCATATCTTACATTGATACCTAATTTAAACTGGAAGTATTTTATCAGATAAGACCATTGAATGTAATGAACTTTCCCAAACGAATCTGAAAAGTATTAATCATCAGATGCATGTCTAAATACTTGGAAAAATATTGTTTTAATGAAACAGATCAAATAATTTGTTGCTGGGTGATTTTTAGTATGATAGATCAATCACCCTGCCAGGCAAAGAGACAAACACATGCTGAAGCACATCTAGAAAGAAATCATCCTGGACCTTTGACACAACTTCAGTTCCTTTTTTTGAGAATTAGAAGAAAATTTTGACTTTATCATGGTTAATTTATCAGGATACTGTAATATAAAAATAAATAAAACAGCCTTCATATGTCATAGGACCATAATATCTTTGTTACTTTCATAAACTCTATTGTAATCTTACAGAATTTCAGATTTTCCATTGGAGTCACTGAACACTAAATAGGTAAAACTTTCCACTTTTCCAGTGCTACATAATAATGAATTCATATATATGTATTCACTCTTTAAATTAAACAAAAACAAGCAAACAAACAAAAAGAAACTCAGGCGCAAGAAAGAAAAAAAGCCACAGTAAAAATTAACAATAAAAATCCACAGGAATGCCAGGCTGGGAAGGGCTTTGCAGAGTGCAGAACAGGGGTACAGGAAAAGCAAAACTCTGCATAAACAAAATATTCTCATAAGTTATTCAAGCAGCAAGCCTGGAGCTAGCAGCTACTTCTTCCTCACACAATCTGACATGCACGGGGGTTGATTGGCCAGTGAAGTTGTGCTTACTTGAAGGTGGGTCACAACTGACAAATCTGACAGATTTCCATGCTGCCATCAACAGTCTGTAATGCTATCATTAGGAGCAAGAATTATTTTCCCTTATAAATAAACATACAACACAGTACACTCACTCTATTCACAACACTCTGCTCTTCAGACATGAGATGTAACGTTTTCTGGACACATTTATCTATTTTGTGTAGAAATATTGTGTTTTATTCTGTCCAACAGCCAACATTTATATACTAGGAGAAAAAATAAATACTGCTATATTACCACTGAACAGCATGGCACAGGCAAAGAGAAGTTGTTACCAAACAATCATCACTGTCTATTTAGCAAGTTTGTTTCTCAAATCTGATTTTTGAATTTTGAAAATATTCTGTTATCTGGCAAGCCAAACTATGATAATTGATGAATTTTTTTCCATTAGGCAGCACAAAAATAAATGTCCAATGTCTGGGACCTTTTAGAAATTAATCAATGGAAAAAAAAAAATCTATGAAAAATCTTAGCCAAAATCCAACCTACATAAAAACTGCATTCTTCATATTTTGCTTTATAATAGAATAATTATGCTTTAGAATCTTCATGGAAATGATAAACATGTGTTTCTTGATTCAGTTCAGCTGACAAATTGTAAATAAGAGGACAAAACATGGATGTCTACACACAAAGGCATATATCTGTGAAAGGAAGGAATTTTAAATAGCAAACATCTCATTAATGAGCAGAGTATCTACAGTTTTGCATGTCTGTAAATCATTTAGAGTTGTATAAAGCTTAGTTTCTTGCCCCCTACTGTGTCTGTTTTGCAATGTTCCACCAAGATGCAGATCCAGCAGCATAACAATTGTCCCATGGAGTAAAAACAATGCTTCATTTACTCTCTATGGCATGACCCGAGTCCCTCCGTCAAGTTTTCTTCCTTCCTTTCTCCATAAACAACATCTACATATTTAAAATGTAAGACAAAATGTAAAAGGTGCCAGCAAGTTTCAGTATTCAGGCTTATCTCCCTTCCTCAAATGAAAAAGCAGGATTTAAAGTAAAAACAAGGAGAGACTGTTTTTTCTGCTTTAAGCAGTCCATTAAGCTGAAGTGTATTATTGAGCATGAAGATGAAATTAAAATGAAGAAAAGAAAGGAGACAGAAAAGTAAAAAATCCCATAATGCTGAAAAATAGATTCCATACAAATGGAGCACCAGAGGGATTACAGAGGAAGGAATATAAAATAAAGGTTAAAACCACACTGGTATGCCTTGATGCAGATGTTGTCCCTTCACCTTTTCCCCACCTTGCCATCTGCAACTCCCTAGCTACAGAGCAGGTCCTTTATCAGTGCAGTCCTAAATTCATTTGTGCAACCATCTGCCTGGCAGATGGGGCATGTGCTGAGTACTGTCATTCACCAGCTTCCACTCGTGCTTGTCATGATCAGGAGTTAATAGACTTCATGGCAGGAGGTGAACAAAGCACACAGCAGGAACAACAGCACCTTGTGCCATGTTTGTTCATCCAGTGTCTCCAGGGGAGAGGAGGGTGGTGAATGAAGAAGGCAAAGGAAATAGGATTTTTTTCACCTAGCACGTCATTACATAGGAGCCACTAGGTGTTAACTCAGCTTGTTAACAAATGTTACCTCTCCTGTGCAGCACATCCCTTCCATCTGAGGGGTACACCTTTGTGCTCTGAACTCACACAAGGAAATTCTGAAATTGTTAACACATGAACTTATGTGAACATGTGGACAACACTCTTTTGGGTTTTCTTGTTTGATTTTGTTTTTTGGTTTTTTTCTTCCCAAATGTAGCCAGATTAAAAAACAAAACCAGAACCAAAACAAAAAACCAAAAACCTAAAACAAAAACAAAGACAAAACAAGTAAGTTTTCAGGAAAAGCTGGGGGGGAAACCCCATCTGATGGTAATCAGCAGCTGCAGAAATGATACTAGTGGTAAACATATAAAAGGACCATAAAAGGGAATAAAATTTTCTTTTCTTAGTTGGATCAGAATTCCAGTACGTATTTCTTATCCAGACTAAGCAACACCGAGTTTCACAAACAATCTCATTTGTTTCCTCTGCAGGTTTACACTTCCATTATGAATTTGATGTGACTGTCAATAAAAACGTTGACACTCGCTGTGTAAAGAATCCCCTCAGAAGTCTGAGAAACTTCAATATTTCTCACTGACATGTCAATGAAATCTGCTGGTGACTTACTGTCCCTACAG
This sequence comes from Alaudala cheleensis, assembly GCA_013398995.1. NCBI lineage: Eukaryota > Metazoa > Chordata > Aves > Passeriformes > Alaudidae > Alaudala > Alaudala cheleensis. The sequence goes on along the minus strand of VWYE01005058.1, from coordinate 167,778 downwards.
AACAGTGCCAGAGGATGTGAACTGTTACTTGGCAGACTTTCTGTAACTAGAAAATGTAGCTCTCATAATCTGAGGAAATTACTTTCTCTGTACATTTAAATGATTGATTACAGAGAGAATTTTTCACTTGGAAAGATGCTAAAATAAACAGAGAATATACACTCAAAGCAGAAGTCTTAGCTGTGGAGATGTTTCTTGATATTAATAAAACTTATTCAGTGCTGGTTTGGTTTTTGTTTATTAGCATACCTTTAAAATGTTATTTTGGGGGTTTTTACTAATATAATGTTTTATCACATAAATTTGATTTTTTTAATGGATAGTCAACCATCAAACAAAAAACAATTTCTTTACCAAAGGCAAAGTGTTTTACTATATTTAGATTTACTTTACAGAAAATATTGTCATCTTATTTACTCTCCAAGTATGTGTTTCAAAACCTCTATTTTTGATACTAATGCTTGATTTTTATGTCATCCTGCCTACAGAAAACAGACCTCTTTCAATGGAGACCAGGAATTACAAGCTTGAACACAGGGTAGATTCTTTCCCATTAATGTTGAAGACTATATTCTTCCAAATTTTCACCACGGATCATATCACTAACTTTGATTCCACTTCTGAGCAGATTTTTCCTGTGTTGCATGATGACTCACCAAAAAACAGTCAGCTGGAAACTTGTACAATTAAAAAACTCTAGATGAGAACACAGCCATTCTAGTGTTTAAACAGAATACAACTGAAAATGATCATATTTCAAGCCTTTATGGCATCCCAATTGCTTTGTAGAAAGTTCCAGCTGACAGATTCATAGTGTGAGCAGACTTTTTACTGACAAATATTTACATATACATACAACTGTTATATATAAACAAAATCATAAACACACACACTTCATGTTCCCACAAGATACTTTTCTGCTGATTTTTCTATTAAATACATTGATTTCAAAAAAGCCTACATCCTCCAAGGAAAAATATACAACTACCAATTGGCAATGGATACAAAGGAGGAAGTAGTCAGACAAAGAAAATTGGTTTCTAGATTGGGCATCCAGAAGTTTATTATTGATAATACACAGAAACATTTTATACCATGCAAAGTACTGAATAGGACTCATAAAGTCTCCTGCAACTAAGGATTGTCAGTGTATTTTCAAGCTTTTTCTTTACTGTTAGCTCATAAACATCTGCAACTAATGCAGTTTCTTGCATCTATTTCTCATAATAGCACATTTATCTCCCTTCAGAGTCACACAAATATACTCTCTAGACCTCATAAGTATGCAGGCTCTGACTTAACCTCATTTTGTTGACTCCTATGACCCAGAGATAAAAGCTTGAAATCCATACCAAAAAGTTGAGCAGCAGCTGTTGACATTCTAAATTTATCAGTCCATGAAGAAATATATATTTTTATTTATTTTTTGTTGCATGCTCAAAGTGACAAACATTAAAAATTTAAAACAGAATTTTTTGTGCTAGGAATTCAGTCAGAGGAGAAAAATGAATAAATAAATTGTTCCACTTTGTCTGGATCCTGTGGCATTTTTAGAAGGCAGATCCAGAAAATAAAAAGGATAAACCAGTGAAGAGTGGATCATGAATGGAGATGGAAATCGTTTCTATTGATTTTCACTTTGTTATGAGCAAAGGAGCTCCTAACACAGGGATTTTAAAGAGCAGGCTCTGCATCATCAAGAGCTTCTACACACTGTCCAGGCAAAGGTTGTTTCTCATATTTTAATTGCTAGCATTGTCCTAGTGTGAATCCTTAGAGCAAAAGAAAAGGGAGAAGACATTTAATAAAAATAAGAATAATAATCACATCAAGCATCTGCATTAAAGGAAATGGGGAAAAAAAACCCCTTTAGATTAGGGCTATAAACTCACACATAGTGTGAATAGTATACAGAACCAGTTTCATCCTCTTATAATATGCAGTACTAATACTTGCATTGTTTTGCTTCCAAGTAAAATTAGAATCCCACTGTGGCACACGAAGAACAGTAAAAAGTCTTCATGTGCAGGCTTTTTCAGCAAGTAAATTATGCAATACTTTTTTCTTATAATCATTGTTTTTTGGGTAAAATTCTTCCCTGGACTGAACACACGGATCTTTCAAACCTTTCACTGTTTAGTCTGCTAGAAGAGCTTGAGCTGGGATCATGCTGATAGATTGCAAAAACCGCTGTGCCTTCAGGTTTATCAGGATATAGTACAATGACTTTGATCTTTTCCTATTTAAACCTGAGACATTAAAGAACTGCAGCTATGATAGATAATTACTATTCTCCTTGCATTCTTGAGTTTGCAGATAACTTCACTCTGCAGGACCAGGGCTCAGTCCCAAGGCCTGATTGTATCCTCATTTACATTTATGTACACTGAGAATAACTCCACAAAGGCCAGTGGAAACTTAGGGAGGTAAAATTGGTGTGAAGTGTTTTGTGAAGTGAGACACAAATTCATGGTTTTTGTGTAATGTATTGCCTCATCTGCAAGAAAGCATTTGAAATTGGAACAATTTATAGTGGACAATAATAATGCACTATATACAACCTATTTTTATAATGGAATGGCTTTTTTCAGAACTGTTTTTTGTCTCTTGGATTTTTTTTTTCTATTTCTATTCTCTTTCTACTTTATTATTAAATGGTTGCAGTTTTACTGTCTGTCTTAACAGTAGGACACACAACAATAGAATTTAAAAGATTGGGGAGGAAAAAGATAACATATTTGTTCTTGTCCAGAATTTAAATTTCAGTTTTGAATAAAAGCCACAGAAAAAGATTTTAGACATAATTTAGAAACCGTACACAATAGACTATCTGTAACACTTCTAAAAAACTGAACTGAAAATTAAATAGGGTGTTGTCCTTAACAAGAGAGCTGTATGCTTTCTAATCAGAAGCAACTGAAATATAAGATGACTTCAGTTAAGTTTACCTGAAACCAAAGAAATTTTTAGTTTTAACACAATTTTCCCTAATGATCAAGATTATCAGGAGAAATTAAGTCTCTGATGCTATGTAAAATCTAATCTGTCTCCTAGTTTTCTGTATGGATATTCCTTGAACATGAATGGCCACCATGGTGAATAAAGAGAAAATGAAGACAAGTGTTGCAACCTGTGCCACATAAGTATTAATATTTTCAAAAATTTTTATAAATTAAACTGTGTAATAATAATTTAATTTTTTAATATCTATTTTCTAGGACAAGGGCAGGGACACCACCATACTGTCATCAAAATTAATTAAAAAAAAAATCAACTCCTAGAACTCACAGCTTTCCTCGAAATACAGGAGGTGCTTTTCACATAAGTAGATGAGCTTCCCTTTGGCAATCCTTTCACCAAGCATCACATCTATGTGATATACTCAGCATCACCTTGTGTAAAATGTGCACTATTTCATAAAAGGTAGATATAAATGTTGGACATATTGGACAAAAGGAGATAACATATTGGACTCCCATTCACAATGTTGAGGAGAAAAGAAAAGCAAACTAACAAGCAGAAGTCACAGAGTACCTTAGGTGAACGAGAAGATTTAAATAGGTGCCTAGAAGTTACATTCAAGACTATTCAAGATATGCCAAATGTATGTATTTAAAACAGTGAAAAGAAATCAGAGGCAGTTGTGTTTAACAGTCTGTTCCTCTCTGTGAGTGATCCCTCTGGTGTCTCAGTGGCACAATATAAGGCTGAAGGAACTACAGCTGCGGGCAGACCCAGCTGTCACAGACAGGTTATGGATATGTGCTGTGCTATGCTCTAAGTGTGATTAGTCTTTTCTGAAGATATTAAGCATTAGATCACAGTCAAAATCTTTACCAAGAGTATTGCCAAAAATATACTAGCTGCTTTCCACTTATCTACTTTTTTAGTATTTTGGATTTAGGAATGTGGTGTCTCTTCTCAGATGATCTCTTTATGTGAAGTTATACAAAGTATCACAACATGCATATGACAATATAAACTAAATGTGAAACTGAAAAATAATCAGAATCTTTCACCATTCAGTAAGGCAGATCAAGGGTATGAGGAAACTGCCTGAATCTGTCACATAGCAGTGATCAAAAAACAGAAAAATCACAGAATCAGAGGTTGGCTAAGGTTGGAAGGACCTTGGAAGTTCTTGCCAAAAAACCCTGCTCAAGCAAGGGTTGCCCAGGAAAACATCCAGATGGCTTTGAATTTCTCCACAGAAGGATATTCCACAGTCTTCTGAGTTAATTTTCATTTGAGGAGAGGAATCCCTCCCCGCCCCCCCCACACACAATTTAACTAGCTTAAACATGATAATGGATTAAAAAATAGACTATGTAAATCATGATTTTTTTTTGCACTGGAAGAGCCACAAAACAGGAAGAAATCTGAAAGTAAGGTGTTTGCTGCACACGTTCTACTAATAATGCTAAACATTTAACCAGTGTGTAGGAAGAGAAATATTAATTTCCAAGTCATCCAACTATTTCCATCTTCCAAATGACACAATAGAATTTCAAGAGAAAAAGTCCATTCTCATTCCATGAAAACATTTTAATTTAGCTATGTGGGGCAGGGCAAACATTGCAAAGCAACATAGAAAATACATAACTGATAGTTACATAGGTAAATTTATTAAAGAAGAAATGAAAAGTCAGATCAATTAAATAAGAATATGTATGAAAGATTATTATGTGGGTAAGGAAGTTGGACCTAAAGAGAATTTAATTCTGATGTGGCCCAAACAAAATGATCTTTTGAAAGTATATTGGTGAAATTCATGCTGAATGGCAGTATTTATAGTGTTTGAAGAAGAGAACTATTTAACAGTTTGTAAAATGCTTTCATACAGACACTTCTAACAATTGAGTATAGAGATTGAGATTACGGGTGGGGTGGGAGAATGATTTTGAACATTCTGCAAACAAACACAAGCATTCAGCAAACTTTGCTAATAAAAACTTTGCTAATAAAAACATTGTATTTTTTTAGATTTTATAAAACATGGCTATATTTTTGAGAAAGCATGAAGGATAATAGTGTAAATCAGGAAGCTACAATACTTTTCAAGAGTGTTAATGCAACAATATCAGATACTCATGATGGAAGTGTTTGAGGAATTGCAACTAGTTCAAGATTTTCAAGGTGAGAAACACACTAGATGAAATATGACAAGCTGACAAGATACACCAGATCAACCATGTCAAATTCTGGCAACACATCAGTTCATATGGAACAGAAATTGAAAGTGCATGCATGTGTTATTTCTGAACACATTCTGAAGTAGCATAACTCCTTGATTTCAAAACCAACCAATTTCATCTTGTAATAAAGACTGCATCATTCCATTTCAAAATACTTATATTAAAGGCAGTATAAAAATTTCCTCAACATTTCAACAATAACTTGTAATAGTTTTTGAGACATTGTTTGATTATTTAATTTTCCATGACATCCATTTTTTATTTAATCAGAAAAACATTTAGTAGTGCACTTCTAATGATAACAACTACTCTGCTTTTCCTTAATTTGTTTATTCCTTTCAAACATGCCGCATGACAAAAAGATTCCATCTAGAATTTTGAACTCAGGCTGGTATTCTACTTTCACTGGACATTTTCTGTGAGGCTGTACTTTATGGACTTCATACTAAGGTTAGTATATTCCTGAGAAGCTTGCTGCTCCCTGAGTCTTCTCTTACAGATGTAGAAAGGCTAACTCTGCTGTATATTTCAAGATACACAGTGAACATGATGCAGCTGATTTTCCCATGACAGAAATATCTTAAGACATAAATTCGTCTTTATCACAGCATAGAAAGAATCATTTCAGATTCACATCTCACTGTGGATCAGAAAACAATATTCTGAGTCAAGTAAGGACTCTCAAAACCTTCAAAAGAATGAGAATGTGTATAGGATATGCTCCTTCACTTCACAAGAAATTGAATTGATAAAGCAAGCAAATGAGCAAATTGCTTAGGGAGGGAAGGGTGTGTGTGTGTGTGTGCATTAGAAAAACAGGGCAAACCAAACAAAGCCGTATAGTCTGCTTCATAAAATCAAACAAGAAATGTACATCGTTACAGAGGATGATTCACGACCGAAGTGCCAGTAACCAAGTCAAAACCACAATGCTATGTTTCAGAACATCCACTAATTGTAGTCAGATATAAGACCCCACTGGGAAGACTGGAATCATAAAAAAAGCATGTGAACAGAATCAAAACTTATTTTAACAGATCAGGAGAAGTGCCTCTGAAGTTAAAAATAGATGATTTGTTCACAGACCTGAGATTATAAATTACCAGATGATAACAAAACTGAGCCACAGAATCAACATTCTAAATGCACCTTCTTCTTACACAACAAACATGAGATAAGCAAAATAAACAACTCTTCTCACTTCAAATCTGCAAGGTTTTACAGACATGAGACAGTGTGGGGAGCTTCCCAAATACACTACAATGAAAAGATTGCATCTAGTCTGAAGTCAAAAGTAGCACAAAAGGTTAAATCCAAAAGGAAAGTATGCATTACTCCAGTCTAATATGTGGTTCTACTGGAGGTGAATGCTAAATATAATATTAGACTAAGATAAATACAATGTCATTATATTATTTTCATGCAGTAATTGAGAGTATTTTTACTAGCTCCTGAGGCCAAAGCACAACTGGAAGCACTTTATTCAGGCTTTATGTAATTTAAATCACACTCTAAAGAAAACATTAGTGGGCTATGTCTTCCACAAGGATTGATATAAACAGGTAGTGGAGGTAAGATATAAGCTAGGGATTTATAACTAGTGTTTTAGAGACTTTCCTATGATATGAGAATATTTATTGAAAATGAGCTCATCACCTCCTGCTGTGGCTTTTCTACTCCAGTGCTTTCTTCTGCTCTTCATGATTTGCATATCTTAACACCGCTCACTGTACAGCCAGTATGCACATACTTATGCCCAGGGTATTATAAGATACCTATATAGACCACTTTGGAATTATGGAAGCTCTGTCATCTACCAGTTTCTGAAATAAGTTTTCAATATAATGGATTTTAAGATTGTAGTAATGTACCAATATAGGTAGTATTACTGAGAGCATTGCAAGTAAAATATCAACATCTGAATGGAAGAGCATAATTTATACCTTATAGAACTTATTTATATATATATATAAAGTAAATGCATTTATTCAAATTATATTTTAGGATATCTGCTATTATACTACCACCTAATGGTAAAAGATAATTAATATAGCACACAATTACATAAAGATGTCCTGACAAGCTCTGCAATTCCAGCACTTGCAAGCAGCAACATTCTTTTTCTCTGTCTTTTACAGGTCTTTTATTTCTCCTGTTGTTAAGACATTTTGCACTCCTTTGTCCATATTTCTATCTTTCCTGCAATTTTTACTACTTTAGTTACACTCATGCATTATTAAATAATCAAGTATATATCATTGCAGATAAGGTCATATAAGTCCTGTGTTCAGCAGTATAGAAATTTCCTGTCCTCATACAGGTAGCTAGCAGTTCCTTTCAGCAATAAAATTCTTTTTCTACTTAAAAGAGAGTATTTATTTTCTTCCATTTTATTTTTAAGATACATTAACTTAAACCTGTGGTAAAGGATCTAGAGGTTGTGGTTTTGCTGGACAACCTGAGCCAGAGCAGCAGTATCTGCTTGTGTTAAAGAATGCCAACCACATCTCTGCACTAAAAACATCAACAGCAAGTTGAGAGAAGTGACCGTTCTCTACTCATTTAGCATGTTATAGGAGGGTGTGTATGTCTAATTTCCAGTTCCTTAGTAAAGACAGACAGTAATTTTTTTTCCTTAGAAGAGGCACCAAGATGATTAGGGGACTGAAGCATGCGATGCCAAAGGAGGGACTTCAAGACTTTGGTTTATCCAGTCTTAAAAAATGAAGATCAGTAATAGATTTCATTGCAGCCTTCCACTACTGCAGAAGCTTAGAATATAAAGGGGACAAGCTCTTGCAGGCCCTCTGACTTTTTTTGTTCCTTTTGAAAAAAAGAATCTATGAATATGAACAAAAGAGAGTTAGATTTCACTGGAAGGTGCACATAAAAAAAAAAAGACAAAGAAGTAGGGGGTGGAATTGGCAGCGAGAGAAATTTCAGTTGAATATTAGAAAAAAAAGTCACAGTGAGAGGAGTCAAATATATGGAGTATTATGTGATTATGTACAGGATTATGTTGTGAAATATCCATCATTGGATATGCTTGAAGCTTGGCTGGACAACACCAGGAACAATGGAAAAAAAACTATTGTCATGATCTGTCTGAACTTCTTGTTACATTTTCTCTCAATTTATACCTAGTATAACAACTGAAATATACACAAAATCTTTGCCCAGTTTTTTTGTTAGCATGACTCAGCAGCACTTCCTTCAGAATGAAGATTCCTATTTCTTTTTCCCCTCCATGTGCATCACATATTAGGCTACATATAAGGATGTTGTGGTTTCACCCCAGCCAGCACCTAAGTACCACACAGTAGGCACTTGTTCACACCTAATTTGCCCATTTTCCCTCAAGTGGGGTAGGAAGGAGACTCACAAAAAAGTAGAATTTGAGGCTGAGGTAAGAATTAACAATTAAAATAGCTTACCAATTAAAATAAGAAGGATAAGATTAATGAAAAGTAGAGAGAAAGAGTAATAAAACCCAAGAAGAAGAAGATGGACAATACAGTTACTCATCATCCACTGACCAATGCCCATCACTGAGTAGCAAATTAGCCCCTCCTGGACAACTTTACCAGTTCATATCCTGAGCATGTTCCATGTTATGGAATATCCCTTTGACCAGGCTGGGTCAGCTGTCCTGGCACTGCTCCCTCACAGTATCTTGTGCCCTGTTTACTGCAGAGCAGGGGAAAGTCCTTGCTTTAGAATAAGCACTGCTCAGCAACAACTAAACCATCAGCCTGTTTTCAAAACAGAGTACTGGACCAGGTACAAAGAAGAAAATTAACCCTATCCCAGCTGAAACCAGGACAAAGGAAGACATTTTTGATGCTGAGTGTTGTGAAGCACTGGAAAAGGCTGGCCAGAGATGTAGCAGATGCCCCATCCCTGTGAACCATCACTGTCAGGTTGGATGGGACTCTAAACAATCTGATCTAGTTAAAGATGTCTCTGGTCATTGAAGGTAGGTCTTGATGACCTTTCATTGTCCCTCTCAACTCATGATCCTATGACAACAACTTGGAAGAAAACAAAATAAATTCACTGAAGAGATAAAGCATTTTTTATTTTGTCTAAGAAATAAAGGAAAAACAAACCCCAAAACCTACATAAGGATGAAAAGATTTGTTTACTGAAACCTGTTCCTTGGTAAAACAAACTGCAGGGAAATATAACCTCAGCTAAACACAGATTAATTAATTCTGCTGCAAATTAGACTTTTATAAAAATAATTTATTCTGTTCACGACTGTACACACATTTTTGAAGACTGATGATAAAAGCAAAAATATGACACATAACCAATATTTAATCTCATTTTAAATTCCAATTTTTATTTACAGTTATTAATCTGTATTAAAATTAAAATTCAGAATAAGAGCTTCCATGATTTGTGTGTTAAAGCTCAAATATGTGATTAATTTGTCAATTCAAGCAATCACTATTGCAATTATAAAACAAGGTTCTCTTTTTATCCATTTTAGCATGGGGAAATATACCAAGATAGCAGCAAATTTCAAAAGCTAAGCACTAAACTAAATATACATCTCCCTTTTCTCCATCTCTCTGTCTCAGTGTTTTAAAAAAGCAACTGACCTCTGAAGTTTTAAATCAAGTTAAGAATAAAAATTCCAGATTATATGAATAATACAGAAATATATCAAATACATTTTTCTAACATCTGCACAGTATTAGAACTACAATTTCAGCTTAAACATAAAAATTAGATTTAAAAAAAATAATTATAAAACATAGGAAAGTGCTAATCAGATGATGCAGAACAGCAGTATTGCACAGTATCATCATTTTAAAGAAAAGGACAACTTGGATGAATAATTGCAGTCAACATAAAATGAGCTGACAACTTAAAAAATAATTCATCTTCATTTTGCTTGGATTTCTCCTATGTCACATGCAATTCTAAACTTAGCTTGAATGAAAATCCATTAAAATCTGCTCTTAAATGTTTCCTGTTTTATAACCTCTGTTTTTAATCTGAAACTCACATCATGCACTTGGTTGTCCTTCCTGTGTACTGCTGCCTTCAAAATTCTAAGGGAGTACTCTGTCTCACTCTGTTGATGTCTGTAGAAGATACTTTGCTAAGACAACCTTCAGATTTAATGTTTCTGCTGTATCTCTTGGCTAAAAAGCTCAGTGTGCACGTGGCTATGAGCATTCCCTCTGCTGCAGTGCAATAATGCCCTTGTTTGAGAAATTAAACATCCTGTCATTTTTAAAGCACAGTTTGATGTTTCATCCTATGAGTACAGTATGTAGAACTAAGATCAACTGTTATTAGTAAAAGCTTGAGGCTTATGATCACTTCTGTTGAATTTACCTTTCATTCCACATAAAGTAAATGAGTTGGAATTAACAGGTCTGTCCTTGCAAAAGTGAACAGGAAGGCTGACAAAGTAATTCCCTGATAATCACAGCAAATTAGTCTTGAAGTCCACTGACATGGAAATATTCTTACTGGCATCAAGCCTGAGGAGTAGGCATAATCCCTGATTGTAAATTTGTAATATAAATTCAGAAATTTTAACTACAGAGAAGGTCCCTTTTTCTTTTAGGTTTTTTTTTCTTTCTTTCTATTTTTATCCTGGTTTAGAAACACTCTTTGCTAAAAATTATGTGTACATGTGCACATTGGTCAAATTTTGAATACATATCCACAACTAGAAAGTCCATTCACATCTTCCTTTGGAGCTGCATGTGCAAAAGAACAAATCCATACCTACCAATTGTGAATCTAAAATAACTTTATTTTTAAAGACAACATCTGATAATTACATGAAATCAAAATGTTGCCTCCTAGACATGATGACTTCTTCTGAAAGAAACCAGTAAACCCTTGTTGGGGAAACAGGCCAAAATCACCAATCCCTGATAGTAGAAGAAATAATTTCAGAATTTTACACATGGATCTTCAAGCTGTCAATCTCACACTAGGTACTAATGCTGATGAATTAACTGCAGAAGAAGCAGCAATCAGACAGACATGCCAAGATATTCCTTTACCAGTGTGCATGTTCCAGCCTGTTTTATAGTTGTGCTAATATTCCTTCCTGGTTTGAATCTCTCTGTCTGAATATGTATGGGACCTTAGACAAAGCAGAACAGTAAAAAACCCCATGACTTTGATGAGTCACACAACATTACAGAAACAGGACATTCCTTTCAACATCATTTAAATGCAGCAATTTTTGAGTACTCAGGATTGGTGCATTAACGGCAGTAAAACAATTATAACATTTTTCAGGATTTTTTTATGATTAGTCGGTTTGGTTTGTGATGGTGGGCAGATTGCTTGTTTTCTGGAGGGATGTGTGAAGCAACACACACAGGTAACCAGGGTGACCACCAAACGACAGCTGAAATGCAATGAGTACATTAATTTCAGCACCTCGCTAACGCTGTCAGGCTTCAGAGAAGCACGGGCACCCAGGCTCTTTAGGCTCAGTTTATCCTATCACCCAGCAGGGGTGGAGGCAGGGCTGCTGCCTTCGCCAGTATAGCAAAAAACTTCTTGAAAGGAGAGTTTATCACAGGGCTGTGCTTTTATGATCTCCCTCTCCCTCCCAGCAGGAGGCTCAAGCATGCCTGTGAGACTGTGTGATCTCTACACAGGAATTCTAATTCTCAAAAGAGGCAGAGGAGGAATGATTTAGGCATGACTTAGGAATGACTTAAACAGGAATGACTTACCCACATTCCTTGCATTCCCAGCTGCAAGGTGGGAATTTCACTTGGGGTGAAATTATTTTCTCCCTCAGCAAAACTTCTTGTTTTAACCCTTTCCTCCCAACTAGGTGTGTTATCGTTCTTTTCTTATTCAGAGAAAAATACTGGAAGTGATATTCTTATAGCTACTTCTAATTGTTGCATTAGCAGGAGTCATTTGGAAACCAAAGCAAGGATTTTTAATTCTTGGACATCCAAAGTACATTGCAATAGATGGACATAAGTATAAAAGTTTACACACCCACTACATAAGGGACCCCATATCTATACAGAAAAGTAGAAACCTGAATGTATTTATGATTGGACAGAACTAAAAGACTGAGTCCTGGAAATGCAAGGCATTATGCAACAAGAAATATTTTTTGCCTTGTAAAATTTACAGTTAAGATGGAAGAGTCATCAAAAGTAGGCAAAACATGGAAGTTTTGGAAGTCTGGAAGTTAATGCCATCCAGGGTTAAATACTAATTCAATATGCACTAAATTGACACCATTAAAATACCCACATCATTTGGGTTGTATCTCATTGCTCTCACTGTCCAAAGTCAACTCCATATCATCTCCGCTGTCCTTTTCTCCTCTCAGTACATCCATATCTCCCTTGTAGTGGGGAGCACAGACTGGGACACAGCACTGTAGACATGCCTCACCAGAGCTGAGCAGAAGAAAGGATCGCCTCCCACAACCCACTGGCAATATTCTGCCTAATAAAAAGCTAAGAAAGCTTTGGCTGCGTTTGCCAAGAGGGCATGTGTCTGGTTCATGTCCAGCTTGTCTGCCAGGACCCCAAATACTTCTCTGCAGAGTTACCTTCCAGCTCGTCAGCTATTCTGGTGCCTGGGGCTAATTGTCCCCATTTGCAGGACTTGGTATTGAACGTCATTGGGCTTCATCCTGCTGGCTCATTTCTCCAGCCTGTTTGTATGTAGCCTCTGAATGGCTACACAGCTACCTGGCATATCAGGTTTATCTCATGCATATTAAGTTTTGCAACAAAGTTATGAATTTATTGAAGAACATACTTCACTGAGTTAAAGTACATTTATTCCATGTTCCAAAAAATACTTAACTACTTATCTATGTAGATAAGATTTTGCAATTGCCCAAGAACCAATTCAGTTTGCTGAATCTAAAATTATGTGATTTAAAGCAACCATTGAAATCTTCATCTTCCTTCTCCAAATAAGTACTCCAATCATCAACATATGGACAACAGAGTTTGACACAGAGAGAAGAAACTGGAACTTTCCACACCTCTGACAATTTGACTACTGAAAAAAAAAAGAATGCCTCTTCCTCTCTATCCATACATTGAAAGATTGGGTTAAAGTGCTTAATTCAAGGTGGTGAATCTTGTAGTAGATGAACAAGTCTGTCACCACCCCCCCAGTTATTTCCTACCAACAAACCCAGGGCAGTTTCACCAAGAATGCTGCCTTCTACGAGTTTCCTTCCTTAGCAGACAACTGCATGGAGAGAAGCATGAATAGCTCAGACATGATAAAATGTGAGCTCCACAGACATCAGGCTCTCAAACAAGCTGGTGGAAGGTATGATACACCTTTGTAGATTTATTGCTGGATGCTCATCCATATTGACACACAAATATCTCTGAAAATTATTGCTCAACAAAGTCAAATCAAGACAAGGTCGTTCATAAGGTGTCATCAATGTCAAACTGAGAAGAGCAAAAATAAAAACACTGAACACTTGACACTTTTCATCAGATGGATTTCATCACCGAAACTTCTTTGAAAACTAAAGGCCAGCATGTCAATACAGTGTCAAAGACTTGCTGCAGAAATACAACATTTAGGAGAACAGTGGTTAAACAATGAGAAAGATAAAAGGTTTCATCAGAAGTATTCAAACACATGAAATGCAACAATGGCTAAATAGAATGGAAAAGGTAAAACACAGATTTCACTACAAACACAAGAAAAAAGGCAGAGAAAAGTGTAAAACAGGTGACTAATATGGAGAGTTTTAGAATCAAGGGTTGAATGGCTAGTCTCAGGGTAGTGGGAACATGTAATGTCGTCTTTAGAACAGCAAAGTGCACTACTATAGGTAATGGGTTATCTATGTTCTCATCTGTAATGCATCTTCTGCCTAATAATAGCCTTTTGCAAAGAATAGTGGAAATGAGATTTGCAGGTAATGTTTGAATGGCATTTTGAAGGTACGTGTTCATAGAGATGACAAGTTCTTACGTTTTATAAACAGACTGTAATGTCAAGGTTTGTAACTGGTACGCTGCATCTGGAACTAATTCATGGTCTGTAAATGATAATACAAATAAAATTGCCCCATTTCATTATCCTGTTCCAACACAACTGCAATCAACACACAGACCCACAAGATATACATTGTACAGGTATATTTGTTTCATGTCTGCTAACCCTCGTCACAACCACAGAGGAGAAGAAAAAACCTGCATCAAGCCTCATGCTTTCCATAGCTTCCACTTTCAAAGGAGAGGAGAAAAAGTCTTACTAAACTCCCAACACAAAATGACTCTGGTTACCTTTCCATGAAATATGCTTTATGTTTGCTCTTACTATTCTTGGAACATTCTTTACTAAAGAAGGACTTGCTCTTTGCCAGACAACTTCTTTACTGAAACCAGCAATGCTGTTATCATGCTTACAGTGAAACAGAAGAGATACTATCCTTCTTTGTCATGCCAAAAGCAGACAAATAATCATTCGTGTTGCAATTAACAGAGAAATACCATTATCATTATCAAGCTTTCTGGTCTTGTATTTCATAAATTAGATGGAAACCACACAGGAGAAAAATGTTAATTGTTCAACAGCTCTACCAGCCAAGGTTTGGATGTTTACCCTGGTATCCCAAAGTAGGAATATTTACAAAGCTGACAGATCCAGTATCCCAAATGGGAAGAGTTCTGATAATTAGCAAGACTGGTGGCTCAGCAAAGGTAACACATAATAACCTTTTAAATTAGCTTTGTTATTTCTTTTTTTACTTTTTATATCCCAGTGAGCCACTCACATTACCACAGATAACCAAACCTTGTCTCACAAACAGCAGTGCAGTTGCTCTGCCTTGTTAAGTATTCATTCATTCATTTATCAGAAACATTTTAAACTAGGCGGGAAAGTATGAGAATTTAAAAATTTCCTTTCTTTTCATAAGCACATTCTCATTTCTGTGGTTTTGTTCAGTTATTGAATTGCAAAGCTATGTACAAAATGAGATTGCACACACCTTAAAGGTATTAAGTCTCAAATTATATAAGCATATGTGCCATGTAACAGTTGTGAAATCTTCTCTCAGTTGGTGTTTTGATTTTTTCTTTTCAGTACTTACATGCAACTAATAATACACAAGCAAACTAGTGCATAAGCAAAGCCTAAATTTTCAGGCTGTTACTTGCATTTTAAAACACAGTTTTAAACAGGTCAGTGGTGATGTTAGTTGCCATAATTCTCTTGGATGGAGATTCTCCATGGATTCTCTAAGAGAAGGGATTTTTGTGCAGCCTACAGCACACTGAGGAATGTGATTTTCTATCCACCTGTCAAGAATTTATGACCATAGTATTTAGTACTGACTGTGTTTTGACATGCTAAGCGTTATCATCCTTCTTAAAAATGAGAAGAATTTCTGAGAAGTATCCTGGTTTCAGCACACTTCCATGCTGTGGAAAAGTGAATCACAGCATCGTAATCTGATCACTACAATTTCTATCAGGATTTCGATCTAAAGCTCTACTTTGTGATACCATCATTGATTATTCTCAAAGATCACCTCTCAAGCAAACCAGAAACACAGTTTTGTGTATAGTATATATTATGACTACTGCTGAAGGGTAAATATTCATAAATATTTGATTCATTAGTCAAAATTTTCATATCCTTTTTTGACATGTCTGAGTAGAACAGAGTAACCCTGTACAACAAATTGGGCTTTGATTCCATAATTTCTATATTTTGGTGAAATCCATTGCATATGAATCCTCTTAGAGGCACTGTTGCTCAATATTTTTTATGATACTTTTTTCCTGCCTAATAAAATTGCTTCAGTACATTCCAACACATTGGCCTACAGGTGCCTTGGAATATCCTCTAAATGACAGTGTCAATACTTAGGAACTCTCTGGAAAGAAATTTTAATCCCAGCCGATTTTCAGAGGTTTTTTGTTTTGGGTTTTTGTTTGTTCGTTTTGTTTTGTTTTGGTTTGGTTTTTCTTTTTTTTGCNTTGTTTTTTTTTTTTTTTTTTTTGTTTTTGGTTTTGGTTTTTTTTTTTTTTTTTTTTTTTTTTTTTTTTTTTTTTTTTTTTTGTGTAGGAAGGAATTCCATCCTTGCATCATTAAATACAGACAGTAAACCAGTATCAAGGTTTTATCCAAAGAGATATCTGTATTACATTTTAGAAGATGAAGCAATCTTTACAGGGCAAGTATTTCACACTCTCTAAAGAAATCAGGTTTATAAGAAATATCCCACATTGGCTATCTCAAAAACAGAACTTCCCAACCCAGTAGCCATTCACAAAAATTTTTATGTGATCGTTTTTGGTAGGCAAAACTCATCTAGTGGATCTTGGACATTTGTAAGCTGCATTTCTGGAAACAGTTTAACAAACATCTAACTTTATTTCTAACCTAAAATTTTATTTTCCGTGACAATGGATAGTTTGATTTCAGAACTGTATTTTTGTTAATTGGGCTCTGGAGAAAAAAAAGGAAAAAATAGTGCTTAGTCAGCACTTCCTATTTCCACAGCCTCTAAGTTCCATTCTAAAGCACTATGGCAAGGGGAATCATGGCTTTCATGGAAAAACATTCCCTCTCCTGACTATAGGACAATTCTTCAGATCTCACTTTGTGACACACACAAAATAGTAGCTAATGCTAAGTATCCTCTAGTTGAGAAGGAAAGGGGAAAGCATTCTGGAAAGGTTGCTGATTTTGTCATACAGAGAGTACCCCAACTTATTTACACTCTAAGGAATCAAGTGTTGAAAATATCTTGATTTTTATAAATTGCACCAAAGGCTTCCAACATAAAAGGAATCTAAGAAGAGAAAGACAAATAAATACCCTTGGTGCATTCCTGACCACCATTTTCCTATATGAAATATAGGTGTCATGCCATATACCACCATTGCTTATATGCTTGCTTGCAGCTCTAAAGTGCATTGGAAAATTATGTTTGCACTGGTATTTTCAGAAATATCTTCAGTACCCTGAAAATGCTTTTGTGCGCGTAGATCTCAGTACAGGAAAGTACATCATGGAAACATGAGACATTAGTTACTTTGCACACAGAATTGTAAGTAGCCAATAGCTACAAACTCACTGAGTTATAGCTCAACACTTAAACTGGTGAAAAAACACAATATTCTTTCATCTTCATTCTTTCATATTCATGTTTTGCTGGGAGGGAATCCTACTACTGACAGGGCCTAATCCCTGCAAAGTGACAAAACCTGTAACTCTTTAACAGAAGCATTTCTTGTAGCACAGGCATTCAGGCTTTTAAAGGAGTCCAAGATTGAAGCCTCAGTAATATCCTTTGAATTTCTTACAAGCTAATTCAGTTGTAGTCTGCTAATTGTTCAAGAATTCATTCTTATTCATCTACGTTATGCATTGCATAGAAGGCTGAGACATTTAACATAGGACTGTCAATACAGTGACAAATTCTCTAAAGGTTTACACAACACAGTCATTTCCCAGTTTCAGTCCAAATTGCTTGAAATCTTCCCAAGTACATATCTTCTTTATCCTTTTTGCCTTTATTATTCCAGCAGTATAATGTGGTTTTTTTCAGAACATGGATTGAAGTTGCAGTAATTTAAATCTACAGACATTTTTACTTACGTTTCCTTCTGATAACTGCTTTTTACAAATAGAAAGATGAGTCTAAACCACGTGGTGATCCTAGGACTGGAGGGTGCAAGGCATACTTAAGTATATGCAACACCAGTAAAACACAAAAAATGGTGGAGTTCACTTAAACAAAAAAACCATTCACCAAACTATTGTAGTTGAAATATTATCAATACCTAGAATGGACTTATCATTCTTATATTATTAAAATAGAGAAAAAAATAAAAGGCGTCTGTGTGCTGCATCAAAATAGACTTAAAGCATGGTACTCAGTAGAAATGACTAGGTGTAAGCAAACATATTTGCAGGATGTCAGGTTTTATTAACTCAGTTCTCATGCTATGGTAAAGCAGCAAAACTGTTTTAGACTGAACTTGATCTTGAAGGCATTATGACAGCATTTGTACAATGCTGCATCTGACCTAATCCTGGCAACAAGAGAGCAGGTTGACCTAATCTGTAGCATAGTTCTCAACAAACCAATTTATCTACTTAATATTAATAAAAAAATACTGGTTTTGGAATAATAAAAAAGTTGTAGGTTGCCCCTTCATAACTTAAACAGATTCTTTTGGTAAATTACATTCTTACATGCCATATCTACTGAAATATACAGAAGAAAATACGTTAAAGTGGGAAATTACAGCAGCTCTCAGTTTACTACAGTGATCTTTCCCAAAATAAGCACTGCTGATTATCTTTTCTGAAGGAGAAAAAACTATTTAACAATAAAAGAAAATAGATGTTATCTTTTTAGACAATATTTAATTAAGGACTTGAATACGTCTGTGTACATTCTTTTGTTCTTCTGCATTCTTTTATGCTTCTGCATTGCTACACAGAAGAAAGAAAAAAGGGTGTTTCCAAGGCTTCTTACTTGTGTGCTAATACTTCTCACACAAGCAATTTGTTTTAAGAGACATACTATTTGTAGCTTGACTACCACATTACAGTTGTGTGAAGAAAATTGCAACACACAAACCTCCTTAACCTCTATTAGTCTTCAGCTGTATGGAATGCATTTTAACCTGTCAGCTCTTGTGTTCCACTGCTCTAAGATCAAGCCATATGTAATATTCATCAGCTTAAATAATGTCAGAGACAAACACTATTCACAGCAACTTCCTCAAAGACTGAAACAAGTAGCTGGTGTTGAGTATTATAATACCATTTGTTATCTACCTCAGCAATAGATAGAGTTCATTATTTGACAAATTAGCTTCTGAGTTACTGATGCTGATCCATAAATAATTGGAAGCAGCAGAAGTGTTCCTAAGAATTTTTCTGCTGTGCTTTTACATATATAACTGCTTGGAATGGGTAAAAATTATGTATTTCAGGAAAAATAATTTCTTCCATATATATTTGTTTCTATCATGTTTACTGCAAGCTATATAACATCAGGTTGTCTTATGAATGAAAATGAGGAGACATAACTTTCTTTAGCATCTCAAAAGTCTCTAATGACAACTCATGTTTTATGAAGGTAGTGGTTCCGCTAACCCCATAGTTTTGAACAAACAGTACAAGGACACTGTAGGTACATGCTGTAGCATTTTATCAGGCAGTTAAATTAAAAATGGTAACACACCAGAATAAGGTGCATAGTTTTCCTTCATTAAAAAAAAAAAAAAAACAAAAATTAACCCAAAAAAGCCAGATAAACAAAAACAGAGAACCCAAACAAAACAAATAACCTTAAACAAACAAACAATGCTACCTCATCTTGAACCACAAAAAGAAAACTAATGGTATCTTGCTTTTGTAGATGGCATGAACTGATACAACAGTGAAAAGCAGGGACTTTGCACTCACACAACAGCTGTGTTTCCTTTGATCAGGTAAGAAATTCTGTCTCCTAATAAATTCATAAATGCTCTGCTGATCTAGAAATCACAGTCAATGCAAATTCATCTTTAACTACTCTCCCAGCTAACAACTGATGTTATATCCCTCAGTTAGCTGGAGTTAGGGTGAGGATGTAGGAATGGAGCCAATAAGCCATGGCAGGTAGTACAAGCTTGAAAGGCAAGAAGCAAAAAGTTCTAAAAAGTTGCAATATTTTATAAGTCACTGTAAGAAAAAAGCCTTGTGTCATTACCTGTACAAACTCTCATGTCAAAGTCAAACACACTCGTAATTAATCCTACAAAAGCTGGTAAAAACTACATTCTAAGCCAGTCCTAAATTTTTGTTAACTGTTGTCTGCTCAGTAAACTTTTTTTTTTAACCTCTATTACGCTTCTACTGCAAAACAGCTAAGAAATTGAATTTTCACAATTAACTAAATTAAAACTTAGTAGCTATCTTATTACATCAATCCTACTTTTCTTACTTCATTCTTATTAAATATTTACTATCTGCTTCTGGAATTTTACACTGCAATGACTGTCATTTCCCTGATCCTCCTCTGTTTTGTACCATACATGTGTTGGAAGGAAGCAGGAAGGGCTACAATTACTCTTTCACCCTCTACAAATTTTATCAACAATTTAAGAGACACAATGCTCTCTAAATTCTGTTAGCAGGATACAGGCTCTATGTACCACATAGTTTATGTATCTCACCTCATACTTCTTATAAAATGCAGGAATACACTGAGGATTGAAGTCTATCCACAACTGGAAATCAGTTTGTGTAAAATACAAAATAGGTTCTCATCACTGCAAAAGCTTGATTTTATTACAAATAAGTGTTAATATCTTCTTGTCATATTTGTAGTATCATATGCTCTAGAATTTGTACATCTTACTTCAGTCACAGGAGTGATGAAGAAAGGTACTTAAATGGGTTGTAACCACAGTGTAGAAGTCAGGTGAAGATGAAATAGACTTCTTGCAGTTGTTATTATGGTAAATATGACCCAAAACAAATTATATCTACATACAGTTATTCATCTTTGAATTTCCTAGCCTTAGGAAGGCATGAATATTCCTTTGTATAAAGACTGTTAGCATATGGAACTTTCAAGATAGACTTCTATTTTATTTTTTACTGAAATCTATTGAAGGGGCTGCATACTGAATATTTTTATCAAGACAAACAATACTAGTTGACTATATTCAGTCTTGTCTTGCAGCTTCATTGGTGTTAAATATTTACCATACTCTTCCAAAAATTCAACATTTTAATGAACACCTTCATGTTCTCCCTGACAACGCCCACTGTCTTACATCACAAAGTTTGAAACTAGTAGTAAAGGTTGGTGTTTTCCCCACCCCATTATGTTCATGTAATTATATTCATATCAGATAAGCTGATGCAGAAACAGTAGTTTCATATAATTAGGTCTCAAGTGACTTTAAAACACACGCAAAATTCCCAAAGAAAAAAGAATAACACAATGACAGATTAAACAATATTTCTTCACAATTTTAAAATGCATACCAGGATTCTTACTTCAAAGCAGCTTCAGATTTGATCATTTCAGCACAGCCACTATGAATGAATAGCCAGGTCTAAGTATCCCCTTTTACTCTCTGGAGTAGACACCCTGTAGGAGATTCAGCTTCAAAGAGGCTTCTACATTCCAGAGGTAGGTGAGAGGGGAGCAGATGTGAAGCATGCTGCCTGAGCAAATGCCACCTCTCACATTATGTACAACTTAGGTACTCACAAAATGTTAGTTCAGACAGCACCTAGATTTTTTTAATTGTCTTCCTGAACCAGAGACTCAGAGGTGATTTGCACAGATGGAGACCAAGAAATAGAACACAGCTCAAGATATGACCTTAAACAAAGCTGGTTGAAGCTTTCAAAACCCAGTGAAAAAATAACCAAAACAAGCAGAACTGGAATTTCAGAACAAATATCACAGAGAAATAATAGAACTCATCATGACATGAAAATATTGTGTGTGGGAAGAGACAAAAGGTAGCCTACAATGCAGAGGGTCCTGCTTTAATTTCTATTTTCTTGCACTGGGCCAGTAAAACATGTACAAACAAATACACATTCCAGATGGCTAAGGCAAGCATACTTGTTCCTAATAGATTCAAGATATTGTTCAGTACCAACTTCACTCTCATGGAAGCTGAATTATCCCTGCAATACTGCTAAGGTCAGTGAAAACATAAGATGCCTGCTGTGCAAGTATCACTGCACAATTGGAATGGCCCAAGAGATGCAAGGTAAGTGTCCCTGTCCACATTAAGCCATCTCTGCTGATAAATTGTGCTTGTGTCGACGTTAGAAGGACTATAACTAAAGCACAATTACATGGAAATTGAGCAATAATCAAGCATAACCAATTCTTAAACAGACAACACACATATTGTAGTTTTGTCAAAACTTGCCATCTGTTGCATATGTTGTAAGTAGAAAAATAAATTAAAAAAGGAGCTGATTTTCCCCTTACAATATTCAAACTCTTTGGAATTCTTTCATCTCCTTTCAGATTGTAATACATAGAAGTTCATTGATTTGAGGCCATTTTGCAAGTTTCTGACAGCCAAGAAAAATGGAAAAAAAAAAAAGAAAATATTATTAACTGAAAGGATGTCAAGTATTTGAAAACAATTTTAAAATACCTCTTTTCTTCTATTCTTTTTCCAAATCTGTTTCAAAAAAATACTATATTAAGAAACAAGTACAATGTAAAACTGTTAGTAACATTTGTTTTATTTGGTGGCAGAAAAAACTCTTTGGTAAGCAGTCAAACACAAGAAGAGAAGTTATCAAGGCTCCCACATTCAAGAAGGAAAAAATGAACAGCACTGTCTTTATATCCTTTTCATTATTATTTTTTTTAAATCACTGTCAATAGGGAGTCACTTTAGGCTAACCTAAAATTAAACACCGAATCTATTTACAGCTTTATACAAAATGAAATGAAAGAAGCATGTTGCCATGGTTTTCATGTACCTTGGAATTACTTCAAAATCTTTCACTAAACACATAAGTGTTTCTATAATATTTTTTCATATATGCATATGTATGTATGTGCACACAGAAATACATACACAAACATATTAAACATATTAAAAGTCATTATTATGAATGCAGGTGGCTTAATGTAACAGACATGCAGGAAGACATTTTTCCTTTACCCTTTCCTTCCAGCTGATGCCTGGGAAAACCAAACCAGATAAGGGAAAAGCACAAAATAAAATATTACTTTTATGTGGAAGTAGCAGGCTAGGATTTTAAGCTGAGGATTCAGCAATGAGATGTTGAGGCTGCCATAAATCTTTGTCTATACCATCTCATTACTTAATAAATAATAAAGAGCAAAAAGAATAGAAAGAATTACAGACTGAGAAAGAGCATTATTGTACCAATGAGTGTTTGAACGGCTTCCTCAGCATTCACAGGTTTGCACTTGCCCCACTGAGCTAGGTGAGTCAGTGTAGTAGTTTTTAAGACTCATAGTCTGGCAGTACTAAAGGCAAGCATATCTATTTACAGAAACAGATTATGTGCTCTGTGTCTGGTTTTTGGTACCTCCTTCTCCAGTAGTGAAAAGCTGTAAATAAAGCCATCTGCTGATGTCAATACTTTTTCTGAATAGGTAATCTTTGTCTGCATTAATTGCTGCTCATTTCTGACTAAAGTAATTTTTCAAGGGGATCAAGGTGGTTAGGATGGGAAACTCAACAAGTTTTGCCTTCCAATTTCCATTACAAAGAGCAAAAATTTTTTTTTCCTTTTTTGGGTAAGGTAATCCACCATGACATTTTCATTTACAACTAGCTAAACAAGCTATTAAGTGTACAGTGTTAGAGTTTTATAGGCCTTGGCTTCATGAGGAGCTTAAAGGCAGACTCAATCTCTGCAGCCTGGTGTGAAAACAGGCACATTGTAGCCTGAAACAACTGTTGGCTCTAGTTAATTTTAACAGATTTATGACATGTTATAGTGCAGCTGAACTCCTATTAAGTCAGAATGGTATTTTCAATTATGCTAAACCATTGATCAACTTTGATTTCTGAAAGAAAATGGTTTCTTCTAGGAGTAAGCAAAATCTTTATACAGGAGAGCACATTTAATGTCAACCTTTAGGAAAAGTTGGTATTTTTAACACCATCTCTTAGTAATAACATAAGCAATGTTTCCCAGCAAACTTTTCCTAACCCGACTCGAGGACTGTGTACTTCAAGCATCAGGTTAGGCTAGCTTCTGGTTTTCCCAAGATGTTTGAAACCTACACATTATACTTGTCTATCTACAGAGATATTAAAGTCTGCTATCATATTTGGCATACCACAAAACGTGAAACAGAAAGCAGTTAACACTCAAAGCTTTTTAAAGTCATACCTGCTATAGCCTTTGCCAACAGGTAAGTAGGCTCAATCTACACAGCATGATACAAATGGCCCTGAGAGCACAAATGGTTATATGCAATACACTATACTCATGTATTTTTACATAAAGATATCCAAATAAAGGCTTTTGCAGACAGAAAAGTGTCTAGGTAAACTGCTGTTCTGAGACAGTGGGCAAACCCACAAGTACATCCAGCCTACCTCAGTGACCAATGCTGCTATAACAATTTCTAATTTAACATTACCCCACTTATCACCTTCTAATATTTTAATGTTATCTTTCTACGAGGTCAGAAATTACTTAAAGTGAAAAAAAACTATGGTTCGCAGTAAAGGAAAAATGCAGTACTTTCTTTTCAAAGAAAACAGAATCTTCCTGCAACATCTCCGTAAGGATTAATGTGTGTGTGCAATACATATTTTACTTCATAGCATTTTCATTGTGCCAGCAAAGCTGCCCTTAAAATATATTTTACTAAGAAATACCTTCAAGGCATTGAGTTCCTTGTGGTATAATTCATACACTTCAAAAGAACTACATACAGGATGGATGTGGTCCACAGTATCTGCTACTGGCATTGTTTACCTCCAGGTGGAATTGAATTCCCTGGACTCTGAAGAGCAACGTAACTGTAATGTTATAACTGCAATCAGGTCATTTGGCCTGTTCCTTAAAAGATAATTCATCTTTTAAAGGAAATAAAAAAAAAAAAAACTTAAAATTACTCGGTGCATAAATTAGTCATATTTTTCTGTGCTAGAAATACATTAATTTTGACAGCTTTGAAAAACAACAAAAATCACTGTTTTCATGCTACCCCACTGTTTTATTATTTCAGGTCTTATATTTTCCTAGTTACTATTTTCTAGTACATCTCAATGGGTGCAAATGCACCAAAATACGGTATATTAATATTTGCTAATCCTACCAAGAATTTAAAAACAGTTTATATACTTTCATATATTCTTCCTAAACATTATTTTATCTATATCTACTTTTCCCAGAAGATAGTAGAACGTACACATAGCTAGAACCACACTACTGCTGCAGTAATTTTCTAAGGATCAGGAAAATAATAACTTCTACATGCTGATGGTTCTTGCTAGTGTTACCTTTTTTTAAATTACAAAGACATATCTAAATTCAGGAGATCATGAAAAAGAGTCTGCATGAAGAATTTAATACAATTCTCACTTCTATTTTTAATTCTATAAATTAGGAAGGTGTTGTTGCCAGGGATTTTTTATCCTACTGGGAGGCTTATTGCATTGAGTCATCCCTGCAGAAAACCACACAAACACCAGATACAGGGAAAGGGAGGAGACAGTACTTTCAAGTATGACTGGCAGTGAAATTAACTCATCTGGAAGCAGAAAGTATTAGTCTACCACAGTTGTAACAAGGAATTTCCCCCAGAAACAACCTGAAGGTAATAAATAAGAACTGTTTCAAACTGAAGCAAAGGAGAGTGAATTAATAGAATTTTTTGGGGGCTCCTAAAAAACTATTCCAACAGGAATGGGGAGGAAAGGAAAAATGGGAGGGTTGTAAACTGTTTCCCTGGTAACACAGAGAGAGAGTATGTTAGGACAGGAAAAACAAGCAACAAAATTTTAGTTTGCAATAGAATTATCTGAACCTTTTCAAAAAACCTGAGTATGTCAGACTATGTCTTCATACCAAAACAATGTCCTTGGTCTTGTTTCTTGCTTAATGATTTATTTTCCTCAAGCATGGGTTCTCAGTTTTTATATTATTATCCACTTTCCTTAAAGAAGCAATAAATTTAGTCATTACTTCTTCCTTTAATGAATTTTATGGAATCAGAATCTGGGGTTTAAAATTATTTTGAGCTGGATGCACAAAGGTCCATTAGATAGTATCTGAAATATTTTTATTTATCTCCTCTTCCAGCTGTAACCTGTTAATTAAAAATGGAAAAGAAAATAAACAAACAAAAAACTAATTTAGTTTTAAATAAGAACCTTGATATATGACTGGCCAACAAAAATCAGTGTCTTTGTTTTCCTGGTTGCAACACATGAAAGGAGTGGGGTGGGAACTACACACCCAAGCAGTTCATGTTGTCTTTTGAACACATTGCTGCTGTTTCCAAAGTTAGATTGTTGTGCAATCACAACAATAGAGAAGTTAGGGGACAGCTTTTTTCTTTGCTTTTAAAGCCCCAAAAATTCTCCTGCCCATGCCTAGCAGAAGGACATGAGGCTTCCAGCCCATGTGCTGTACAATCCTTTCATTCAGACTGCAAACCCTACTTGGAGTCTGCTGCTTTAAACAAACAGTGTATGCCACATGTCAGCTCTGCTCGGAGAAACAAGAACAAAACAAGAGATGAGCAGGTTTAGAGGAGTACCATCAACTCCAGAGTGTCTGTAGCTTGCAGTTATCTTGGAAAGCCTGATCTTGAAAGGGTGCTATGACATTAGCCATGCCAAATGGTCAGGGCTCTCTCTCTCTCTCTCTACCACAGCTTCAGTCACCCATCTGAACATTCCAGCATGGCACGAACAATCCAAACACATATGAAAACAACTTCACAGTGCCTCACGGAAGTGGAAAACCAATAGTGCTGAATGACTTATTATTCAACAGTAATTGCAAAATCATTTTAAAATGAGACCGGAATTGCTGCAGTTATTCTTGAGTTTCTCTGATCGTCTTTATTCAATTCCTGTGGTTACCCAGGAAGCATTAGAGTAACAATAGACATATGGAATAAAGTGAGGGAGGTTTTTTCAGATTCTATGGGAGGTGAAAACATCTAAATGTGTTTAGCACATGTGGCTGACACAGTGTCTCTTTATCTGGATGTAGCTTCTTAAATCTCAGAAAATAAAGTATAAAAGATATCCCTAAGGACAGGGTTATTCAGATAGATACATGCACTACATTTGCAGTGTAGCCCTAAATTCTCAATTACCAGAATGCCTTACAGTTAGAGTCCCAAACATGTCTGGCAAGAGTCTAACTACCCTCACCACTGCATATAAACTTTTTTGTAAGTACTTTACTCTTTGTACAAATTAATTTTACTTACCAAAATAAAGAATCACTCAGCTACATGGAGAACACACCAAATATTTACACTGTGTTAAACGATTTCCTCTGGGTGACAGTTGTGGTCAGTGAACTACAATAGCTAATCTGCTATGAAGATTGTTTATGCCCCAATGGATCACAAGCTGACTACAGCTAGTCCTCCAGTAGAACTTGACAGAAACAGAAGAGCAGCTGCTACCCAGGTAAAAAACCATTTCCTGAATGCAAAACAAGCATATTTTCCTGAGAAGCAGTCTCCAGTTTCAAAGATACCTGCTACTGCAACAGAATGCAATCTTAAAAAGTAACATCACATAGCCATTCACTCACAGTCCCCCAGTAGGATGGGGAAAGGATCAGAAAAAACGTTTGATAGGCTAGAAAAGGGATGGAAAATAACAATAATAATCGTTATAAAAATAATATACAAAGCAAATGATGCACAATTCAGCTCCTGGCCAATCACTGAGTGATGCTCAACCAAGCCCTGAGAAATGTGCTGCAATCTCCTGTCCAAATTTCTCCCGTTTTATTGTTCAGCATGACATCATACAGCATGGGATAGCATTTTCATCAGTTGGGGTCAACTGCCCTTGGCTGTGTCCCTTCCCCACTCCTTTTTTATGCCTATCCTCCTCATTGGTGTGAGGGGCTGACTTGGTGCAAGCAGTGCTCAGGAACTACTAAAACATCAGTGTGTTATCAATGTTATTCTCATCCCAAATCCAAAATACAACATTATATCAACTCCTAGACAGAAAACAATTCCATCCCATACAAAACCATGACTAACCCACAATGCAAAATGGAAATATATCAACAACAACAAAAAAATCTCATCAACAAGAGGACCTATGAAAAGAAGCTTTAAAAGTAATCCACATATGGGAAGAGTGTCTATCACTGTTATAATTTACTGAAATTAAAAAGGCAGATTACACAGCTGGATCTGTATGCTCAGGTAATATTTTGAGTCCTCATTCCCACTGACTTTATCACATTCTTTAATATTTCCATTTTCTCATGTCCACTCAGTTTGTATAAGTTATCTTTTTGTACCTAAGATACTTTAAATTCTTCCAAGGGAGAAGAAAATAAGAGATTAAATGGATTTTGCTTACTCATCTGCAAAACAAACATCATGTTTAAAATGCATTTTAATATTTGTGACCTAAATTGCTATTAATACTGTTTTGAAGTGACTTCAGTGACTATCTCTAGCCACAGTCTGAGCACAGGTAATTTTAAGCGTGAAGATATCTAAACTCTTCTTCTGTTCTGCCTTTAGGATTGGGATTAAGGATAAAGTGTCACACAAACACCATCCTCTTCATCTGTCTATTAATTGCTAGATAAATACAATGCCCTGGATTACCACAATCATTTCCTGGCATAGAAGACACATATTGACACATCTAAACTTTAAGAGTGCTCTCACTGTTACAAAGTCTGAGATATAATCTCTGTTCACATCCATCTGCTTTCCAGGAAACATAAAACCATTAGGGAAAACAAGGGGATTTTACCATGCCCTAGTTTTAAGATTTATCTAAATTCTCTTGGGGAAACGAAGATCAAATACATATATATACATACATATACATACATATGTACATATATATATATATATTAAAAGAAAATTAATTAAGCACTCATTGAAAGAAGGGCTGGGATGCAGGTCTTCTATACATACCCACCAATATTTCTCTTTGAAACAATAATTTGCCAAAATACATCTATGTGATAAAGAATTTGGAGATTAACTGTGAAGATGGCATTAGTCCTAAGGACCTGCAGGCCACCCAAACAATGCAAATAAAAGGCATGAATTCTTCACATTTGTATGATGTTTTAAGAAATAGCATTTCACACAGTTTCTTTAAAAATAGCTTAAACACTGCAGCATAGTTGTTATCTGTGCTGATAGTGGGTTTTTTGTTGTTTTACAGAAATGTCAATATGTCACCACTTATATCAATGCTGGTTAAGACTTGCAAATCCTTAGGCTAATTTACTCTGACCTTATCCTCATTGACCACCCTAGGAACTGTGGAGGTTTACTGTGCTGAACATAGCAAATACCACTTCCAAATTACTGTCCTTTTTTATTAATGAGGATAATAATAAACTCCCCAATAAATGTGACTATATTTTCTTGTTTACTGTGTCTATATTACTGAAATTATATAATTCAAATTCAACACCTACTGAATTCACAGAAGACTCTCCATTCTGTACTACTGGGTGATATTAACACCTACACTCAATTTGCTAATGTTAATGGTAATGGTCTTAGTTTGGCAAGCTCCATAAACATGGAACAAGCTTTAAAAGTCGTTGGCTCCCTCACTGGTTCTACATATTCAAGTAAGTATATTTTTAAGTGAATCTAACTTGAAATTTATGGGAAGTACTATATTGTGTCCTGGATATTTTGCAGCCTGCAACATTGCACACCAACAGATAACAACTCATCTCTGCCACTGCATCAGTCTGCATATGGGTCAAATCCTAGAAAAGGGCCTTTCAGTGAACCCAGGTCAATCCATCAGAGCTGGGAAAGTGCAGCATATCATAGTGCCAGGTAATACAGTACAGACTGGGAATGTTAGCAACAAACTCTAAGATACAGAAATTAATGATTAGGTAAATTTTACATTAGAGAAGAAATAATAAATACTGGACGTTTTTAGATTGGTTAGTTCAATTCACCCATATTTCATTTTGAAAACTATAAATTAGAGATTTCACAAGTTTGAATATGTTTTATTTCTTTCTCTGGAAAAAGACAAAAGCCATATGTTTCTTGTTTCAGTGTCTATTGTTAAAACTTTTCATTGCTCTACAACATTTTACATATATTACAGCCATAATGTTTTTCTTTCAGAGATTTTCAGATTGGTTTTATTCCAAACCTCAAAACAAGCCTGATTTGGAATTCTTGCAAGAGTCTTGGTGAAATACATTTGCTTATTTTTAGTGTTTTGTGAACAAGATAATGTAATTTTACACTACTATAAACAGGCAAGTGTCTTAATTTAATTGGATTTAGACATTTTTTAGGATTATATTTGCAGAGATTGAATCAAGATGTTTCTTATTCTATGTATACCGTAATTCTTAAAAAATATACCTAATCCATGGCAGTTTTACCATAGTTGTTGCCCTTACAGAATAATATGTTCTCACTAGAGGTCTTCACAAACATTTTAGCAGAATTTAGAATCAGTAGGTTTGGAGAGAATTTGGTCTTTACATTGCCATGTATTCCCCTGACAAAAGTGTTTCTTCATTGTATCATCACTTTCAAATAAAAGCACATATGGAGATTTATAATTTTAAAAATTGTTTTTTATTTGTTTGGATTTCTGTTGGGTTTTGGAGTGGTTTTTTTTAAATAATTATGTAGAAATATTATAGATCCCTAAGTGGGTTTTAAGATCAGTTTTTATCATTTTGGCTGAGCAACACTAACAAAACAAAGCAAAATCTTACCTAAGTACTCTGCAATCCTGACAGGTACGTGAATGAAGCCTAACATTTATGGAGTCTCATCGATTATTAAAGAAAGAAAAAAAAGTTTCTTTCTGGAGAGATACTATATTCAGATTTGCTAAACAAGTGAGATACACAACCAGATAGCAGAATAAAAGTTACTCCCTTTGAGCAGCACACAAACAGCTCTGAATAAAGCACACATGTAACTGGTGTAATCTGACACAAACAAACCTCAACAGCCATATAAAGAATGAGTATGAAATATTCAATTATGGTATTGAAGACTCTTTCACTGAAAAAGATGTTCCCATTTTTCATATTGACCTCTTTTGCCACATTGATAATGGCAGATACAACATTAGTGTACAGAAACATCTGTGTATACATATACAAGAAATATTCTTTTTTCCCCCAGTTTTTGATACAGATTTAAGAAATTGTCAGACTAAGATATTGCAGCTTTAGTTTTTATGGACAGGGACTAAGAGGCAACACAGAATAAGAATGGAGACTAAGAAAGTTGTACCTTCCCTTCTCCTTGTAACAGTGCTGAAAATTCTTGTAGTTTCCAGCTGATACTGTGTACTCTGATTTTTTTCCTCTAAATGCTCCAAAGGCAACAGAAAAATAAAGTGTGTGTCACAGCTACAAACTGCCCCCTCAGTGTGTATGCCTGTGAGCAATTGAATGGCAGCCATTTAATCCCTCATGTGACAAAGCTCTCCTCACAATTTCACTTAAACTCAGATTTGGATACTCGTAGCCACAAACAACTTCTCTGAATGATATATTACCAGGAGACATAATAATTAATCATGAGCAAGGACTATGTACAATGATATAAGAAATACACCTGGTTAGTATTTCCACTGATTTATTAAAAAAAAAAATTCAGATATTATTACAAACCGTCTCTAAAAATAAAAATAATTTAATTAATATTCATAAAATCTAATACTTCAGGACATGTAAAAAGAAAAACTTCTCACTCCAGTTAGGAACAGCAGCAACAGTTGTTTCTGGTTTAATTTTTTTTAGTCAAAGTTTACTTTATTTGGTACAGGAATAATTTAGATTCTAAAGCCTGATAAACTGTTTTATTTATCCAAAGAAATCCCAAGTAGGTGGTGAGAAACAGAAAACTAAAAGAAAAAACTGAAATTTTACCCTTTTTAAAAGTCTCTTTTAACTGCATTATTTGTCTGAGTAAATTGAGGGGGAAAAATGTCATGGCTCAACATTTGTTCAAATCTGAAACACTTTCAAATACTGAGAAGTGATGGCAATCTCAATTTCCATTCTAAACAAATAAGTAAATACAGAGCATGGATTTGTATAGAAGTAGACACTGTTTCAATTAAAAAAGAGTTTAATTTTTAATGACTGCACTACCCCCCCATAATGAAAAATTTCAAGAGCACAACTGAGCTCTGTCAGACTACAACAGATGAAGTTTTACAAACTATTTGTCTTTCTTCTGGTGGATACAAATGAAATGAGGTCCTAGTCCTGTGAAACACTATCCACATTCTAAATGGAGCATAGTAGTCCCAATTCCCATTGACTTCAAATGCTCATGTTAAGTATTATTTGTTGCGCAGAAACATTTTTCAGTCTCAGGAGGTTTAAGCTGCACTTGAATGAATAATATCTATTTTCCCATGCAACTGATAGATTCAGGGAAAACTGTTCTTCATGCAAATTAGGTTACACCATGAATAGAATTAACCTAAAACAAAGGTATAAAAAAGTAATAGAAATCCTCTCTTCCATCTCTAGTTCAAGTACAGGGGTGGGAAAATGATTCTGTTCCCTGGGTGAAATTCAGTTCTTAATTTGGCTGCTCTAAAAAACTTAACACAAACTGAAGATCTTAATGTCATATGCAGAAAATCCTTGAAGAATTATTTCTTTCTTTATTTCAGAGTAGTGACAAAAGAAAACAACTAAAATATATATTCAAACATTCCCTACTAGTAGTATACTTTCTGGCTACCTTTTCTCTATGCTTTATTCAACTTTTGTTTTCTTGGAAGAAACAAAGTGAAAATAAGAACCAGAATCACAGGGGAACTGCTGATAGATACTACAGTTCCTAAAATATCCAGTCCATTTCCACATAACCTGATGGGCACTCCAGCTCCCTTCACTTGCCACAGGGTTACATTTTTAAAGTACGAGTAAACACATCTGAAACCATTGTCTAATGTAACTCTGAGCAATACTCTATATATTCTTATCTTACCCTAGTGAGGGGAGGGTGAGAAAAACACTTTGTTCAGTCTTTGGAGGGATTTGCAGTCAGTGGCAAACAGAGGAAACCAAACTGTCTATAAAAGAGTAAAACCCTACCTTTAGCCCACTCTGCCACCATCACTCCACCACAAGTAGCTCAGCCTAGCAAAAGTGGAGGACTAACAATAAATAGAAGAACTGGAGAATGAGAGTACATACTTGCTTTGCCCAGCTACTTTTCCATATTACTTCCATCATGATGCAGTATCACTTACTGATAGCATGTACATTTTATCCAAGTCTCCTTGCATAAAAGAGGAAGCCCCTACTCACTTTTCTTATGGTTTAAGAATTTTTCTATCAGGTGTCTCATTTTACTCATGTCACATTGGCACAGGTACATACAGCACTAATTACGACTACATTCTACCTAGCAAGAGATCATGAGGCAGGATTAAAGGTGATGCTCTGCAAAAAAGTCTGTGCACTCCAACAGTCCTTTCTTAATTCCTTTTATCTGTATCCAGTGCAGGTGTGTCCTAATTGGCATTCTTAATTCAATTAAGAGGTCAGGAAACGTCTGCCTTCAGTTAAAACACACAGGGAAGGGCATGCATCATGTCTTTTCTGAGGAGGACTGAAAAATTCAAACACACATTCTAAAGTGGGGAAAAAAATAAAGGAAAAGCATAAAAGTATAAAAGAAATTCCAAGAGAAATTTTGAAATGGCATGTTAAATCATGGACTATATCAGCTAAAAATGACAGTGCTTCAAGAAAATATTTCCTTTGTTGTATTGATGATTAATTTCTCATGTAGAATATTTATCAATGTACCTTTAGACATACACAGGTTATAATGAGGTTATTAACCTCAATATTGGAAAAATGTCATTTCACTTGTCTTACTAGTCCGTTGACACGGCTTGCATCCAAGTGGAAAAGTTCCTGTAATATTTGGTTGAACCACAAAGTATTCTTTAGATGTTTCCTCTCTTCTACCAAGGCTCAATGGTCTAGAAGTTAATACAGTGTGGCTGTCTTTTCTTCTCATTACTATGGCCACAATGTTTTCTAAAATATTATTCTACTATTATCTTCAAAGTAAAACAAGTATTATCCTAAACAAGCTTCTAAAAATGCTCGAAGTACTGGGGCGAAAAAATCCTTTATCCATCAGGTTTGGCAGACCTAGCAGAAATTTACAGACACTTTTCAAACATGTAACTACTAAATCACATAAAGCGTATATGCACCTGCTCCTGAACTCTGTTTAAAATCTCAGGTTTAAACTCTCCTTTGTCATAAATATAGCTTAGTCATCATCCCTGAAATATTCAAAAGCATTTCTCAAGAGAGGCTTTTTTAAGTGACCTATATTAGATGCAGTTTGGAGTGGTGTTCATCATAAATGAATTATTGACTACAGTACAGGGGAACATGTTTATCATGTCTTCCTCCTTACATGGACATATTGATACGAATTTGTATACTTTAGTCTCCAGGTATAAGATATTTGTTGAGAATTGGATAGGGCCACATGAGACTGAAGCACTAAAGGTGCTATGAAAGAGAAAGTTATTTTCTGAAGTGCTGCAGTTTTCATCAGAGGGTAGGAACTGCTAGACCAGACAGAATGGCATTTGGGTTACACAACAGTATCAGTTAATATCACAATAGACATATTTTGGCCATCATTTTCACAACATTAAAGCCAGAGGTCTTTATGTATTTGCACAAACCATTAAAAGAATTCCTCATGTGCATTTAATATTTATCAGTGCAAAAATTACCTCAATTAATTTTTTCTTGGTACATTTACAAAAGTAGTGGATTGACTTTGGTTCTCAACTCCATGAAAACCATGCTGTTATGCTTCTCTTCCAGGAATTACTTGAATAAAGAGGATGGGCCAATCAAAGCATGTTTTTTATCTTGGGCACTAGAAACACTTATTATCTGTGTGCAAATCCTTTAATTCATAATATTTAATGATTTTTGTATTAATTTTTCTCATTAGTTTTCTAAATGAATGCCAGGGAACTTCAAAGAATGGCACAGATGGATGATAGAATTATGTGTTAGACCAGTACATTATCTGTATGTCAGAAACATATTCCAGCATTAGACTCCAGTGGATTCAAGACTGACGGAAACTGAGATAGAGTTACAATATAACTGAGAGGAGGTGGGGAGGGAGTATGGAGAGGAAAAAAGATTTTGAAAGACTTGTGAGAAGACAAGGATTAAAAACTGTTTTTTTTTTTCTGGTATTTTTAAAAAGATAAAACAGAGAGTAACTGGACAGGTCAGGAGGCAAAAGCTCTGCCAGACTGTGCAGGCAAGATTAGGAAAACTGAACAGGTTTATTTACTGAGAATTACTGCACAGTTTAAAACCCAAGGAGTGAATAAGGTTAAAGATAGTGCAGCAGTGCCAGACCATGAGAGAGTGGACAAACCATTTAGAATTCAGAAAGTCAAGCAAAAAAAAGTCAGCATATTTTTTAAAATTAAGATACAAATCTTTATACTAATATCTAAAAACACAAGCCCCTTCATCAATTATATGGCAATGAACCAAGACCATATAAAGACAGCATTTGGACCTTGTCCTCAGATTGGTCATGTGCAAAATTCTGTAGCTGGAAAAGTTTTTCTATAAATAGCACTATGCCATATTTTATATTTGATATTAATCCTGATGGCAATGTACCATCTAAAACGTTCAGGAAACAATAAAAAATAGCTTTTTATAAGTGCATAATAAGGAAAAAAGTTTTTAACTCTTTTTACAACTAAAGCTTAGATAGAATTTAAGCTCCTTAAGCTTATTTTTGCATATTCATATTCTCCATTTTTTTAATTAAGCTGTTATTCAAAACATTTTTTTCCTTCTCAGATCTTCTCACTATTTTTCAAAAAAATTTTTGTTGAATGCTTTTATAGCACATTTTCTTGCCTTTCAAAACATTATTGCAAACAAAAGGAACTGTATTGGGCAAGCCCAAAGCTCTGGCCGTTTTGTCAGTTAATACAATAGACTGCCACCAGCCTTTCCCCCAAATTACGAAATAAAGCAATAATTTTTCTTGTCAGAGTGAAATCACAAGTCAACACAAAATGAACTAGAAATTCTGTGATAATACTGTATATTCTGCATACAGTTTAAACACAGAATTTAAAGCAGCAAAGGAACCTAAAGGACAGGGTAACAAAAGAAGATTCCCCCACCAAAGATCTCACATGGGAATACACCATACAAATAGTTTAATTTAGGTTTCAGAGATAGAATCTTAGCTTAATAAGTTTGGCCAATGGATATCTGCAGCTGCATATCAGCTGGAAATAAGACCCACATAAGATCCCTCAGCTTAGCAGAACTCAAGACAAGCTTAAAATTTTACAGTTAGAGCTTACCCTGAACAAATGAAAACAAGGCAATAAAGAGAATAATTTCTTCCCTTTGTCAGCTGGTGTGAAAGACAAATGCAATTGGCATCCATCAGTTCTCAGAAGTAAGAGTTTCTTTTGACTAGTGTCTCTAACAGTAGTAATCAGTCAAAGGGCAAAGGAAGTAAGTGCAGCTGAAACAATCACACAGAAAATAACATTGTCCACAGCTTCAGAAGACATTCCCAGAGAAAGTAACACTTGGGTGTTAAATATAGTTTTTTGCTTGTAGCATTCCTGACCTATTCCAGGGCAGTATAAACCAGATAAACTCCGTTGTATAATTCCACCGGAATTAAAAATTGGTTTAATTATAACTTAAAATACTTTTTGTTCTTCCCTGATCATGTCAGATCTTAAAACAAACAAAGCTAACCTAAAACCATCTAACAAAAACCTCACACATTTTTTTTAAAAATTAAAAAAAATACAAAACTTCAGTAAGAAAACAGGCTACTCTTGTACTTGCCCACAAATTTCTTTTAAAGGTCCAAGGAATGTCTCAGCAAGCATAAGATTTGGAGAACCACTGGGAAAGGGAGGTGAAGTTGCCAACAAGATAAAGCCCAGACAATACTTTAGTACATCTGTTGAACAATAGCACCATTAACATCAAGCACTAGAGGCTACGTTTGATTCTTGGAGACATCTGTCAAAGAAATAGCCCAACAAGTAATACATCAAAAGAGAAGTCCAAGTTTTCTGAATGATAGTATATAAAACTGAAATAAAAGTTCAAGGTACTCTTTAATATGAGCAAGAGCACTTTTACTCACTATCTTTCCTTCACACCAAGAGATTTTGTTCTATTTGTAGTGTATCATGAAATTATTGGCACATCAGTGTAATCAAAAGCCATCTGCTAACTCTACATTTATTCTATTATTCAGGAGAGAAATATGAAAGTGTTCAGGTTTTCAACTAAGCTCAAATTTTTTTAGTGAAGGAATTTAATTTTGGATATAAATGTGATAATCAGTTCAACAAGAACTATTTAGAACATGTGGAGCTTAAGTTTAAGGGGAAAAAATAGAGGAAGAAAATATAATTGCTGTAGAGAAAAGAGTTAGAAAGCTTCTTCATAAGCTGTGGGAACAACTATAAAATAAGAATGTGGATTAATGTTACAAACAAGATTGCTATGCAAACAATACTCTACACCTCTAAGAAACTCAGAAATAATTTATATACATAATTTCTGGTTCAAATGGCACTAATCTCTAAAAAGAATCTTACAGAGACATAAATTCCATGTTTCTTTTAATCTGATTTATTCGTATACTAACTAGTTTGGTGCTATTGTGGTGGAAAATTTTATTTCAAATAAATGAAAGATATTTTATAATGAAACAGGGGTTTAAGGAGAAAAATATCAGGTAGTAGTCATGAGTTTCTAACTTAGCAATAAAAGTAAATGTTAAAGGGACCTTTAGTAATCACGGTAATACAGGTCATGATGTGGCTCTTCTAGATCCATTGTACACAATTATGCCAATTGGTTTGTGAATTTTTTTTAAGCTCTCAACTAAAGTTCAAAAGTTGATTTTTCAGTTCTGTTAAGCTCAGAAATATTTTGATATCAAATTAGTTACATGCTTCACAGAATGTTATAACCCAGCCTGCTAAATGCTATATGGAAACGTCACTGTTTGTAAAAGTACGCAACTAAATCCTGATTAATTCTATCTGCCTTTTTTTTTTTCCTCAGACAAGCATATGATATCAGAATCTTATCAGTCTGATAAGAAAGACTATATTTCCATTTTACCCTTGATTTCTGAGCATCTGGATTTGAAGCAACCTTGTACATAGAAAAAGCAAGATCTGAAAGACAATCTTATGGATCCACCTCCACTGGTAATTTTGCTCACTTTATATTCCTGTCCATGGCCAGAACATGTTCACAGGTGTTCTTAGCACTGAGTCAGAGTTGATGCAATGCTGTCTTGCATTGCACTGGTATAAACTAGAACTACCTATAAACCTAGGTGGAAATGTATAAATAAAACTTTATCTGTCTTAAATGAAAGAAATATTCTAAAACACAAACATAAGAAAAATGCAAAGTTAACAAAGTTAACCACAAATCATAAAAATTTATGAAGCTTTTATACACCTCGCCTCAGGAGACCAAATCCTTTACTGTTCCTGGGATAGATTACACAGACATCAACTAGAAAAAGTCTAGCCAATTGAAGCCCTGGTTTAAGCTGTTCAGTGAACCTCCTTCCTTTCACTCTGCCTGAAGACAAGATGTTTGCAAGTTCTTTTATCTTGCACCAGGCCTACTACACAGCAATGGCCTCTGCCTTTGGGCAAGTCATCTGCCAGCTTGCTAAAATATCTTGAATGATTTAGCAACTTTCTTACATTTCTCATGGGGCTGCTAAATCCTATCTCCGTTTCACAATTCACTTCCTTGTAGCTGGCAGTTTAATTATTTTACTGCTAAGCTTTCAAGTTCATGTGCCGCACCCTGGGAACCCCACAACATGCACAGTGTTAATGGGTGTTTGCCCAGGCACGTCAGGTCTTTGTAGTTGTTTACATCACTCTCTAATTACCTGGATGCTTTAAAGATAGCGTGTATCAGTCTTGAGACTTCACAGACCTTAAGAGATGTCTCACTGAAATATGATGCCTCTTCTACAATTCTCTGTTCCTACATTGCTTTCTGAAAACTGAGTCAGAATTATTCATGTTATATCCCCAGAAGAACACCACCTTTTCCCCTCAGTGCAGTTTTGTACACCTAGTTGGACCTGGTTTTAATAGAAACTTTTTTTTTTTTAAGGCAAATTGTGTGTGCATTATATCATTATTCTGAATTGTAGCTTTTTTTTTGTAAAAAGAAAAAAAAATATTCTTGTAAGAAGGCATATAGGGAAAAAATACAGTACCGAAACACCAAAAAACTGCAACTCTTCTATGATTCTACCCTGAGACTAAACATATCAATTTTATAAATAAGCTTTATACTTTAAAATATTCATAAAGCTATAAACATCTTATTAAATCTAGCATGACCTAAGTGTGCAATGAAGACCAAACCTATTCTGGGTGTACTTAGCTTACAAGCAAGCACAGGAAGGAATACAATTCCTCCAAACCAAAAGGAAATATTTTTATTGCACTAGTCCTAGAGGTCTAGGTAGTGTTCGGTTGTGTTAAAAAGAAAAACAGAAATCAAACACTCTCAATTCATTAAGACTTCTTATCTGTATATCTGGTTTCTTTGTGGCATTTCTGCTGCAATAATCTAGCTCAATGTACTCTGACTTAGTAAATGAGAATTCATACCATACCTACCTAGCAGAAGGCATTTTTGACTGGGCCAAGTGTATATTTGCTGCAAACAGAGAAACCAAGTTGGAATATAACCCAATGAACTATAGAAGGGTTTGGGTTGGATGGGAGCTTAAATATCATTTAGTTCTAGCCCCTCTTCCATGGACAGGAACACCTTGCATTAGATGGCATTGCTCAAAGCCCATCCAATCTGCTTTGGACACTTCGAGCAGTGAGACAGAAAACAAAAGTATCACAACAGGCTAGAGGACACAATTATGGAAGGAGAACTACAAAAACCTGTGGCACTTCTGAATTTGCTCCAGTATGGAGCATCTTGACTCTCTTTCCACTTCTCCTTGACTTTCCACTTTGCACTTAATATGAAACTACTATTTTCTAGTAGTCAGTTTTGATGTATGTTTGGATAAATTTTATAAGTCTCACAAAACTGAGACTACTCATTACATCTTAATAGTTATCTAGAAAACTACTATTAAAAATATTGTAGGATACCTTGTTATAGCTACTTTTATTTAAAATTGATTCATTAAAATAATTACACTACACTCAGACATACAATTTACCTTTTGGGACTACAATTATTATATGAAGAAAATAGGATATAAAAAGTCCAATCTGAGGGAAAAAGAATTGAATTGTAAAGGTGTCTTTTGGCCTCTGACTGACCATGTAAAAAAGGCATCTCTATCTTTACAGTTACACTACTCCACAGAATTTGAAAACTAATATCAATTAATTCCCACGGAAAAAAACTCATGCACATACTTAATAAATATGGTTCATTGGTAGATAAAAATTATTACCTCTTATTTCAGTTGTTCCGTACTGAAATTCTGGGAATTGATTACGCATGAACCTTATTACTAAGCCATTTATGTCTTTAATGAAGGTACAGGGTCATCCGGCATTCTGTTCATGATTTCTCTCCAAAAGAAACTCTTACTGCACCTCAGTCAGTATCATCAAAATTATTTTACAATTAGAATTTTAATTGTATAGTTCAGAATGTGTCAATATATCATTAGGATCTTAGCTAGCAATGTAATACTTTTAAAAGAATAAATCCTTCCAAAAAGTGTTGAGAAACTGCGATCACTACCTACATTTTCTTTGTATTAACATCATCTAATTCTCATTAGGATTAAAATATTTATTCAGTATGTTATTATATATTAACATAATAAATCCATTTCAGAGTCTGCTTTAAGTTCTTTTCATAAAAGTAACTTCCATAGAAGAATGATTGTTTAAGAAGAAAGTAGAAAAGCGAAGAACCCTCTTAAAACCAAGTAAACCAGCAAAAACCCAAAGCACATCATGATGCCATTTGTGAAAAATTATTTTTTCCCCCAGTGATTTGTACATCATTAATATTCCTTTGTGCAGAAAAGATTCTGCCTTGCAGCCTATTTACTCTCTGATAGCTAACTGTCCCTGTATATTTTTTCTGTTTGTGATTAAAAGTAGTCAGTAATTTTACTTATTTGTGGATGTAGCATGGTCCATTCATCCTGATGAGCACTTAATTTGGCAAAGTGTTCAGTGTACATTACCCAACACCTACATCCCGAACTTCAGTGGGTGTCTGTGGAAGTGCAATGGGCTGCATGAGAGTATATTAAACAATAGATCTTGCCAAGAAAGCTTGCTGGATCTAACTGTGCTAGGACAAAAGGATGCCTGCAGTGTTAATTCCAGCACTGCAGAGCTAACCTTCCTTCACACCTGCACCGTCCATTTTTCTTCAAAAACGTTGAACTTTCTCTTGATGTCTTTTGTGTTGTGAAATAAATATGCATTTAATTTGCCTGAATTTAGTAGGCTCCTAGATTTTACATAGTGACAATTTTCTGGGCAGCTGATTATTATTTGGTACAAACACATTCCCTAACATTGAATTAAGACAGCATCAGTGTAAGGCCCAAGCTGTGTTTCCCTAACCTTAAAATGGATTGTAACACTTCATACCCCTTAGCCTAAACCTCAGTGGTTCAAAAGACAATTGTTTCAATATTTAGAAAAAAATGTTTTACCTAAAATCAGGTAATTTAGGCAGTATTCTAAAAATGCAGTCTTCCAGATCTCCTATTGACAGATAAATTTTACTTGAGCAAATGTAAGGCTAGACTCCACAGTATCCCTTTGAAACACTGGCTGAACAGAAAGAAAATGATAAAGAATCCTTTGGAAAAATGGAACTACTTTTATTTTAGTAAGTGTTCATGCTGAAATAAATAAATACTTCTCTAGTGTTTATAGTAGTCCATTTAGGGGTCACTAATTTTAGTGCTTTAGTTTTCTCTGGCAATTAAGAACTCAGATAGTAATGGCCAGAGTATGAAATAATTGAACTGTTTTCCCTGCTCTAAATTACGTTCTTTTCACTGCAGGAAGAAAGAAAATATTTCAAGCAATGCTGAATTAACCTTACACATAAATACATTGTGATGTTTTCCTCAATTTATTTAGATACATATTTGTGTTCTAAAATCACCCTATGAAATTAGTAGAAGCTCCAATTACATTACATGAAGAGATCTAAGAAACCTCAAACCTTGCATTACTTCCCTAATTGGAGGAAACTTCAGTGTTTTCAATCAGAAATGAACCAAACCCTTTACCCTTATGCCCATGAGTAAGAGTCCTACAAAAGAGAAAGAATAATGGACGAAATCAATCGACAGCCTTAATAAAGACAGGGACTAGAAAAGAGAGCAAGCAGAGATAAATTCCCCTCGTCATGCATTATCTTATTTGCCTCATGTATTTAATGTCTAAGGAACTACAGTCACACATATAAAAAACTTCCTTGTGTGATGATGAGAAAAGTCTCCTGAATCAAGATTCAAGAAAGGCTTTCTAAGTTATCAGCGGGAGAGGATCACTCTATAAGCATAATTCAAAATCATTTACTTCAGCAGAGAGAAGCAAACTTATTATGCACATCCGTGTTTTAGAAATTAATTCTTTTGTGGCCTCATGGTGTAGAGCAGATGTCATTATGTCATTATGTGGAAAATGGAAAGGTTAAATATTCTAATTAATTATCACCATCATCTAAGAAAACTAAACCAATGTCAAAGAGTTAAGTTCACTTTTGAGAGTTTGAAAGTATCTTAGGCAAATAACCAAGAGCTTGTTTTGACATCCACCTTGCTAAAATCAAATACCACTGGACTGAAAATAGTTCCTATCCATCATCCTTG
Organism: Alaudala cheleensis; assembly: GCA_013398995.1. NCBI lineage: Eukaryota > Metazoa > Chordata > Aves > Passeriformes > Alaudidae > Alaudala > Alaudala cheleensis. Next base: position 124,935 of record VWYE01005058.1, on the reverse strand, counting down.
ACTTTAAGTTTTTGATTATAAGGAAGAAGAATATCTGGTCATTTCAGATCCACTAAAAGTGAGCATCAAGACCTGCATTTAGTCCTGGAAGTTTTTCAACTTTTACAGCACGAATGGAGCTGTTCCATTGAACACGTTTCATTTACTTCTGTGAAAGCACTCTGGGTCTCCTATGTCTTGTATAAAGCAAGACCTTGTTTTGCATTAGTGGGAACACTTAGGGCATCACTCCTAAATAGTATCCATCAAAGAAATAATTCAATTACTTGACACTTATTTTCCTTTAACTGATTGTATATCTGAAATCTTACGCAGATCTGCTGAGGTGTCACCCTGGAGGGTAAACAAGCACCTTGCAGCTGCTCACTCATCCCCCACCAGCAGGGTGGGAGACCAGCATAAGGTCCTAAGCAGCCAAAAGAGTTTTTGGTTTTGTTTTGGTTTTAATATCTTTCTTTGTCCAACTTTTAGTCAGTATTTGTTACATACCGTGATGTTACCTTTTTGAAGATAAACAGCATTGCATTTTGCTTAAGTGTAGAGGCACCAAGCTGAGCTCTACAAATTTAACTTTTTAGGGATATTCATTCATAAATGCCAAAAAGTGCATGCCACTAATTTTTCTGCTAACATTTAATTGCATCTTTCGTATGGGCATATTCTATTCTCAAGTCCCTAACCAACTATAGTATATTTAGCTTTGTCACATGTCATCACTCCATCATCTGTACAATGATGTCCTTTGTAATACTGACACAGGTAACAGCCAGCAACTGCAGACATCCCATGGGTTAGCATTTATAGGTTATGAACAGGAGGGAGACTGTACTTTTAAAATCTTTCATTTCATTCTTTATTCTCTTTACCCCCTGTTATTTTTCTAAATAGGAAATTGCTTATGGGCTCAAAATACCAAAAATTCTCTTTTCTACCGAATCAACTACTTTGTCAATACAGAATCCATTTTCAGAAATGCTCTCTTGTACATTTTAAGCTTCAAAATCTGGAACATTCTAAAGCAGCTGGCTTTAAAAAGAATGCACACTCAGTAAATTCCAAATATTTTAAATTTTTTTAATAGTTTGTAAAGTTCCTCACAAATAGATATTAAAAATAAACAAAAAATACTTATTACTTCAGAAAAACAAGAAGCAAATCCTTATCTTTTGTCAAAAGACATGTACTTGTATTAGGAAAATATCCAACTAAAATAGAAAAGAGCTGAATATGAATATTAAAGAAAAAAGTTTCAGCTTTTGATTTATTGAAAAATTTAAGCTTTGAATGCAGGACCGCTGCAGTTTTTCTCTTTGACACAGGGTTTTGGATGGGTTTTTTGTTTCTTTGTTTCTTTGTTTAAATTTCATTTGTTGATTTTTGTTGTTGTTGTAAAATCCACAATGAGCTCATGTTTCAGAGCACCGGAAAAACACATCCAGGGAAAAAGGTGGTTTGTCATGAAACTATTTGTTGTATTAGACTGCCAAAATCACAATGAACTTTTGTCAATATCATCACTTTCAATACGTTCAAATAACACCTTCTGCTCTTAACATGACTGCCATAGCTATGACTACAAACGCCTCTTGTGACTGCACATGTAATCATAATGCGAGATACGTGATGATAATGCTCATCTAATTTGAGATTTCATATGTCCTTCAACAACAAAAAATAGAAAATATAGATGTTTGTGCAAGAAGGGCTGTGATATTTCTGAGGCTCACATTGCTCCCTGAAGAAAAGATATATTTCACAATCATTTCTTTCATCCCTACAAATGACTGCAGCAATAAAACCCAGGCACCTGTAGAATAATTCCTTTATTGTCACATCTCATTATATCTGTGAACTTTTTTATACTGCTCTCAAGGGATCTCACACATTTGTTTTCAAATGTTTTAAATCCATAGAAGACTAAAATAAAATTTGGTGGAGGGACCATAAAATTTAGGTGTTACTTTTATCTAGAAATACAAAATATATTTGATTTGTCATTAAGACTGAGTTCAGAGCCAAACATTTTAACATGTTTTACTGATTAAATTTCTTACATGATATAAACCAGATTTTGCATTCATATGCCATTTCTCATCACTTACTTTTTAAGCACCCAGAATATATTTCAGTGTATTACTAATGCAAATTTCTTTGTAGTTTAAAAATTCCATAGTATTTCTCTTGTCAGATTGGGGCAAAAAAAAATTACTAAATGTCTAAATAAGATCTATTTTCCATTACTCACTGATGATGGTATGTTCCTGGCTAAATATTTACATAGAAAATTATTAAGACTAATTAAGGAATATACTTTCACTTGGTGATGCACTGAAAAATAGCTGAAAACATTTCTTGAAGAGCTTGTTTTTATGTATTTACTCTGTAAGAGCTAATGTTTAATGAATCTGGGGTTAATCTACATCTAATCTGACAATATGGCAGTTTTCTCACAGATTATATGTTCCCAAACCAGAATGAGAGAGACCAAAGAATTCCTCTTATTAAGCAAAACTGCAGTATGCTCCAGTTATATTTGCCATTAAAGAAGCCTACAGGCTGTATCAGGGGTCATCTTCATTAAATCAGCCAGTTGTAAAGGAACTTCCTTTCCTTAAATAATTTCTTCCTTTGAAAGGCCATCAAGGACTCGCAGAGTATGAGTTAACTTAATCTGCTTCTGTAAATGACAGTAGGGCTATGTTACCCCATAATGTGTGTAGAGAGTTGAGAATATGAGTGTTATTTGAAGAGGACACAAAGTTGAGAAGGCACTTGCCAAAGCAAGCCAGAAGCAAGTGTCACTAAGTTGTTGGTGTTTAACACCAAATTCAAGTTGTATTGGGTGTCCACATTGCATCATATAAAATTGTTTGAGTTGGAAGGGTCCTTAAAGATCATGTCATTCCAATCGCCCTGCCACACACAGAAACACCTCTCACTAGATCAGGGTGCCCAAAGCTCCATCCCGCCTGGCCTTGAGTACTTCCAAGGATGGGGCAGCCACTGTTTCTCTGGGCAAGCTCTCCCAGTACCTCACAACCATCATAGTAAAGCATTTCTCCCTTATAGCTAATCAATAGCTACCCTCTTTCAGTTTAAAGCCACTCCCCCTTTTCCTATCACTACATGCTCTTGTAAAAAGTCCCCCTTTAGATACTGAAAATTCTTTTCTCCAGTCTGAACAATCCTAACTCTCTCATCTGGTATTCTCAGGAGAGCTCACTGGAGCAGTTCTTGCCCGGACACTTTAGGTGCTCAGTGAGGAAAGCCCTTTTTGAAGGGAAGGCCAGATGGTCTTCGCTTAATGGTCCAGCAATCCCAGGAGTAGGACAGAGTTTTATTAAAGTAATGTCTCTGCCTTTCCATCGTTCTTTATAAGGACAAACTACTTTGTAGGTTTGGCGAGCTGAAGGGTGTTAACTTTTTTTACTCAAATATCTAAGGCACTCACCTTCAGTGTGGAAGTTTCTGTTTCCAGTCTTTTTTTCCCCTGAATATTTAATGATCTAACTAAAGGTGGGTCTAAGAACAACAGAATATGAGGATCGTGTTGGGGCAGTGTCAGGGCAACCTCAGTTCTAATGCAGAAAGCAGTGAAATATCACTTATCTTGATGACCAGCCCAAATGAAAGTAACGGAAGACAGTTTCAAAGGGAATTAAAACAAGGATATGTGCCCTCTACCAATAATTATGAGACTGGACTGAAAATTCAACTTAAAAGAAACACACACACACCAAATATTGTGAGATTCGTGATAAAATCTGAAGAGTTGGTGAGGCTGGTTGCAGCACCTGTGAAAGGTTAGTTAGCACATACACTTACAGGTATATTACAGAAACTTGTAGACACTACAGACGTACAATATTTGCATATAAAACAGACAACATGCACTGCTGCAGGCACACTACAGGTGGTAGGTCTTACAGCTATAGTTAATGTTTATTATAAGTAAGTAAGAAATTGGTCCATTTCTAATTGAACATTCTAATAAATGAAAATTCCTAACCATGGAGAAAAATAAGCTAATATATTAGATGGCTGCTAATTTGTTCTTTACTGCCAGGTATCTGTGGCTTTCTGCATTTGAGAAATATGAAGAACTTATATGATTTTTTATATGAACTTATATATGATTTGGTATTTCTAATGTACAAAAATGTCAGCCATCTATTAACTGCAAATTTTTGATTTTCCTGTTCTATCTTTGTCCAAATAATGCAGAATTTTATGAAATATAGGTATAGAAAGCCATTTGAAAAAATTTTGTCTACCAAACATTACAAAATACGTTTCAGATTAATCAGAATTTTCCAGTTGACTGAAAGTGGTTTATGTTCATTTAAAATAGGAAAATAATAAGAACTGTCTAACATAATATTTTATTGTACAAAGACATAAAGAACAACGATATATTTCACATGACACATTTATCTTTCTGCAAAACTTTTTCTAGGAAAGACAGTGACTTCACTGAGCTAGTTTAAGGGGTAACACAAAAAAACATGCATTAACACTACCATTGCTGTAGAAAGCCTGCAGGTAAACTGAGGTCTTCCATTCCCAGTTTCGTTTGATATCTTTAACTCTCAACGCCGAGGGTAGGATTTTCCAACACTAAGTTCTAGCATTGAAATTATCAAAGCTGTACTAGGTTTTAGTGTTGCAAATCTCAATCTTGTCAACGTAGTATGCTTCTGTGGCAGTTCTATATCCAATATTATAAGAAATCAAGAATTTGCTTATTTGCCTCAGAATTTGTACTGTCTTGTCATAAAACAAAATGGCTTCAGCTGAGCAAATACTGCATGGATAGCAAATATCAAAACAAGTGAGAAATATTTTAGTTTGTTTTTATCTTTTGTATCTTCAAGCCTAGATTAATCCAATACTAAATGTTAATGGAACATGAATATTAGAAAAGGGATGGAATATGACAGTGCATATGGAAAATATTAGTCACCCTTTTCTATCTGAAATTTGTTTCAACTTAATTCTAACTAGAGTGTTTTAAAGAGTTAGACCTGAACAGTTAGAAAAGTGACAGTCTTTAAATATTGAGTGTAAGAAATAATATGTTATATAGTTCAAAAAATGTCACTGCTGTTTATACTTTTATTTTAGTTGTACAGTGGTGTGCACAGAGTTTGATTTAAGAGTCAGGGTTTTGTTTTTTTTATTAAATGCTTCTATTAGCAATTCTTCAGTTTTGTCTATAGAAAGCTCTTTTAAAATGACTAACCTCTTTAAAGCAACTTGGTGTTTCTTAAAACATTTTGTGACCTGCAGCTTTATAATTTTATTCATATAAACTAAAATAATGTTAAAGAGTTTCTTGTTTTAAGGGCTTTCTATCTGGGAGCAGCCCGTTTTTGTTAATTTGGGAGCTCAACTTGACTTCACGGGTTTTTTTAATTCTCAGAATCCTCACTAACTAAATGAGTATTTGGGAATGCCTAGGAGTTCTAAAAACATACCACAAAAGTCTTAAATAGGTTAAAAGGGAAGAAGAAAAGACAAAAGCAAGCATACAAAAAACCCCAAACCAAACCAAAAACACAAAACCCCAAAATCAACAAAACAAAAAAATTAAAGGAGGGAAAAGTATCACACATACCTTATCAGTAATTGGAAATATGAAAACTAGAGGTTTCCCTTAAATGTGTGTGCTGTGGTGTAGTAAGTTCTATATTCTGAGTGGTAAATCATAAAAATTGAGTCCAAGTCCTTTATTCAATCTTGTTCTTTGAGCAATAACATATAATATTGATTTTTTTTTAAATCAACAAGTAATCTTCAATGCAGTAATCCACACAGTAGGGGGGTATGCGGGCTTTGGGTGACACACAGATCTCTGCCCTTCATATTTCGGAAAACCAAAATAATAGAAAGGCTGCAGCAAATTCTTTACAGAATTTTTTAAAATACTAGATTTGAGGGCAATATCTGTATGACAAAGAAGTAACAAAAGAAGTAATTAAATTACAGGAGCTTTGCAGACTGTGAAAACACTATTTGGCAAAATCTGATTAAATTTGTCTAAGGAAACACTGAGGGGTGACCTGATCACAGTTTTTAACCTCCTCAAGAGGGGTAGAGGAGAAGATGGTACTGATTTCTCAGTGCCCAGCATCACTACATGGGGAAATGGAACGAAGCTGCATCAGGGGTAGTTTAGATTAGTAACAGGTTCTTCGCACAGAGGTGGTGGGCACTGGAACAGGCTGCCCAAAGAAGAGGTCATGGCTCAAAGAGCACCTGCCAGAGCTCATGGAAGCATCTGGACAGCCCTTAGTCACATGGTTTGTTGTTAGGGACTAGACCTCAGTGATCCTTATGCATACCCCCCAACCAAAGATATTCTACGACAGATTATGAATACTTTGGCAGACTTTTACATTGTCCTTTTTTTATATAACTCAAGGACTTCATAGAAGAGCTATCTGAAAAGTATTATGTTTCACTATAAAATAAGAACTTATAGAATATTATTGCTTTTTTGGTTTATGAATGTTATCTATTATTAAATATATAAATCTTTAAATATTTACAACTTTACCATGACTTCTGAAACCTACCTTATTATATAACATTTAACTTTGCTTGTAAAAAAAAAATCCAAAAAATAACTGTGCCAGAGCACATTTACATTATGTATTGGGGTTTTTGACTTTCATTGTCTTAATAATATTTGGTATGTGTGACAGCTCTCAGAAGCTTCCTCAACATGGAAAACACCTATGATTATTTTAAATCACAAGAAGGAACAGTTTCATTACATTAGCAGTACAGCACAACTCTGTAATGCTGTATATCTACAGACAAATGCAACTATGCTACATTTGATAAATGAAGTCACAGTAATTGGTTTCAGGAACTTATTCTGGCTAAAGCATATCCAGTAACACTTTTGGATATGAAATTGCATATTTCAAAATGTCAATTTTGTCACAGTTCCACATAGAATGCATACTGATTACTGCTACTTTATAAATATACGTGCCCTAATAAAATCAAAATAGTCACATTAAACTACTGCCGGTTGTGAAGTTTGTCAAAGTGCAATAAAAATAAACAAAGGATAAACACATAGCATAAAAATTACTAACCTATTAGTTTTTCTTTATGAAGAATGAGAAAAATATTTTCTAAACATGGAAGATTTCAGTAGCTGTGTGACAGATCTATTACACCTTTTTACTCTCAAGTCTAGAAATAAAACTAGGTTTATCTTTAGCGATATCTATGGGGTTAGATTTTTCTAAAAGCAGTTACTTGAGATCTCAGTTTTGTTGTCCCCTGTATACATTAGTGCATATATTGGAAAGCAAAAAGACAAACTACTAGTATTACTAAGCATGCAATCTAGAGTAAAAATGAAACAAAAAATATAGGTAAAACTTCTTCAGTATTATATTTCTAAGAGGACCGTGTGTAAAATTTTTCTTCTCAAAAAACCTCAGCACTTTTTTCACACCATTACCATTTACTTATGAATTTAAACAGTCTTGTATCATTTTAAAATGCCTGGAACACACAAGTTTGTTGGGGTTTTTTTTGCATTTTTACTTAATGACCTTTGTACCAATGCTACGGAAATGGCCACTGAGGAAAAAAAAAATGGGAGATGAAAACAATCAGCAGTATTTTGTATCATTTTGTAACTCTTGGACTTAAATTAATGGGGTTGAATTTTAAATTTGGTGGGACAAATCCCATTTTTGGAGTGCAACTACTGTTCAGAAAAAGAAACAGGGGAGGAAGAAGAGATGTAAGGGTTGTCCTCTACAATAAGACCTGGATTGAGTGTGAGGAGCTGTCTCTGAAGAAGAGCCATGAGCAGGACAAAAGTCTGTGGGTAAAAATCAAAGATTAAGGTAACAAAGAGAACCCAATAGTTGATGTCTAGCACAGGCCACCTGATGCCTATTGATGAAGCCTTTTTTCTCCCACCTGAGGAGGCATAGTGCTCATAGGTTCTTGTCCTGCTTGGGCACAACCCCAGTATCTGAGATGAAGGTAGCCCAGTGAACTGCAGACAGTCCAGGACAGGCCTGCAGCACATGGAGGATAACTTCTTGAGCCAGGTAATAGGCAGCCCTACCAGAGGAGAGGCAGTACTGGGTCTAATACCCCAATTAAACAAGCTAAATGGAGGTGTCAAGCTGGGAGACAGCCTGGAATGCACTGATCATGCACTGATGCACTTGCAGTCTTGAGGGATATGGGTGCAGCTAAGTTAGGACCCTGGAATTTATGAAAGGAAATTTCCAAACCTTTAAGGAGATAGTCAACAGAATCTGAGATCACCCTCAGAAACAAGGGAGTGAAATAAAGCTGGCAGATCTTTAAGAAAATCCTTGGAATGCAATATCTGACAATCCTTAGGAGCAAGAAATCAGGCAGGGAAGGCAAGAGACCAGTATGGCTGAGAAGGGACCTGCTGGTCAAATTAAAGGGAAATAAGCAAACGCACAGAGTGGGAACAAGGACAGGTAACCTGGGAAGTGAATGGAGAAGCAGTCTGGTTGTGTGAGGATGACATAAGAAGGCCCAGGCAAAGCTGGAACTGAACCTAGCGAGGGACATGAAGAATAAACAGAAGGGTTTCTACAGCTATAGTCAGCAACTTTCTTGCCTCAGTCTTCAATTACTGTCTCCCTTCCCACACCTCTCAAGCGGCTGGACAACAGGATGGGACTGGGTGCATTGAACACCTGAGGAGCCTGAACATGCACAAGTCTATGGGACCTGATAAGATGCATCTCAGAGGCCTGAAGGAATTGGCTGATGTAGCTGCCAAGTCACTCTTTATGATATTTGAAAAGTCATGGCAGCCAGCTGAAGTCCCAGGGGACTGGGGAAAAGGAAACATTGTATGCATCTTATAAAGGAGAGAAAGCAGGACTTGGGGATCTCCTCACCCATCAGCCTCACCTCTGTTCTTGTGAGTATCATGGAACAGATTCTCCTAACAAGCACATGGAGGACAGAGAGGCAATTTGAGACAGTCAGTATGACTTCACCAAATCCTTCCTAACCAAACTAATGGCCTTCTATGTTGGAGTGAATACATTAGTGGACAAAGAAAAAGCTACAGATGTGGACTTCTGTAGTCTTTGATATTGTTGCCTCACAACATCCTTCTCTCTGAATTGCAGGGAGATGGATTCAATGGTACACTAAATGGATAAGGTATTTGTTGGGTGGTCACTTCCAGAGGGTAGTGGTCAATGGCTCAAAGTGCTGATGGACATCAATGGAAAGTGGTGTCCTTCAGGTGTTTATATTGGGACAAATGTTATTAAATAACATTTATCACATATATGTCATTAATCACATATATGAGAGAAATGACTGCACCCTGAGCAGATTAGCAGCTGACACCAAGTTGAACAGTGTGGTTGCAACATCTGAAGGATGGGATGCCAACCACAGGAACCTGGACAAGCTTGAGAAGTGGGATCCTGGGAATCTCATGAAGTTTGACAAGATCAAGCGCAATATGCTGCTCCTGGGTCTGGGCAACCCCCTGGTGCCAATACAGCCTGGGGCATGAACTGGAAGATATTTTTGTGTTATAATATTTCCATGAGAGTTCAAGACAGTTTCACAACCATCTTATGTGATGGAAATAACNCATGAACTGGAAGATATTTTTGTGAGAGTTCAAGACAGTTTCTATGTGATGGAAATAATCTAACATACACCATAATATCATGCAATTCATCTCAAGAGTGCAAAGGCAGACAAAGTGGTTTCATCATTCAGTTGCTAAAGTACAGCGTCTTTACTTACTGCTCTTCATGTGCCATAAGTCACATGAGTGTGACATAAATGTTTCAAGGACTGACAAAGACTTGTTGTTTGACTTATGAAACTGAGCTGTTGCTACTATTAGATCTGTAGCTGGAATTCAGATCAGCAAACTCATATTGTTTTAATTTCATCAATTCCTTTTCCAATACTGAAACTTGTAACACTCATGAGTTTAATACCATCATCTGTGTATTTTGTCATGTAGCAGAGATTAAAAATGACCAGTCAACTATTTTGTTGCCATCTGCCTTTGTTACACTGTTCACAGATTGGTGGCATCTACAGTCTGTGGGTTCACAGTGACTCACAGCACTGCCTGCATTCAATGCTCACTCTTTTACTGAAGCTAAGCTTAAACTACACCCAAAACATATTGACACTTGCTCATAACAACATTCTTGTATTTATGTGTAGTTTTATTCAATTAATATTGTAAGTACAAGCTTGTAACACAAAGGCGCCAGAATGAACAAAATGTAAAAAAAACCCATATATATATATAATATATATATTTATCTAATCTTATATATAGATATATAAGAGTCATAACCAACTTCCAGGCCTTATTTATCACCTTTCCTAATACAGAGATTAGAAGCACAAATCCAAGATTCTGCTTAACTATATATTGGCTCTTCCCTTCCAAATTCACACCACTATGACTTTGTTGCTCTTATGATCTAGTCAGAAGCATGCATATCATACCCTACAGTCAGATAAAATAGTGATACAATCCTTTTTAATCTTGAAAAAGTATCTCATTGTTTATCCTTTCTTCCTTTATTTACTCCATTTATCTTTCTTCAGTTAATTTGTTATAAAAGAAAAAGGTTTCATCAATTAAATACTGCTGACAATTAATTAAGCCAGCATATGTTACTGACTCTTTTTACAATATATTCATGTCTCTTCACAGCTCAGTGAAATTTGTTGCATTGATGGATTTAAATACCCTTATTGTTCAGAGGAATACTTTTAACTCTTTTACCTGCTGCCACAGTGTACTTGAAGGGTGGGCAGATGTAGAATCAACTCTTGGTATGTGACTGGCAGCTGTTCTCTCTTCTAATGAAGGACTACAGATCACAGGTAATAGAATTTACAAAATATCTTGATCTAAATGAAAAGCAAAAGATCAAGGAAGCTAAATGAGAAGTTAGCATGCAATTGTCCATCATTGCCTGATTTGTTCCTTTCAGGGAGGAGAGTGACTGAGCTCCTAGTCACTTTTTTATTCAGATTGTACTCACTGAGTTACCATGTGCTGCTCAAAGGCAAAATATAGGTGTTTTTAACATTTTAGTCTTTTGATTTGACATCATTGTGTTAATCTGTGATCAATCTTGCTGTCAAATGCCTGCAGTATTGAAAACTAAGAATGTAAATTGGACCCTCTGGAGTTCACCTCAAGGAATCCATTACTAGAGAAAGAATGGGTTGATAAAGTAAGTTTACCAAAACTCGGGTATTTGTTGTTTGTTGCAATTGTAGGGAGTTATCCTCTAATTGCCAAAATTTACAATAATCTCTTCAATCTGCATTAGGAAGAACTATTATACTGTTAAATAGATATTGGTTTAATTTTGCCTCTGGTTTAGCTACATTTTTAAATAATATTTTTTATTCCCAAAATAAAAACAAGACTAGGCAGCAGACAGACATGTACATTGTAGACTTGGCAATACAAACTCTAAGTATTTTGATTCAATTCACTAATCTATGTTCAGGAGCCTATCTTTGTCTAAACAAGACATTTTTCTTAACATTTAAAAAATATTTAAAAAAAAAATCATCCATGTTCAATTTTCTTACCCAGATACGGAAGGATTATGATTTTTCATTTTACAAACTATTCTTAGTTTTGATATTTTAAGTAAATTTTCAGGTGATTGGATTAGATCTATTTCTTTTGAACAACTAGATAGTGATAATCTCTTATAGAGAAACTCAGGGAAAAAATCATAGGGATTAGGAAACAACTAGTCACAAGGACAGAAAACTGAAAAATAAGATCCAGCATGAAAATGTAAAAGAAAGAAAAAAATACTCAGAAAGGAATATTATGTGGAAAGAAAAATATTGGAAAATACATAATACCAGAAGAAATGTATGCCATGAAACAAAATACCAGCATGATTTGTAGCCAAATATAAGGTCATCCCATTATGAAAGAAACAGGATCACCTAATTCTATATATGACTAATAAATTACATAGAAAACCTGCATTTATTTATGTGTACTAAAGTGACTGGAACCATAACAGCAAAATGTCATTCGTGTATTGCTCTATTTTCTATACATGGCTTAAAAATACTCAATTTGTGTAAGTAAATTAGTCAGTCATTCAACTCAGCTGATATTCATACGATGCTAAAATCATGAAAATTTTTATTAACTAAATATTTAATCAAAATCTATGTAAAGAAACCCACGGAAATAAAAATCATTAACTTGTGGGCCAGACCAGTAACAAAACAAGTACAACAAAAATTTTTACACATTGCCATGCGAAAGAAAAAAATCATAACAGATGAGAACTCTACAATGACACATTTGGGGAATTCTATTTCCAGGTATGTTGGTCCTATGAATTAAAGACCTACTACCAGTTGGGAAATGTTATGCTTTTTCCTGCAACATATATTTTGTCTAGCTTCACTTAAAGGGAATTCAGTCCTTATGCTACAACACTGCTCTGCAATAGCAAAGCTCTTCAAGACGTGACAGTCAGCAGTTTAGAGAAGGCTCTTGCACAAAGTAGGATTCATACATGGATATACCCAATATCCAGAACTGTGAGAGCAACAAACTATTTGGTCTTTTGAAGTACTTTGTGTTTTAGCCTGAAAGTTTTAAAACACACCTCCAGGCACACTCAGAACTACACTGGTTTTGACTGGCCTGGGTATGTATGAGCTAAGTGTCGAGCTGCACCTTATCAGCTTCTGGAAATCAGGCGTTCCGCCTACAAGGAGAAGGGAAGCACTCGCTCCAATATGTGTGAGAAAGATTCAGTTCTTAGTCAGAGAGCTTTAAACACCGTGTCTTCATTCCCCAGCAATGACACACAAGCTCTGTGTCTGTCTAGTCTACTTCTAGAACCTTTGTCTCATCCAAAAGTTTGGACATTGCTTATAGGAGGTCAATCTTTTTGGGCAAGAAAAAGCAAACACACAAAACATGGCTCCATATGAGTCATTGAAACATCTGACTATCATACAGGCAAGAATGGAAGTGAAAGGATATCTTGTTATCTTAGTATTTCATCCACCAACTGTGGGATACACAAGTAAAAATAGACATGGGGACAGGAATTTTAATCTGAGATGTTCCCTTCCCACATGCAAGTACAGAGCTGCTCATAAATATTATTACTTTGGAGTTTCATAATAACTTTAGCATGAAGAAAGAACTTGGCAAATTCAGTGAGCTAGATTTGGATGTCATTTATCTGAATGTTAATCCAAGCCCATCTCCTGCTTCAAAACGATTCATAGTTGTAAATTAAATAAGCTTAATAACTCATGTAATCAGATCAAATTAAATGACCTCGTTTTTTCTTTATCCTAGTAATGTCTTCAGGACTGGCACTATAAATGCATTTTATCAGGGAAGAGTCTCTGATATATTAGTAAATCAGAGGAGAAATTATGTTGCCAACTCAGATAAAGATAAAAAAAAATATTTCATCTGTGTTTTTCATGCACAGCATAAATTCTGAATGTGCATCTCATGGTGCTGCAGAAACATTAGGAGGTGCTGAGGTACCATGGCTAGTTTATCCAAACTTTAATGTACACAACTTGAAAATAATTAATCTGAAAAACATTCTTTTTCAGTTTTCTTTACACCCCCAAAGGATGAAAACAAAACAGCTGAGTTGTAAAAGAGGATTAGTAAATTATTCTGTTTCCTCTATCTACTTAACCATGCTGGGTGGTCTGCCCCCAAAAGCTGTCTGCTAGCTATCCAGCTGGCAAGTACAAACCACTGTCTGTTGAAACTACAGCACAGCTGTATGAATGCCATGAAGGATTCTTTTTCTGCACAGATCACATCCAAGTCTCTTAACCCACACTGAGCTAGAAGGAAACTATGTGAGACAAATGACAGACATGATACGAGTTAATGTTTCACATACTCATGGCCATTTACTGAGATAATTTTTTTTTCCAAAATCAAGGAAATGGCAGTGAAATAGCATAACTAATACAAAAGCCAGAGAGCTGTTCTGATGATTATGTTTGTATTTTAGCTGTGGTTTAGAGGAACTTGTAACAGTGCCTGAAAGTAAAAAGCCAAATGTCCTCATACTAACTTTCACAGCAGTCTAAGTAATTGCACTGAAGACTGGTATGGACTGTTCATACACTCAGCTTAGTTCCAGCCTTCAGGATTCCAGTGCACTGAGCTCCCCATGAGAGAAAAAACTTTCAAAGAGGAATTGCAAGTCATATACACACACACACACAAATTTACTGGTGTCCAGAAAACACCCATCAGAGCTGAAAAATTAAGTGCATGATGCTCATCCAGAAATGGCAAAGCACCTGTGGAATATACATGTTATGAAGATTCCTTGAGAATAGTTGCTAGAGCAAGAGCAAGTAAACAAAACATACCATTTTCTTTCACTTACTTCTTTTTTTCTGTCACTGTATATGAACTGAAGGCAGTTTTTCTGCTATGATAAATTGTTTCAAAATGTTGATTGTAAAGCAACAGAAAAAAATTAGTTCTTTGATAACTCACATGGCATCATTTAGTCATATGGGCTAATCTTCTTTGAGTAATTGGGATTTCCACCCATTTTTGTTTCCTCCCCTTTTCTTTTGAGAAAGAAAGATTTGTAGATGACAGCAGGCAGCACAAATAAACTCCAAAGCATGAAATCTGTTAATAATGACCACCAAAGGAATGCTGCTCTTCTGGCAGATAGAGCAGATGGCCAGATAATGCAGTGCAATTAATAAAGAGAAATTCATAAGGACTGAGGTTTTGCTGGGTGCTAGAGCAGCAATGTTAGCAAGTGAATCCTATTTTGATTTGATTGGGGTCTTCTGTGTTGATCTTTCTGACTGGCAGATTTATTAATTTTTTTTTTTAATACCAAGAGTGGTAATCTATTATCTTCAGGAGCTTACTCTCTGTTCTGTTTGAAATCAGCAAGTTATAATTCAGTTTATTATTAATACTTAAGCAATTTAGAGCTTTATTTTTCATTTTAAAGTGCATTCAACATATATAATTTCAGAGAGTATTATAATTATTTGTTTAGCCAATTTCTACTACTGAAATGGACAAGATCAGTTCCCATTCCAGAAATCTATCTTATTTGGAAAATAATACAAAAAAAAAACCTCAGATCTGCTGAAACTTTCTTTAACAACTTGCTCTTAAAAAAATAGCTAAAAGAGATTTATTTAACTGAAAAAGAGTTATATTAAGCCTGATGAGAAGCTGAACATCTGTTATGTCTGTAAAATAAGAAATCCAACTTTGAATTTGGAAATTATACCTTATATGTCACTATAGAAAAAAGTTGTAATAAAATTAACACATAAAAGTTTATTTTTAGAAAAATTGTTCTAGAAAACAAAAATCAAAAGGAGAGATCCAAAATGAAAACTAAAGAATAATGGCACAAGAAGTATTATGATTACTTCTGGTTTATACCACATGTAGAAGTACATCAACCAAAGACGATTGCTTTCCTTATCCCTTTCATATTTTCTCAGATGAAACTTCTGTTCTTCTATTCTTGTTTCAAATATGACAACCCTTTTTTCTTTTTTTCTTTTTTATTAGAAAACTCAGAGTATGAGGTGTTTCCTTCAGACCTGATATCAGTAAATACAAACATGGTTTGTTCCACAGGCTGTACAGATAGAAAAATTGGGCATCTATTTTGCAACCAAACCTTTTTTAGGACAGATTTTCCAGCTGTTTATGATGGAAATCCTTTCATAAGGAGGATTTGCTAGATGACCTCTAAAATCCCTTCCAACCAAAACCATTCTATGATTCTATGATAAGGAAATCCTTTCATAAGTGGTGTAAAGAAAATAAGTATTTTTTCAGGAATTATAATATTAATAGATTAAAGGAAACATATTAAAAGGAAAACTCCCATTGACCCTCTGTATGAAAATAAAAGCCTACCCACAAGTATTTAATATTTTATTTTCTTAAAGATCTGTCACAAGCACAGAGGGTTGTGCTAACCATGAAGTTACAAGCTAATCTGAGGAAACTTTAGAGGACTGTACACTGGGTTCTATTGTTCTATGGTAAAAATGCAAACTCTTTGAAGTGAAGATAAAAGACTGAGAAAGCAAAAAACAGTGTCCTAGTCCTAGCTGGGTGAGCAGAGCCCTTGTTCTCTGGAAATTCTCTTTACTTCATCTCACTATTTTTAAGCACCTGTTACTGACCCATTCATGGGAAGAGAAAATTCAATTTGCCTGTGATTGCAGCAGTTCAAGATGGGAAATCCTGTATCTCAGCCCAGCAGTTTTTAATTCATTTTACCCAACTTATTAACACTTGATGGTTTAGGCATTACCAGGGTTTGTGGGAGTCAGAACTTCAAGGCTCTGCAAAAAAAACCCAAAAATACTTGAATCCCAGTTTGTCTTTACAGCTAAATACTTTTGTCTTTGGCCTATGCTCACATAGGAGGAACCCATGCATGTGGCTTAGAAGATCTTAAAGCAAGCTAAATGAATCAGGGAAAAGAAAGGAAAGGACAACACTTATTCTGAGAATCCTTCTTTCCAGTTTTGGGATTTTGTCTAACACCAGAGCTTAAGAGTGTAGGAAGGCAGTAACAGTATAATGACTTTGTACATATCCACCAATACGAGTGTAAATGCTTGAAAGATTAGATTCAGCTGAGTTGTTTTGAGGCTATCAGTGACACTTAAATGATAGATGAGTACTTAAAGAAAGGAGATAAACAACTACATATCTTTGAAAAATCTTAGCAGTGGTTGCTAGATATAACTATTTATCATAAAATAATTCTAGAAATGCCTACTGGGTTAACAAAATAGCCTTCAAGCAAGAGATGTTCCTTGCTCTACAATTACAAATGTCCATATGAGGTCTCTATCTCTTCTTTTACAAGAATATTCTACTTCTTTTTATCTGTAAGCACAAAAATCATTAATTTTCTTTCTTAATTTGATGATAAGAACTTATTTTGCATCTGCCACACCTAATTTCAAGCCTTTTAACTGCCAACTCATCAAAAAGACGAAACAGGAGATGGCTGAATTTTTATTAACGCACTAATTCTTGTTATAGAAAAAGTGCAACACAGTGCATTTAACTGGATAAAACTTGGGTCAACATTACATGGTCCTGAAAGGCTTATCTTCTCATGCATAAGAGCTGAAAATCTTCATCCAGAAAACCAAAGAATTAATATCCTGAGTTGGAAAGAACCCACGAAGACTGTTGAAACTACTACCTTGAAAGACCAGCTACTGGCTCTGCACAGGACAGTCTCAAGAATAGCACCACACACCTGAGAGCATCATCCAGACACGCTGCACAACATTTCAAAGTGACTTCTGATATCTCTAGACTGGAAAATGAAGAAGTGTTATGAATTAACTATGGAAGAAATTATCTTCTGTTTCTAAAAAGAGGAAAAACTGTTGGACCAAAGGCTACCTATGTCATGGTAACTATATATCAATCTGTAGAATCTATAAATAAATGTTTTTTCTAGAACTCTTAAATAATAATAATAAAATATTTAATTTAATGGGCTCAATAGGAAAACTAGAATAACACACAAAGATTAGGAAAATTTTATTTTGTCTAAGGTTTATTACATCAATTTACAATAATTTATTTTCACTACTACATTTTTACTCATATATCTCCATATGAGAAGGTGAAGGTTTATTAATAACTATTAAAAATATTTAAAAACCCCAAAAAACAACAACAAAAAAACACCAAAAAAAACCAAAACAAATAAAAACAAACAAACACACAAACAAAAACCTACAGGAAAAAGCAAAATGTAATTAGACAAAATTACCCCAATGGATGCTGATATAATAAGCACATTTCAGAAAGTGTCCATCTGACCTTACTGGTAAACCAACATGAACTATATTGAATGAGGATCAAGCTTGGCTAAACAAATAACCTGACTTCGGTTTTCTGCAACCCATTACCTGGTATTAATGCAGTGAAGGCCATGAAAATTGAAACATGGTTCATTAACTGTGTGGGGGTTTTTGACAAGCAACTCTGAAATCTGTGTTCTCTCTGATGACCAGGAATAATCTGCACTGTAACAACCTGATGACGTGTTTCAGTGCATAACCTATTGACCACCAGCTGCTTAATATGCTACAGATGATCCTTGAACAATCCACAAGAAGCTAGGAATAGACAGGAAAGAAAAGCTCTCATCCCAGCTTCAATACGCCTTACCGAAAATCAGTGAGGTATTTGACTGAAGAAGTCAAGGATGGTTTAGTCCATAAACCAAGTACTTTTCCCCTCCTGAACTTCAGAACAAAACCTTTGCTTGCAAATAATAAATAAGTGAATTGAAGTGATACTACTAAAAAAACATAAGTTAATTTGCTGGAGATCTTCAGGCTACTGAGAAATGTGAGGCTTTTCACTGAAATGCACTGTGGGAGGCCAAGAGGTGGTGGTTATATGGTAAAACAGAGGAAGTTCTGACTACATGAAAGGAAAAATAACATAACTGAAAATATCAACATTGGAGCAAGTATCCCAGTGAGGTTCTGGAATCTGCCCTAAGAGATTTTTCAAGATCCAGTTGAACACAGTCCAGATCAGGGCCCAGTCTGAATTCAGAGCTGGTCACGCTTTGAGTATGAAGGTGAGTATGAAATGCTCTTCCATTCTGAACTGATTCTATAACAAGGGAATAACCTTGATTAGGTTATAATAACCTAATCAAAGACTTCTGAAATTTTTTCCATTTTGTAGATGTAAAATCTATATGTATATACATATAATGTTGACTTTTTAAAAAGAAACAAGGAAGCATAAGCTCAATGTAGGTTATCTAGCACCCATAAAGGGGATTAAATAATTATTTGGTCTTCTATTGCAAACAAAGAAAGGCAGATTTCTACAGAGAATAATTCAGACACTAGAAGTTTTGTATGATTATCAAATTCTGTGTTGTTATGGAATAGCCAGAAACGCTTCTCTGTATTTCAGTTTTAAACAAAGAAAATTCAGATGACAAATAATAAATTAGAAATTAGCAGGATGATTTTTACAATGCTGATTAACAACAATAAAGTAAGCACTACTTTTTAAAGTAAGTTTTTTGTATATAAAATGCTAAATTAAAAAAAAAGAAGCATAATTATAACAAAGCTGTGGAATTTAAATGTTACTTTATATAACTAGCAGATTTTTCACTCAATATTTTACTGTAGGTCTAATGCTGTTCCCATAATCTGGGAGTCTATATATCTTTTTCCATGCAACAAGCTAATGTTTGCTTGCAAAAAATTATTGCATTATTTTTTTTTTTCAGTCCTAAGGGCACTTAATTATATAATGTAAATATAACCCTGATTTCTCAGGCACCTCTGGCTCCAGGAAAATATAATATATATTTTTAAATCTTCCTTATTGCTAAAGTTATTTAAAAGACTAAGTTCCCTAAATGATCTCTTTTTATATACTTACCACCACTGCAAACCTCTCTAATATATTAGTTACTAGTATGTTACATTTGAAACTAAGTATTTTGTGAAAAGGAAAACATTCATAAGATTTCCAGAAAGAAAAAGAAAAAAAAGCCTCAACCAACTAACTGAGAAAACCCCAACTGAAAACAAGAACAAAATCCTTCATATGTGAATCTTTCATATGCAAATACGATAATTTTCAAAATATTAGAATAAGCTACTTTTACCATACAGTCTCAAAAAGTTTAAAGGATCCCATGAATTTTCTAAATATTGTCTTGTAAACCTGAGCATTTTCATATAACCTTTTTTAACACCCTTTTAAAAGCATAACACAGTTCCTTGATTTACTTGATTAATAAGAGGTTTAAAATGATATGACTCTACCATTTTTCTTTTCAAATATTACTATTTCAAAAATTCTTCTACACTATGATATCTGATCATAATTTTTAGGATGTCCTTGCTCACACATCATAATAAAAGGCATCTATTATAATAAAGATATTCAAGACCGGTTTTTCATGGTGCTCTATGGTGGGAAGATGAAAGGAAAGGTTTGAAATAAAAGATGTTCCAGCTGGAAAAGCTTTTACAACCAGTCTGTTTCCATGAAAGTCACAGCTCTATTGTTAATCATCATTGGAACTTATATTCTGAAATCAGATTTATCATAACTATCAACAGATTTATTACAGGAGAATTAAATGGCACACACATCAAAACAAGGAGATGCAATGCAAGGATCCATCTTTGATTTGTTTCCATATATATAATCAAACTAAGAAGTAATTTAATCTATTTCCCCAGTTGAGATCAGGTGTAATGTCAATAAACTTAAAGGGAAATTAATGTTATTTTTATATTCTATAGAAAAATACATTGTTGAAATGTTATTTCTCAAGAAATTCACAGATGTTTATCTTGCATTTTCCTAGCATTCATCTTAAGTAGTACCATAGGTTTCCTCTGAATAATATATAATAATATACTCTAATATATTACACTCATTCAATGAAGATTAACAGAACAGACTACTCCTAAGTTCCTTTTCTTCCCTGGACATTAACTAATATGTCTGTCTCTAACACTGGCTACACAGAAAATAACTTAAAGTAGAATTTGAAAACTGCTTCCCAGAGAAAGGTTTTTCTGCCCATTTATTTTTAGTTGGCATCACATTAAATTGAAAATCTCATTTTGAAGTTGTATGGCTACTACCATCTCAGTTCATAAATCTTAGAATCTTTAGGCTTGTGCAGCATTGCAATGATTTTCCACACTAGGACCACATGCTGCAAACCAAAAACTCTGGAATACATCTTCAAATAAACTATTAGAGTCAGTTTGTTATGTGCTAAAGAAGATAATTTAAAACATAGTTGAATCATCATCAAAATAACTGTGAGATTCATAAAGTGAAAAAGTATTCTACTTCTAATTGCTATAATAAATAAATTTCCTAAATAAAAATATGCAAACATTGGTGTTAACATAGAAAGAGTTCTTCCTGCCAGTTTTACAACAACTTGGGGAGATAATTTATTTTACTGAGCATAACTGTAGGATGAAAATAATCTCAAAATAAATTGTAGCATCATCCATGTAATAATCTGAAGTATTAGAAGAAGAGTTAGTAAATTCTGCACAATCCTACCCTTCTTTATGTTATGAGTGTTCACAAAATCTGAAAATTTTGTGAATAACTGAAAAGTTGTTGCCTCTTATCAGCAGCTTATTTTATTTTATTATTACTCTTATTATAAATGCAAAAACTTCAAAGAAAGAATGATACTTTGACAGCATCTTGGAAAATTCCTTTCCTTATTTTAAGCAGCAAGTTTTAATTGTGCAGATACAAAATGACTGCCTGCATCCCAGATTACATAGTCCTTACATTGCCATATCCACCTCTGGTAAAGTAGAGAAAGATCATGATACTGTTATATCTCTTTTAGGAAGTTCAGCTTAAGACTTCTTACTATACATTGGGCAATGTATTATTGAATAGTAAAGTTTCATCATGCTTTGAAATATTAAATATAGTTCAGGAAAATATAACTGGAAAGAAAAAAACTGTGCATCTTGTTCCGACAATCTTGTCAGACAAAATTATGTGAGTGGGAGAAATGTAAAGTGTATTTTAGATCACTGTGTAGTCACGTAGCATAATAAATTATTCTCTAATATGCATTTGATGACTTAACAAAATATATATATGTGTCTATTCAGACACATGAAACATCACATAGAAGTTAAGAAAGAATAAATTTGACTTGGTAGAGGAGGTTAGCAGTTTCCTATAATGATGCCTTCAATAGAGACATCTTTATGCTTCAAAATATACCTTTGTGGGGTTGTTGGGTTTCAATTATTTGAGATTTTTGGTGCTTGTTTTATTTTTTCTTTAGGGGGGAGAAGAGTGAACCTAAATAATTATTTGAAATTACCTATGGAAACATTTCAATCTGTATGTTGTTTCTACACTTGCAAAGTTGGGAGCAATCAAGTTCAGTATCCTGATAAAGGATTCTCACTGAAGGAATATTGCATACCACCAGTGATCTGTTCCAAAATTTTGAATAGCAAAGTTTAAAAAGTGAGTTGGGAGAAAGACAAGAGAAATGTACAGTACGATCAGTTACTCAACCAGTAATGACATAATATGCAAGCAAATTCAAGCATTCAGAAAGAAATCTAATTTTCCATTCAGTAACCAAACTAAAAGTATTTGCTGAAGAATTAGGTAGAAAGATAAGACATGCATATACTTTCTAAAAAAAAGTATATGCTACATTATGTGCACGTTTCCCATAAAGCTTAACTCAGGTAAATTTATTTGGCTTCTTTGATGCCAAGGGCAATGAGACCTTCAAGAATCTGCTGAGTATGGGTCATCTAAGTTAGAGCTGCCTGGAGTCACACTGAAATAATTTTCTTCCAGGATAAAAATAGAAAAACAAAACAAAAACAAACAACCAAAAAACACAACAAAACAAACAAACCCCAACAAACAACCAAAAAAAAAAGCAAAAGCCAAACACATTCCAATCCCTGTATTCATATCTGACAGATTTTGTAAAACTTCCAGCAGAGGTTACACTAGTGCAAACATGTTTGCATTAAATAAATTTCTCCTCAATTTATCACAAACTATAGGAAAAAAACCCAAAACCCAGCAGTATGTAACCTAGAAACACCATGCAATCAATTAACCTGTTTATTAATCACTAGTTCAGAAAATCACATTAATAGTATAAAGAATAGGCAATTTCAATAGTTGGAGACAAAAGCATAGAAAAGAAATCTATCTTCCTGTATCTCTTCAAAAGAAAATAAAAATTGGCTAGATTTACTGATAATATGATATCTCAGATGACTTTTAGCCTCTCAACAACAGCTTAGTCAACATCTGGCATGATATTCTATGCTTAGAAACTTAGTCTTGACTGACTCAGTTTGGGTACAAAGCCAAAAGAGCTGGTGAATCACTCTGCATCTCTTCCATCTGATACTTTTACATCAAAAACTGGGGAGAGAGAGAAGCTGTTTGTTTAAAGCCACATCAAAGCAACAGAACTAAACTGAAATTTTCATTGTTTGCTCAGTCGTAATTTGGTTAAACTTTAAGTTATAGTAACTGTATGTATTAAATAGCTAATGGAGTATGTTAAATGAGATGATACTTCAGTGAAGAGGTTTCTCCTGGAAACAGTGAAAATAATTTCTAATCATGGAAAACGTTCGCATAATTTTATCTTCCTTTTTCTTTTTTTTTTTTCCATGAAAATTCTACTCTCAGGACTACTGTGGAATTTATTCAAGTCTTTTGAAAAAACACACAGTGAATATCCACAACAATAAAGTCATTCATACAAAACAGACACATATGGCTGGACAATTGATGTAATTAAAATAGCAACTGCCTTAAAGGGGATCTAAACATTGTTAGTCATACAACAACAAAAATCCCAGTCAGATTATTAGTATGACTACAAGCTTTTCAAACTTATTTTAGGGCAGTATTTAACTTAGCCCATATGTCTCATCTGTGTTATTTCCTTCTGTAATGCAACCAACAGTCAAACCTAAGACACTTATAGAAGAGAAAGCCTTCTGCATATACAAGTATTTGTTCTTCTTTCAAAAAGGTTTCAGATTGAATCTGAGAGTATCTGAGTAAATTGAAAATACGGCTGCATAATTAAAAACTTGTTTATGCCATGAGTAGACCTGAACAGTTCAAGTTACAGGTGAAGCAGCAGTAACTTAATAGTCTGTTTCTTCAGCATAAGCAAGAACTTTCTACCTGAAGAAAAAGAAAACATGTTACAGTACATCATAGTTGTCTTGCAATTTTCAGAATTTGTGCCTATTAGACATTAAATATTTTTCAACATGCATGTCATGTGTTAAATATAACGACACCAGAAATTTATAAGAGAAAATCTTGTGAGCACACAAATACAGAAACTTACACAAAAACAAATTAGATAAACTTGGCCAGCCTGAGAACCCAAGAAAGACAAATTTATGTCTGAGACTAATTTCTGCAAATAGAAAATAAGCTGCTAATATGAAATTATCTTGAAACATCATAGCTATTTTGTATTTCAGAGCAATATTAGGATTCATTTTTAGTTTGTATTCCTCATAGTTTAATATAAGGAAATATTAAAAGGTGTTCATAGCTCACTATCTGCAAAAATTGGGTGTAGACAGCTGATCTGTATTCCACAATGAAGAGTAGCTGCCCTTTTGGAAAGTACTGTAAGCAATTTGTATCATAGTGGTCAAATCTTTACTACTGGGGATCAGATACTAAAGGGACCAGTAGCAACTTTGCTGTCATCCCCTCCATGTCCATAATTCTGTTAAGTATCATAACCACCATTGCAATTGCCCTTCCTTGGGCAAATTCATACAAGCATTTTCCTTTAATAATATGATAAATGTAATTAAGTAAAAAAAGTTTATTTGTTAAACTTTTGCCGTGGAAATATTATTCTAAAAAATGATAAAAACTATAAAGAGTACATTTTGATTTGGATTTTTAGCTAAGATAAATATAAGTCATTGTTTTTCAAACTCAATAGTTGAACTTGCAATTCAAACAACATACAGACACATATTTGAAAGTATTACTCGAATTATATACATGAATATGTATCTACAGAGAGAAAAATTTCAAACATCAGCACAGACCTGGATTCATTGCCCTAAACTACTTCTGATTCCAAAATGGGACGATTTTTGGTAAATGTTCTCATCTAGAAGCAGAGCACTGCAAACGCTCTTTGATCTAAATACAAAGATTTTAAACACTAAGAGTGACTGGAAGATTTCTCTGCTGTTCTTTAAGTGTATTAAGTCTTTTCAGACATTTTCATAGAAAAAAAACCTTAATTTTCTACTCAAAAAACCTAACTGACTAAAAATGTTCAAATATGCTGTTTGAAGGGAAATGTAAATCTTTTAAATGCATAAAACCACCCTCCCTGTGACACACATTAAGGATGAGCTAAAATTGATAAAGTAAAAAAGAAAATTAAAAGTAGGTAATGTAATAGAAGTGTATTTCACTTCCTACTTTGAAATAAGAGGTGCTTTACAAAGATATCCTCAAAGAATCCAGGAAAATTTAATTCCTTTCCATTTTAGATGTAATCAACAATTTTCAACACAGGGTTTTCAATACCTTCTGAAATATTTCTGTACATTATCCATTACATTGGAGCATAATCTCAGAAATTACTGCCTTTTACGAGCAGTGCTTCAGTATGCCACAGAATTAAAAATTTTAAGTGTTTCACAGAATCTTACAATGGCTTAGGTTGGAAGCATCTAGCTTAGTTGAAAAGCATCTAGCTCCAGCACTTTTGCCATGGGCAAGAGCACCTTTCACTAGACCCAGCTGCTCAGAGCTCCATCCAACCTGGCTTTGAACACTTCCAAGGATGGGCCATCCACAGATTTTCTGGACAACCTGTTCTAGTGCCTCACCACCCTTGCAGAAAACAGGATTCTTCTAACATTTAATCTAAACTTGCTCTTCCAATGTAAAGCCATTATCCTTTGTCCTGTCACTACGTGCCACTTCTTCCACAAGAAAACTCCTATGCCTTTAGAAGTGTCAGTATTCTGTCAGTCTTGGTTGTCCAGAATGGGTTTTTAGTATACATTTTTATGGGTCTAGAAGCACATCTGAGCTATATTTTAAGAAAGATAAAATTTCAATTTATCCTGAGAATTTTTTCTTTTTTTTTTAACTCAGCATGCTGTTATTTAAGCTTCATTTGAGAAACTTAAAAAAAAAAACAATAATAATTTTATGCTTTTTATGTGGAATTTCCCGATTCTTTCAACACCTTCATCCAATCTTGCATACTAAAATTATGAGCTTCTGAATGTGCAGTTCAGAAATCAGGACTCCCACCACCTGTGCAAGAAACCTACCTCACAGAATTACATTTCTTTTGTATGTTATTTCCTCCAATTTAATGAATTTTATATTCCTTGCTCCATTGTGTCACATATTCAGCTGCAAAAAGATGCTTCACTCAACCCTAATGCCTCCCATTACAGGAGAAAACTTGACAAAACTTCAAGTAGAGTTTCTCTATTTCCTGTGTAAATACTCTAATAACCATTCTGTAAAATTATATTATTATAGTGATATAAAATATGGTCTTGTCTACAATTGCCTGCCTATTATTTTTAAATAATCAATTCTTATGAAAAACTAAAAAAAACCCATAAAAACAAATCAAAAACCAACACCAAAACCCACCAAAAATATAATTACTACAAAGACAATACTCAGTGTCCTTGTCATGCACTTTACCTTGCCAG
Organism: Alaudala cheleensis; assembly: GCA_013398995.1. NCBI lineage: Eukaryota > Metazoa > Chordata > Aves > Passeriformes > Alaudidae > Alaudala > Alaudala cheleensis. Next base: position 98,556 of record VWYE01005058.1, on the reverse strand, counting down.
TGTAATCTTTAAATCTGAGGCACTGTAGATGTGCCCAGAGTTCTATATTGACTAGTTTTGTTTATTTACATTTAGCTCATGTATGGTGTTTTGGGATTTCCCTGGTTGGTTTTTTTGTTGCTTTGGTTTTGTTTCTCTTGTTTGTTCATTGTTTGTTTTCCCTAGTTAATTTATTTGTTTAGGGTGACCTTCACAAAACACAAAGCTCTGAGTTTGGAAGTCTACTCTTGATGGCTGTCTGAAGAGAAAAATATACAAATAGCTCTTATTTCTGAGTCTCCTATAATTTTTAGCTCACATGTTACTGGCCTAGTTTGTGCTACCTCTTTTCAATGTCTTTTTATTTGAGTATTTCCCATACCAAGTTTATTACAAATAAAGTTATTAATAATACTATTTTCAGAAAGACCTGGCTGAGTTCTCACTTATGTGTCTTAAATATGACCATTATTTTGATACCAAACTGACATGATTTTGAGAGGTCTTCTTATGCTGTCTGACTAAAATGTAAAATGCCACTATTACTTCTCACCTTTTTCAGTAAGGGAGGAAACACAAAAGTGCAAGCCTGCAAAATTATTATCCTACTCCTGGATGCTGGAACCCTCCAGGGAGTTTCAGGTTAATTACTGATGACTCACAGGGACAGCTGTGGCTGATTACACTCAACATTTGGTATAAACAAGTAAGAAGAACAATATTCCCCATCAAGCCCAGTGATCTGGGTATGGGTACTGAGGGAATGAAGTACAAAAGCTGGTATTGAAATCAAGGGAACAGAACATAAAGGAATGCTGGCTCTGCCTATGTTGTAAGGTTGAGTCTGGCTGCCTCAGAGCATAGGTTTTGTCTCAGCCCCACCTGTTATTGTTGATTCTGTGGTCAGGTGAATGTTACAGCTGGGAAAACAACCCAACTCAAACTCTTTTGTGGGCAGAAACCAGGTGCAATTACTATCTTTCAGTAAAGTCATGTGCTTTTCTGAGTTAATAAACCTGCTTAGCTCTGCTGATAATCTCTCTTAAATTGCTGGATTTTAGAAACTGGCAACCACAACACTACAGCCTTCCTTAAACCATTCCTAGACCAAGGTAGGATTATGCACTTATGTATGTAGTAATCTCAGCTGCAAGTTGGTGATTGCTGTTGTCTCACAGTCTAGATTTAAAAAAAAATATATTTCTAATTTGTTAATTGACTCAATATAAACACTTTTTCTACTATGTATGTTCTCTCCTTATAAATATACATACACCTAGATTTACATGTTACACGTGACTCATCTGTGCTAACAACTCAGCTAAAAACCTGCATGTGCAACTGTTCATCTACAACCTTCTGAACCATTTTCCAAGATTGAATTCTGTCAAAAGAAAAACAAACATAGGGGGAAAAAAAAGGGTGGCTTGATCTCACATGCCATAGACACAGGGAGAGATTATTGATCTGGTAATTACTGGTTCAGGAAGGCTTGACCAGCAAAACATTTTTTACTTAGAAATCTGCATTATGTCATAGTCCTGAGATGGAAAAAATCTAAAGACCTAAGGGAAAAAAAGAGTGAACTGATCTTTAAGCTTGTAGTTCCTGTCTATCTTAAAAGAGAGATGTAGAAATTGACTTTCCTTTTATGATAATGGCTTTAAATTGGAACTCAACAGATTTATAATGTGAAATGTACTATAAAGTTTATGAGAGAATGGGACTGCTGGGTGGGAGACCCCTTCTAGTCCCTACAGTCTCTATTTTATGGGAAAAAAAATCCCAATTATAACATCTTTTTAAAGATTATTTGCATCTAAAGCACTTTTTATTGTTGTAGTTTCCTTCAGTGAAGCTATGCAGCATGAAATCAATGTTTCCTATCTTTTGAGAATGTTCTTATTTCAACATGACTTTAAGTATGCATTATATTAAAAATAAACACTAGTCATGTTAGAGTAAGTTCCATTGTTTGATAAGAAATTTTTTTAAAATCTGAGCTTTAGAAATTTATTCTGAACCAGACATCCTTAACAAAGATATCTGGAAAACATACAATTAAAATAAAAGCCCAGAAAAAAATTTAGAGCTTAGATCTGCTTTAATTTCCTCTTCATTTTTTTTTTTTCTCCTTACACACAACATTCCATCGTGTTACATTAAATTTTTTTGTAGTTAGAATAGACTAGTTGTAGTAGGGATAGACCTACAATTATCATCTAGTTTAATGAAAAGTTAAAACATATTGCTAAGGGTGTTGTCCAAACACGTCTTTAACACTTCCTGGCCCAGGCATTGATCACCTCCCTGGGAAGCCTAATCAAGTGTTTGACTACACACTCAGTAAAGAAATGCTTCCTAACTTCCAGTCTAAACCTCCCCTGGCATGGCTTTGAAACATTTTCATACATCCTTGTCACTGGATCCCAGTGAGAATAACTCAGCATCCCCTTTTCCATCTCCCCTCCACAGGAAGCTGCAGAGACAAACAGGTTCACCTCCTTTTCTCCTAAGAACAGACCTAAAACAGGGTATGATCCAACAAAGAAAATAATCAAGAGTTCTACTAGATCTTACAGTAGTATCATTTCTTGGTAGATTTGGTTAGGACAGGTAGATAGGAACAGCTATTATCTCTGTTAGTTTTTGCTCTGAGGTTTTAATTTTCAGTTCTCTAAACCTATAGGTGAAAAAACTTGTAAATTATTTTTTATAGATGGCTTGATTTGATATTAGTGGTTTGCATGACATTTTACTATGAGTCAGGAAACCACCATGCAGTGATATAAATATTTCTCCTGCAGCATATCCTGCTGTTTTATTTCTGTACCCCTGCAAGGCTAATAAGCTACATGATATATTATCATCATGAGGTGAGGGCAACACTCACAAGAGACCGAAGTCTTTTGCTATTTATTAAACTCAAAGCCAAATCATTTCCTTCACTATTAGCATAATCAACTATTGACTACAAAAATCCTTATAGAACAAGCAAAAAAAGGTACAGAGCCACCAGATGCAACTAGAAATTGAGGAAAAAAATCCAAAACAAAACAGTGGTTTTCCAGAAAAGAACACTCTATTACAAATAATGGGATTTACCCTTCATTTTTTTTATATACCTTTTTAAAAAATGAAAAAAGAAATAAAAGTACAATGTAAAGATGACTCCAATGATTCTGCCATTTCTCAAAAGAGTAATCCACATTATTAGTGAAACCCTATAAGAGGGGAGGTGGAAAAAAAAGAAAGGATTGGAATGTCTTAAGTCCACAAAACTGCATATTCAAGCAAGCTATTAAAAAAATAGGCTGTATGCTATTATTGCCTGAAATATGAAGGAGGAATAATTTTTTTCATACATAGAATTTAGTTCTCGGGAAAATAATTATTTCAATCATCTTTGACTAAAACAAAATTTCTTTAATTTTTTATTTCTGGGAAAAAAAAATCCAAAAAAGCCCCATACTACCCCCCAAAAGACCCCCCAGACCCCTCTTCCCAGCCAAGAAAATAAATTTCAAAAACTCTCATAATTTTAGAATGACAATATTTTCTGAGAATTCAGGTTGTTTTAAGGACATTTTTTGTTGTTGTTTGCTGGGTGGTTTTGTGTGTGGGGGGGGG
>VWYE01005058.1:0-94930 GCA_013398995.1 Alaudala cheleensis | reverse complement strand
TTTGTTTTGTTTTTTGGGGTTTTTTTGGGCTTTTTTGGGCTTTTTCTGGGCTATCTCTACAGAAGATTTAAAAATTACTACCTTAAGCATAGAAAACCTTGTAAAGTAGCATTTTATATACATAAAAATTGTAAAAAAAGTGAGATTTCATCATGAAAACAGTCGTAATTCTGTCACCAGGGCTATGACAAGCACCTCCACAAATAATTATATAATGATGGGTTTATGGTAAAGACCCACTGTGAGAGAAGCATGTGTGATCTTCTGGAAATGGAGCACTCTCTGTCACTAAAGGAAAACAGACTGTTCTAATTCAGGAGAAAGGTGGAATAGAAAAACAGTTACCTGAAAGTATTTATGCACTTGAAAAAATTAATATCCATTTTCTTTTAGAAAAACTGCATTAAGGAAGCATTTAATGCCTTTTTTTCTACTTTGGATCATCATTATACTTAGCTGAACTTTAAACTTTGAATAAATGTAAAAAAATAATTTAAAATGCTACATTGATGACACTTTTAAATGTAGAAAGTTACATATAATTCTAGCATAAATATAAAATGCCCTTTTCATTCTCTGCAGCTAAAGAATCTCATTTATTATAATTAATTTTGGAATATTACTGAATTTGCTGAAGTCATTCTCACATTAGTGGTTGTACTGTTGTCACATCATCATCTGGTGCAAGTTTTTTTATTTCCTATGACAAATATAAAATTTAAATAACACAGCCATGTTGGCTGATATGTTTCTGGAAGGTATGCAGAAGCTATAGTACCCGAACTTATTAAAAACCCAAACTGAAACATAAGTCTGCTTTGCTGAAGCACAAAGAGGCATCTTTACTAGTACACATCATCACTAAAGGCACCACTGCTTTTTGTTTTTAACTCCAACATTATCAATGAATAGTCTACCACTTTACAAAAAAGCTTAAAAAATATTTTTGAAACATCTAGAGGGATGATTTAACATTGTCTTAATTACAATTTTAGCTATTTATTCATGTGTGAGAAAAGGGTAATTATTCCTTAAGCCTTAAGCATATTAAAGCATTCAGCAAAATACCCTTCACTATATTGCTAGCTATAGCACTCCTACACATTACATTAAAGGTAAGTTATGGCTCATCAAGTTGTTTTCACCCAAGCACCTAAATTACAAACACTTCTCCAGATTCTGGAAACTACTCCATTGCATGAAAATTCAGCCAAATTTAAGAAAGAAAAGGCCTTTCAGAAATGCTGCTGGAGTAGTGGAAGCTTTTTAAACTTCTTGCCTCCTGTGGAGTAGATATTAGATGTACTTGTTAACAACAAATAATTTCTTGGTGGCGGGTGGAAAGACCAGCAAGGCTTGGCAAGGGTCATACCAATTCTGTTGGAATTAAGTATTGCCAAATGATTTTTTTAAATCAACAGGATATTCATGTAAAGCTTAGCTTATTTAATACAGTTCCTCAACTCTGAGGAAAAATATTTATATAGGAAAATTAATGTATTGGTCCATATCAAACCTCTATAGCTTTATTTTCTTCAACTTTAATATTTTTCTCCTTTTGTTGACAACTTATGTGTTTGCAAATCACCATGAATATAGAGAGATTTTTTTCAGAAGATCAGAATAGTTGGAGTAAAGGTTGAGCTTATTCAAACAAAAACTTGGAAGTAATTTGAAATTGGCAATTATCAGCAGCTTTCCCTTTAGGAAGCTCACTGATCTTTACAAAGAGCTTCTTATTCATTTTATGAAAAGTAATTTGCATGTTTCGTAAAGAATTTTTTTTCATTTTTTCATAGTGATTGTGGCAGAGCTGAAAACAGAATCTAGACTCTCCATCTCCCAATATCTATTCCTTATAGAAATGTGAAATGCTGTGAAATGAATTCTTAAGTTGGACTCAAAAGTGGAAACAGCTTTGTGCTGATGCAGCACAATGCAACTGCTTCTCCTGCAAAGGTTTCTATTTGCCCACCTGAGTTGCTGATTAATCACTGAGATTTTAACATGGGTGCCATTTTATTTACTTGCAAATAGTTGTCCAACTTTTTACGTTTTAAACCTATTATTTAGGCCAATTATTTCAGAAACATTTCTAGTTTTGTTTTCTCATTTACCCAAGGAAGGGTTCTTTGCAAGACAGATCTGCTAAGCTGATAAAAACAGTTCTCTCTAGTTAGTTGTAATAGTAAATGCTAAGATTTCAAAGGCTGTTCAAGTTTAGATTGCAGACAGTAAGAAAGGCACAAAGACTTTCACAAAAACTCTTACCTACTAGAAAATTGAGGAAAATCTAAATAGTTCTCCATGTGCTTTACTTGAAAATTATTTTATAAGCATCTTAGGGATCAGAGGCTTGAAAGGCACATATATTTGTATATTTTGCCTGATGTTTCATGTCATAAAACATCACAACTTTCACTAAGGTCACCAGAATTTAATACAATTCTAAATGAGAAAATGTCACATTATTTTGTCACTGACTGTATACATAAATAAGACTGAAAAAAAAAATACAAGGAGTCTTTTTCAACAGGACTATGACATTATTTTATAGTAAAAATATATAATTGTAATTATCTTTATTAATAGTTTCAACTTTCTACATATTTTTCTTCACTACTTCCCAGGGGACTGTCTTGATGCACACACAGAATTGCCAGTTTGCCCAAATTTATGATTTTTCTAAAGTCGCATCTATGAAAGTTATGAGAAAGTTATATACAAAGATCCAGCCTTCAGGGGCTATGATTGAAGCATAGAAATATCGAAAAAAAATATAAAATTTGTGAAGTTAAATAAAAATTATCAGAAATTTGTATATGCTTACATTTTGCTTTGAGGTCAATCTAATGTCTGTTTTTCTTATGGGGGCTTTCAATTAATTCTGACAGTAATATTCTATCATATATGTGAGCATCTTGAGACTTGTAGGATTTAGACAATGTGTTGAAGCATACAGTGTTTGATCCAAAGTGTCTGTAATCCAATAAGCATAAAATATAGCAGGTTTAGATATTTGTTACAATTCTACACCCCTACTGACAGCATTAGTTACAATCTTGTCATTTGAAACTCATAAATAATTGTTTGTCTGGTTGAACAGATACTACTAGCAGTGTTTTCATGATATCTCAGCATAAAATGTCAGTTAAGTGAAGAGCATTTGCAAAATATAGGGCCTTAAGGATGGAACTATATTTAGCTGTTTATGATGGTTGTAAATCCCTTCTTTACACAGTTATAGTAATGTGAATTAATTTTTAATCCATTTTGTTATAGCAGTATCTCAGAAATACTGTAGCTCAAATATTTCATTGCTTCTGTGGACTGCATTTCCTCTGGAAAAGGAAGCAGGTATTGTAGCATCATGCTAAAGAAGTTTTAGTCTTGTGTGAGAAATGAAAAGAATAACTTAGATTTAGACTGTTTAAATGAGTTCATTGTTTAATTGTTGTTAATTGATAATCTCTTTGCAATTATTAGTAAAAAAGATGATGCAAGAAAGTCTCACAATGTCCTCTCAGTGCTCAAGACCTTTTGAGATTTTGACACCAAATTATGAAGCATAACACAGACTCTGCTCTCGAAGATTTTGTCAGTGAACATAGGAAAAAAAACAAGTACTTTAAAAGGCACTTTTAATAGCATTTCTTCATGTTCAATTGCTTTTTCAAGACCTGTTTGGAAGCTGTATTGGATACACTTATGTGAATATATATGTGAATTTCTATACTTGGAAAGGATGGGGTTATTTCTTGAAGAGGGAATCAAGGAACTGGGAAATTCACTTAACAAGAAACTTTCAAGAAATATTTGAGAGAGAAAATAGCAAATCAATATGGTAAAATCTTGGAAAAAAAATTTTTTTGGCAGAAGATCAGAATTGCTTGAAATTTAGAGAGCAGAATTTTTTTTTTTTTAATTCTGTTTTCCACTCTTTCTTGACAAAGGAAAACTAACATTATTTTCAGCTAATAGCGCACAAGCTTTCCTGAGTTCCAATATAGTCAAGTATCATTAGTTCTCAGGAGGCAACAGTAAGCATTCCACATTGTAGTATTACTAAAACACATCTTTACATCGAGGTGATCTGAACCTTTTCATGCAAGAACATATAAAATTAGATTAATATAAGCACTAAGAAATATAGGAATCAATTCTGCTTTGAAGCTTAGGCCCTGACTAGTGTCCTTCACTACAATTATGTATGAAACTCTTTTAATGCACTGCTGAAGTTTAGCCCTGTGTGGATTTCCTCTTTCCACATCAGCCTAGTGCTGATAGGAGGTGCCAGGTCGTGAGTAGACAGAACACTCTGTCCATGTCTAACGCCAGCCCAAAAAGTAGCACTTGGCAGCCATTGTTATTCACAGACTAATGGGCTTTGTATCAGATCCTTTTACCTTAGTTGTTCTTTGCTCTCCTCTTCCCTGAGCTGACAGTCTCAACAGGATGCTAGTTAATGCTTGTGGGGGCACAAGCAGCTCTCCAGTAGGCAATATCCTCCAAGGGCTAATTCATTTTATACAAGCCAGTTAACTGTCACCTGAAAATAATGACTTTCTATCACTACTGAACTGAACTTGATTCAATTCTTTTACTATTTATCTTCAGAGTAATAAACAAATTTGTCTTGTCAGTACAGTTTGTTTGCTTAGGCCTTTCTGAAAAAGAACCTTCTAAATGTCTGTTACCTGTGACAAAAAAACAGTACCATTCAGAGAGGAGAGGTGATAGAGAGAATATTTCAGGTTTTTCAGTTCCTTAAATTCCACAATTAACGTGCCCTTATTGATACCATTTATCAAGAAACTTCAGGATAACATCTTTCTTTATGTTTTGGAAAAGTTTTTCCACTTAAAATTCATAGCATGAATAACAGCATGTGGGACTTTACCTGCTAAAAGCTAAAGGCAATTGTTTCCTTTTGAAGAGAAAAGCAAGAGAAAAATATTCACTTATCTAAACCTTTGGGGGCATCTTGGGTTTTTCTGCATTTTCCCATTACTATTTGTGAGATTAGATCTGACTGTGTCTCAAGTTTCCATATCTATGCTCCTGGCAAGTGAGCTATGGCCCTAAGCAACATCCTTTGTTAGGAACAGTGCCTGTCTTCTCTATTGTAATTTATAAAATCTAGGATGTATTCCTCTTTGACTCTCACAACTATTTTGTTTCATCATTCTCTGTGAGCCAGCTTCTAATGCCACTGTTATTTTCCAAAGTTTAGTTCTGCAGATATGACCATTTCCAGTATAGGAGGAAACAATGGGTGGGAAAAGTAAATTCTATTCAGGCCCCTTGAACTGCTTTTGAGTCCCTCATATTGAATAAAAAAGACATAAAGACATTTTGGTGTAACTTAAATTTGATTTTTTTTTCCTATTATCCTTTACCCTTCATCCTTGTCATCCAAGTAGAGAACTACGGGCAGAATATACTATTTTAGAATTACTTCCAGGAAAACTATAAGATAATATGGTGTCAAAGCTATTAAATCCTGTGTTTCTTACAGCTTTTCTCAGGCCAATAATAATTTCTAAAATATGAGAGGGCTATCTGGAGCATGAACCAAAGTCCATGCTGTTTCTCTCCTCTCCCGCTTCTCTGTACCTCCGTACAACACCACGTAGGAAAGAGGCTTCAGGAAGGCTGGGAGTCATCCAGACAGATTCTGTCACTCTTGAGTGGTGCTGTGCAGGTTCCTTGCATACTGTCAAATGGATCAGTCACTGTTGTGTTAGTTCTCCAGTATTGTTTAAATTTTTTCTTGCATGCCTTATATGTCATTACAAAATTTCTTTCATCATGCTATTACAAACTTTCAGTACTCATGAACACTTTTTGTACATATAATTAAACAGAAGATCATTTTAACTACCTTTGCCCACCCTTTTTTTACCAAAAATAATTTAACTGGATAATTAAACTGCATTAAATATAGGATGCTACTCATGCTGTGGGGTATTTTATGAGACATCCTCAAACACAACAAAAATACTTAGATTTCTTGTATTTAGAAAATCAGCATATGTAATAATGTTACTCATGGACATAATGTTAAATGGACTCCTCTTTTGTCCATTTAACCCCCTTAGCCCTAGAAACCACCAGAAACCTAGAAAAAAAGCTAATTATTTTATTACTCTTACACACTTGAATAATGGCTGTGTATGAGATACCTAGAACAAGCACATTTCCAGAGCTAAAATCTAATCATCAGATCTAATTATATATTACAATAATCCTTATAATTATTATTGCAACACATAGCAGAGTGTGAAAAGAATGTTGGCATACATTTCCTAATTCAGTAGCAGGAGATGATGGCCACTGTTAATAGAATTAGACATTGAGAGATATTAATAAAATAACATACCATGCATATGTAAGTTGATCTCTCAAATACTTTGTTAAAGAAAACTAATAGGTTTTTGTTCTCCACTCAGAGCACGGGAGTTTCTGTTATTGACCAACAACAGTAGAAGGTAAAATGACATCAACTCTCTGTCTTCTCTTAGTAATAAAAGTTTGCAATGTCATATTCCACTGATAATGTTACTTTAATATCTCATGATGATATTAATATCATTGCACTTCCCCAAAAAGGGACAGATTCTCCTCTTCAAAGAAAATATGAATTAATTTGAGGAGAACAACTACATAAGAAAACCTTTGGCTGTGCAGCTGAAATAATTTAAAGACAGTAGGACACAAAAACCACACACCTTTTGAATTAATGAGATTTAATTTAGAGAGCCTTTTCCCAGAATTCTCTCTATGGATACTACTGGTCTTTATAGAACTATTACAATTTCAGAAAAAGACAGAAAAATCCTTGTATCAAGAAAATAAATCTGCCAAGAAACCACAGGGAGAGAAAATGAACACTTTGGTGGAAGATACTCCTATGTCTTATTTACATGCAATTTTAAATATGATAAACTTTAATTTTTCTCCCCTTTCTGATGAAATAATGCAGATTGCTTATTAAATGAACAAGTGTCCCTGCAGGGATCTTCAGGGTTGACTTCTTCCTTAGACATAGCTAAAAACCAGGTTAAAACAAGCAAGTTGGAGAAATTCATTTGGGCACATTGGATAGCAAGAGATCACACAATAATCAATATAAAATTAATTATCAATACTCTTCTTCCTTCACTGCCTTTACATTTTACTTTTCCTATTATCCAAACAGAAGTTACCATTTATGTCTTAATTTCCTATTTTACATGCTAGGAAAAAAGTACAGATTTGACTAATCAGTCAGAACAATCTTATTTTTTATTTATTCAGAGATGATTGTGTCCTTCTTAAAAGCTGTAAAAGAATGGACAGCCTTTTTAAACATGAATGACAAGTTATCTACAATAAAAGATTTGTAATTAATATTAATAGAATTTATTACTCTATTCTACAGGGCGAAAAAAGCACCTTGTAAAATACTGATTACTAAAATACATTTTCTTTCATAATAAATGCTGACTTTTCTTTTGCTTTTATCTGTGCACAAAAATTGTGTTGGAGTATAAAATCCCGGGTTTTTTTTGGTAGTGGTGGTTTTGTTGTTATTGTTGTTCCTTGCCCAAAACAAGTCAAGAAGCCCTGAAATATTAAGTTACTGTACTAACAAATTAAAGCAATTTCTTAAAAATTCTTATGTGTGTCTTGTTCTAGCATATGCCATGATTGTTTTTTACTTGTTCAAGACATTCGAGTTGTCATTCACGTCAAACATTGTGTTGCTGTTGAAGCAAAAAATAAACAATATAGGTGATACTGTAGTAATATTCAGAAATACTTAAATGTCTGAATTCATATTATGCTTGCATTTAAATCCTCTTGTCATCAGAGAAATTTTTCCATTTCTCTGGAAATCAGTTATAAAATATAAATATAAAATAGAACTTTTAGAACTACTGATGACACTTATCCTGGAGCTACTAATTCCTTTAAATACCATTCTGTAGATTTTGGAATACTAAATTTACATTGATATTTGCTAAAATACATAAGAGATACACACAATTCCCTTCCATCTTTGGGGTTTAAACCTTTTAAAATAAGAACTGAATAAAGCAAATTTTAGTATAGGTACAAATCAACACACTCTCATTAAGAAATTCCCATGTACTGTTCTTTTACAGGCTAGGAAGTTCATTTTTTCTTTTGTCCAATCCAAGACTTATGGGACACACAATCACTTTGAAAGCCCTCATTGGGAAAAAGAGATATTAAAAGTTGCACGCAATGGAAACTGGACAAATTTGAATATGTAAATCCATAAAGAATACTAAATGCACATTATCTGGCTCAGGGAATCAGAATTCCCAACTGCTGATGTGTAGAAGACTACTTGGAAAACAAATCAGTTTATTTGTCCTGCTATACTTTTCCCTGATTTTGGCCACTGGATGATCTTTGCTCTGACCCTATACATTACCTATATTTCCCATATATAGAGGAAAAATATTTTTCACTGAAATTAAGATTAAATACCCCTATAACACACTTGTTTTGGATCTTCATTATACTTGAAGATTTGAAAGGATAGAAAGATCTAATGTTGTCCAGGAAACTGAAGAATCTGTCATTAAATAAGCTAACTGGGAAATACAGTATGTTGAAAGGACTCATTGGAACAGAGGAAAAATAAATTTCCGTTGAATCTTTGCATTTGATTTTTTTCAGGAAGGAGCCTGCCTTGGATGCAAAGGTTGCTAAATATTCCATTCATAAACCAGATGTCTGTTCTTCCTTGAGTCTGTAAATTTTGGAATGCATTTTGCCTTCCATCTACATTGAGGACTGCAACAGTATCAAAGGGAGTTCTGCAATCTGCATCAGTGGGAGGCTGCCTGAGCTAGCAGCTGGCATGGAAGACTTGGACAAAAGCCCAACTTCACTAAGTCAGTTGCAAAACCTTCATCAAACTGGAAGTTGATGTTCAAATTATTACTTTTTGAGGGGTGCACAATGTTTGGATCAATTCACAGCATGACAGTGCTTTACTGCTTTACTTTCTGATCATTTAGTTCTCCACTTGTCAGTTCTGTATGTTTGTTCTTATCCACCTCAGTGAATTGATTTGAAATTCATAGATGAAGCAGGTTATATAACTGCAACTGTCTAGATCTCATGAGTATTTGCAGTGAGAACTGACTCACTGAGATGTGTACAAGTGTGCACACCCACATGTCCACACAAACCCTTCCCTCACTGCTTCATCCTAACAGACAGAACTGCAGGTATGGTTCTTTAAAAATCCAAAGTCTTCCTCCACTTTCAAATTATTGCTTAAAAACTGATGGAATGTAAACATGGAGTTCCTTTTTTAAAGGGTAATAAAAGAAATCAAAGTTTTAGTACATGGCATTCCAAGTTATCTGGTATCAATAGGGTATTTTTAACAGTGGTGAACAGTTATTGCTGTGTGCATTTTCTTTTTAAGAGCAGGATACTGAAATCAGGAGTGGAGGAAAAAATAATGTGATTTTTTTCAGAAAAGAGGCATATGCTGCTCACTCTGAAGCACAAAAGGAGCTAGAACAAATACAACTGAGAGAACAGGAAGAGACATACAATTCTATTCAGAAAATCAGAAAAGCGCTGAATAATTTGTTTTGCTACCAATGTGTGGGGGTGGATTTCCAATACAGAAATATGTATTCCTCCTTTGATTCCAGCAGATCCAAGCATATGTTCCCTGAGCAGTTAAAATCCTGATCAAGCAGAAAACCATTCACAGTAAGCTCAGGTACACTTCATGAACAGAATATAAAAGTTGCTGATATTTGTCTGGACAGTCAAGCAAGTTAGAGAAGGTATTAAAAAATGCTCTTCTGTTGTCTTCAATGAGTGCTCTTTTTGATAGTTTTTGGTGTGAATTTCCGGCTTTACTTGTGCATTTGAAGTACAATGTAAACATAGAATAGAAGTTAATATACTATAAACCTTAGTGCCATGACATACAATGGACAAACTAAAATAATTTCTCAACTTTGTGTGGAAAATTATTGACTTAATAAAGTAAATGCATCTTTAAAAATATACATCAGCACTAGGAATTTGAAAATATATTTCCCTCATTTCTGTTACAAGTATATCTACATAACACTTCGAAATATAATTCTTAAATTCACAATATAGTTTTGAAACTTAAAGTGTTAATGTGCATATAGGTTATCAAACTTATTCCTCTGTTGAAAAAACTCACAGACATATGGGGTAACGTCATCTAAAGGAACACAGTAAAATATTTGAAATGAAAAAATCAAGGAGGGAAGCAGACAATGTTCTTCCCAGACAGGTTCCCTGACTTATATAAGACTGCACTAGTGTATCAGGGATTCCTGCACAGTTTGTCTTCTGTCTTACAAGCTGGGCTTTTTCTTTTTTCCTCTTCTAAAATGTCTTTTCACAGATCCTATCAGAATGCTGTATTCTCAAAAAAAACCTGCTTCAAGATATAATTCATCACTGAATATGTATGTGTTCCAAAACATTACCCATGTATGTTGCTAGTCTTAAAGAATCCAAAATTCATCATGTCCCTAATTATACGTTAGGATTCATCAGAAACAAGGATAAGAATTCTTATGTATTTGTATTATATAATAATTTTTTCAGCACTTTCTTGCATTCTGGGTTCATGCATGCAGGGTGATATTTAGGAAAAAGTAGATGTAGCAGCCATGACACAATAAAAAGAAACCTACCAAACAAAAAAAGGAACTATTACTGTGTAATCATTACATTGAAAACCTTTACTGACTGAGCCTCTCAGATCTAAGGACTACCTACATCAACATTTTCAGGACACAATTTTTAAATGAAATTATTCTCAGGCAATTGTAGGATCTGAATTCAGGAGGAAAGAACATTTGAAAATAATGGGAACTGCAAAAATGCAGTCCTTCTCTGAAATAAGTCAATGAGTGTCTGCCATTATACAATAAGGACAGCTCTTCAAGAACATTAAGCTGTGTTATTTGCACAACAAAAAGCTAAACAAAAATAGATTCTGTAAACACAGATTCTCTAAATTAATGGATTCTATTCTTCACTTTTGTCCAGAGAACAGATTAAGAATCTATTTCACAAGTAAAAGTGAAACAATGCTCTTATAGATAAAATTGATTACATTTATTAATTGTCAAAATTCACTTTGCATTTTCAAGTCATCATTTAGTATATTATGAACCCCTTCACTGTACTGATGGTGGAACTTTGACCCTTGCAGTCTAAATCTGAAATTGTCATTGAAAACAGAGTATATCATCAGACTATGAACCAAGGTAATCCACTTTCCTTCCCTGGCTTTTATTTCTTCATGTGTCAGTCAGAGAGTAATTTATCTACTGATTTCTTTGTAGGAGTCAAGTAACTGAATCACAAAAATTCAGAACTCCTTTTTAAGCTCTGCTCCTTACTTTACCTGTGACTTCAGACATGTCACTTAATCTTTCTTTACTCCATTTCCCCCTGCAAAAATGGAAGCTGTAAACCATTCCTTTATTTTTTTTCTTTCACTGAGATGACTGCTCTTCTCCAACCCTGTTTGATACTGAAACATGGGCTAACTTAAAATTCTGTGCTGCAGATCAAAGACACGTTCATGTAGAAGTACCTGAGCTAGCTTTAAGGCAGGTATCTCAGGTGTGGCAAGCAGTTTAATTAGGACTGCAATTAGGAAACAAATCTCGAGGGAAGATCATACAAGCCATAACCTGCAGTGCTGCAGTTTCCCCAGTGTAGGTCCTCTAGATAGTTACACAAAAAATAAAACTGATTAGGCCACTACATGCATAAATAAACTGTAGGTATGCAGAAATCAGGGGGTAGGGAGGAGGAATATAATTAAATATTTCTGAGAACTGCAAGAAACCTGAGAGAAACCTAAGAGAACCTGAGGTGAAGGGAAATGAAACAGAACAATGAAAGCTCTGTTTCAAGATTGTATCTGTAATTAATAACATAGGAATTAGTATGAAAAGGCTGTCTTGTCCGTTCCTTAAGTTGTGAGAATACATCTTCAGCTCTCCCTACCTTTGCTAGAAGAAATAGAACCTAAGAAAATTTATAATTTAGAGGAAAGGTAAATTATAAGGAAACATAACAATCCATAGCATTTAAACACTAAAATGGAATTCTTCCATGTTTTTTATGATAATGAAAAAAATGAATCACTAAAATAGTTAGATAAGGTTTTAAAAAAAACAAACCCAAAACAATTTTGATAGCTTTCAGATGATTTCTCTGTTGAAAGATATACTTCAGGCCAGGAACTTGACTTGGGGTAAATTAGTGGGTTTTTATTAGTACTATTATTATTATTATTTAGAAAATCACATGCTGACTATTAACTGTGGGTCAAGAGGAGAGGTAATTCTGGAAGTTTCTGTCACAGAATTTTAAAAAAAAATTCTTCTGAAATGTCGTATTAGGCATGGTCAGAACTAGAAAGCTATGACAAAAGACCAGGAAACTAATTTACCATGGTAATGTATTTGCCCTTGATATACAAATATGAATGTAATGGAAATGTTCTTCAGAAAATTATTGTGCAATTTACATTAAGACACTGCCATTCTAACAGCAAAATCAGAGAAGGCTGCACATATGAGCAGAATTTCCTTGTAAGGAAAACTCCAAGGGCAGGGGATAAATTAACTCAGAAGTTACTTTTGGTTCTGCAGATTTTACTAATTAACAAGATCTTTGCATACTGAATTTTCACAGTCAATCTGCTAACATTTCTTTTTTTCTTCCTTTTTTTTTTCTCTCCCACATCTGACACCACAGCTAATCAGCAGAATAAAACTTCAATCTACATCTGACAGTCATGTAGGCTGGTGGGCAATGTACACCATATTCTAAGAAAATCAACCCCCTTACCCTTCTCTTCCAATTTTCCAGTGTTTTATTCTCAACTGAGAAAATGTAAAGAAGCTCTTAACAGCAAACAGAAAGTTGAATTTCCTATATACTCTGCCTATGAACTGAATCTTCCTAAATTTGCCTTGACTATAAAGATTACTTTTTTTCCTTAGTTATCTAGGCTTGAAAAAAAAAAAAAAGAAGGAAAGATACTGGAAGGTTTCATGTACTGTGCTGAAGATTATTATTTCAAATTCTAAAATGAACAGAAATCCAAAGCAATTAGTTTTAACTGCATTGTTTCACACCAACTGAAATTAAATGGTAAATATTTGAAGTAAAAATTATTAAACAAGATCACTTCTAAAATACTGTTTCCATGGAAAATGTTCATAAAAATACAGTATAAATCCTGATTAAAACCTAACCCAGCCAAACACTGCAGATTACCTAGATTCCAATTAAATGAGACAAATGAATGGCTGACAGACTTCAATTTCAATTCAATTTCTGTCAGAATGATCCATTAATATTGAAGACTACATTATCAGAATTTGAGCAATGCAGTAGTTAAGATACAAATGGACTTAAGAATCATATGGCAGAAAACTCTCACTCAAATATGAGGTATTACATATACGAAGGAACAAAAGTACATTCCATCCTGTTCCATCATTATTTATAGATTAATGTTAACACAAATTTCTGGAGCTAGATGACACGCCCCTGTTGAAATCTTGTCTTTAAAATGTGACAGAAAAATCCAGAAGTCTGTAGAGTATAATTTTCACTGCAATATCACCCACATTTTAAAGGTCGCTGTTCAAGGTTTTATAAAGGAGGAGGAAATCTTGACTCTATGCATGTCTTACCATGCAAAAATTTTTACTGGAGATTTTTTTTCATTCACCATGAACTAATGAATTTGTCTACCTCTGTGTTTCTATCTATTAATTTTAGAATACTATTTTCAAAACCAAATTCAAGAAATTCATACCACCAAATATAAAAGAAACTATTTTTCAAAAATCTAAAATAGATTAGTTATTAGAATGTAATTCCACTTTCTGCATCAATTGAAAAACTTAAACTATTTTGCTTTAACGTATGACATCGCTCAAGCACCTTTTGTTTTCAATTACACTTCAGTCAGTGTGATTTTCTTTTTCAATGGCTACCAAATACAGTAAAAATTATATTCATTTGTGTTTCTACAGTTTCTCCAGCATGAATCAGGGATATCCTATGTAAAAACACTTTCTGAACTCAGAATTTCATGTCTACAAATTCTCTACATTGCTGGATGTCCAAGGGAATTGACAAATTATTTAATTTTATTATCCTAACCACAAGAATCTCACTACAAGACAGACAATAAAATAATCATCCCAATTTAGGTACAAACTCTATAAACTTTTTTTCTGACATTTTTTCCGGTTACACCATAATCACTTTTTCCCAGTAATACCATAATCACTTTTTCCCCCTATATCATCCCCAGAAAAATGAAAGGTAAACAAATATATTCATATAAACAACCAAGGAGAATATATAACTGCAAATGTATAAACATATATGAGCTAATATATCTTTAGATGGATAGCACTACCTTCCTTTTTAGTCAATTAATTTTTTTGCTATTGGGATATACACTTTAAGCATCTGTAGACTGCTATAGCCATTCTTCAGTAATACATCTAGATTTGGAAATATCTTACCATGAAAAATAACATATTTTTAAAGGGTAGACATGTCTATCCCAGATAAGACAAAACCCCAAGTACAATTATTCAGTATTTTAATCTGTGAAAAACTAACATGCACTTAGCCATACTAATTAACTCATTCTATATTAAAAAAAAAATCTACCACCCTTCTTGCATGTACACACCTATTACAATTGAATTAGAAAACCTATTATTTCTTTGGTTACCAAAAAATCCATACATTTTGGCAAGTATTAATTTATTTTGCTGTTTATGGGCAAATGAAAATACAATGAAGTCAGTCTCTGACTTCAGAAAACTTTAGCTCAAGATCAAAGAGTAGAGAACAGTGAAATATTTGTGTTTTCTAAAATACATTTCAAAATTAATAAGTATTTTTGGTTTTTTAATCCTGAATAGTTTTAGATAGAAAAGAAAACAGAACCTAACTTGAGACTTACATTAACATTTTTTGGCTTCTAATAGTAGGAGAATTACTATGGAGTAAATAAGTATTTAACATTTTCCCCTTCTACATGAGTGGACCCTGAATTTAAATGAGATGTTGTAAAAGTGCTGTACAAAATAAAGCGTGAAGAAAAGGAAAGTAATATTCTTCTATTCTGAATATTGAAGAATGGACTTGACATTGGGTTTTATTTTGAAAACAGTCTATACAACATTTTTGGGGAAAAAAGAATTCTCTAGAGTGGGTTTTTAAATGCTATTTTCTTTTCCTGATGCTGTATATATTACATTCTGGGGAATTTCCTAAGTAGGTTTTGAATCAAAAATGGAAGGAAATGAGAATATATGTCCTTTATGGTCTTTTATCTAAAATGAAAAGTATGCCATTTTATTCAATTACCATTTCTCCAGACTTTTACTGATATTTTTTTCAGTGTTTTAACTGCTTCTGCAGTATAGATTTTAAATCATGTAAAAAAAAGAAAGTTCTATTTTAATTAGTGGTGTTATGTTCCATTATTTTGTATATCTGCATTTTAACAAACTCTAAAATCAAATAATTGCAATATTAATTATTTAATATATTTATTTATGGTTTTGGACTGACCTTTCAAAAGTCTACTTAGTATCACTTGCTAGTGAGATTATGTGTGTGGATGTTGTGTTTGCCCCTACCATTTTCCATATGCTCTGCCTCACCAACACTGCCATCCGGCGTAGTCCTTTCGTAGTTGTCCTCTGGGAGTGGAAGGGCACCCAGTCTTGGCCCTGATGAACTCTTACTGCTTGGTGTTTCTGACTCCTCCAGACCGCTGTCATAGCAACTCTGCAATGACCCTTGATGCGGGTCCTGAGGCTGACTCACAACAGAAAACGTCACTCTACGAAACGGCTGCAAGAGAAAAGATTCTGAATGTCACTGGAAAGTTCAGTCTTTGAACAACTGATTCTCAAAACATGACTTAAGCAAACTAATATTTTAACATTTACCAATTAAACAGTTTTGTCTACATTAAAGCAAACAGAATGTACAGTTCTTACATAAAAGGCCACTGGACAGGGAATGCATGGAATTTTACTGTAATACACGGTCCAGAGCCTTTGCACAGTTTATCATAGCCTCCTTTCAAATTACTACATGGGCTAAGAAAGCTGGTTATAATTATTTACAAATTGTGTACAGTTTCTCTATCACTTGTAATAAGTTGATCAGAATTAATATCAGACTGCATAAAGGTACTTGACAGTGTGTGCACACGTATGTGTAAGATTGTGTGGGTGGGTAAAAATGCTCATCTGTAAACTAGATTGTGGATATTACAAACATAGCAACACACCCATAACATTTCTATAAAATCACTACCTGTGTTTCTGACAGCTAGTTAACATGAGAAAGGAGGGGGAGAAAAGGGGAAAAAAAAAGGATAAAAAAAGTCTCTTAGGTCCTTTTCCATAAAAGCCAGTGCCTGGAGACAGGGTGCATTGCCAGCTGACTTAATAAAGCCTTTAAAGTACCACGAGCACAGCTGACACAACATGCTTCCACTGGGACTGTACAAACATGGATTGCTAGAGATTTGTATTCATTCAAAATGACAGATATTGCTGTTGCTCTGCAAGCCTACATGCTGAACCCTGGCACCAATGAGAATCCCAGGAAGTGGAAGAGTCAATCCTTCACATTTCAGAGAATGCTGAGGACATGCAGGATTTTCAGTGAGAAGTTAGGAGATTCTCCTAGGATTTGAACTACACTCAAGCAGCAGTGATATATTTAAAATAACTTAATGATACATTTGAAATAACTTGCTGTTCACAAGGCCAGAGAATGGCAGAAAATTGTCTGTTGTTCTAGAAAGCGCATTCTGAAACAAACACCAATAGATTCATTTCATAAGACACCACATAAATTTTCCTGTGTTTAAAATAGAGTGTCTGACAGTGCTGTCCTTTGGATTCAGATGTGTTCCAAGCCCTATGCTAGAATGAGACATAGGCATACATCACTCCCACTGGCAACTGTAGTCACTATAGGATGAAAATATATATGCAGGGCAGAAGGGAGAAAACAGCAACTGCAAGCACTCACACAAGCCCTGAAGAACAGAAGTCCACATCAGGTTTACAAGTAGAAGGGTAGGTGAAGTTTCATTTTGAAGGCACAAAATTCTTTTGAGGGTACAAAACTTTGGTAGTTAGTGCTGATGATAGTCAGGTTGGACAGCAAATATAGTGCTAAACCTTCCTGGTACAAGTTTATTGAAAGTTTAAACAGGTGACAGTTACCATAAATGCTTTACTGTAACTGTTTGATGAACTAAAACTTCATGCAATCAGATGCTGTAATCTGTAACTATGCATCAATTACTACTTAGCTGTGGGCCAATGATACAAACTGTGAATCTCAAAGATTTGAATTCACTTAAACCATCCCATAAAGTATTCTTCAATATCATACTATTCTGGCAGTCACATTTGGACCAACTGAGCAGGGCAAGGTCCTTTGGCACCTACACACCTCAAACTCACACAGTCATATTAAGTTTCCTGACTGGTGCAACCCCAAATTTCCTATAGCAGCATCTCAGAGGTCCCAATCCTCAAAATAATTTAATCTAGATTCAATAACCACACAAAAAAGTCACAGCTCAAGCTGGTACCTCTGAGGAGGGACCCTGAACTGAGGAAATCCTGGGCTTTTATGCTTTCATAGTCTAAGTGCATGGAAGTCTTGGGCTCTTCAGCTTCTGCCGTGTCTCTGAGTGTCTGGTCACCTGCAAGGGCACAGGTCCCCATGCCCTTTGTTATGCAAAGGGTAGCTGCCCATGGCCTCTTGCTTAGGGCTCCCAACACCCAGAGCTCCACTGCAGCTGCTTACCAAGCTTTCTGCACTGACTGTATTCCTCAACACCAGAAGGACTTTGCATCATCTACAGTTCCTGCAAGAACAGTGACGTAACTTGAAATGAGACTTAGGAAAAAAGCCATCAAATGTTTGAACATTATGTTCCACTTCTTATCGATTTCTTGGAAATAAGTCTCAACTATATCACAAGAACAGAACACCTGTTTATCACATCTGTAGCTACCACAAGAATCATAGCAAAGTTATCTAAAATAAGAACAAGCTATAAAAGATTTAGGAGCATCCTGTTCATTTTCACATATTTTTTAAAAGCTATATACCTAATTGGCATGTGAAGAAGAGATGTGACAGATGCAAAGTTGGGCTGTTTTATAGCTGAGGCTGAAAATTCCCTAAGAACATCACTACATATCCTTAAAACTAAAGAAATGTGATGTACTTTTACTAAGTTTTTAATAATAGTTTGAACAGATCTGGGTGTTAATCTTGCTTTTTTCTTAAGTGCTGTACTGAATAGGAATTATCTAACACAAAACTAACACACAGAGTATTCAGTTCAGTAGAGCCAGTTCAGTCCTTTCCACAGAATATCAATGAGAATGACATAATGATGATAAAATTCCTTCTGAAAGAATGACGTGCATGTTAAGAATTATTTTGCAGGATTTATTACACTTCTACTTTCAGTATAAACATCAGAAATCTGACCTTTCTATTGCATTACCTCTGAGAACCAGACCTTCTCAGGCAAATGTATTGCAAATTTGGAAGGCAATTGGCCTCGTGGAATAATATCATGGCCTGTCCTTTCCCAATAAGAAGAAGTAGACTTGGATCATAATATGTCTGCTATCTGCATAGTTAGAAGTACTCAGTGTGATTGATATAAAAAAAAAAATTAAGAACAAAACATTAAATATCTGTATTGCAGTTAACTGTTTCCCACATCATCATCTCTGATATGGAAATTATATAAATATACTTTAGACAGTATAATCTGGATAAGAATTTGTCAGAGCAGAACTATTGGTTATAAAAGATACCGAATCTTTACATACTTTGAACGTTTGGACTAAATTAATTATGGTACCACATCTTTACACCTAAAAAACTAGGAGATGATAGAGATAAAATTGATAAAAACACAGCACTATGGGGTTGCTCTAAAATGCCTCTGGAAAAACCCTGTATGTTACTGTTCATGAAACTCATATTAGTCCTTTAATTGTTACTAATAAGAGTATTTAACTTAAATGGGTTTAAATCCCTATGAACTAGGTTATGAATTCTAAAACACTAATACATAATAAATACTACTTATGCATTAGTTTCTAGGAATGCAAGAAGCCCCCTCCAAAACCAAGAACTTTCTTCATATACTCTAATCTTCGTTTATATCCTAATCTGCAAAATAGTTGATGTTTCACATAAAACTGCATATTAATGAAACAAACAAGAGGG
Organism: Alaudala cheleensis; assembly: GCA_013398995.1. Lineage (NCBI taxonomy): Eukaryota > Metazoa > Chordata > Aves > Passeriformes > Alaudidae > Alaudala > Alaudala cheleensis. The sequence continues at coordinate 75,547 of VWYE01005058.1, read as the reverse complement.
AAAGATGATACCAGCATTAATATTTACAAAACGTTATTGGTAAAATGCTGGTTTTCTTATGGATTTATTGCCATGCAAAAAATAAGGGTAGTTAGCTCCACTTTAAGAGGCAAAGACAAACTACAAATTAAATTTTGTTCTAACATTTGTAAAATTGCATCAGTACTTTCTCAGAAAAATAGACATGGGAAATTTCCAAGTGCTGACAAATTAAGGCACCTACCTATGAGGGGGAGAAGGTTATGTTTAGCTTTATTGATTTTCAATGCACAACATTAACATAGCAGCATCTGTCACCACTGTGAGTCAACATGGTACAGTTACTTCTACCAAAATAAGTCTACAACTGTTCAATTTGTCCATCCCAGCAGAAAAACCATAACCTTCAGCCTTTATAAGTCCTTTGGTGAGTACTTGTGATATTCAGGTTTACTATGAAGACTGTAGGTTTAGAAAGAAGACTGTGGATTTTACAATTTTCACCCTCAGAGGTCTGATATATTTTCCGAGAACAGCATATGTAGTTCTTCCTAATTGCACCTGATCTTGGAGATGAACAGATCACAGAGAAAATATACATCTTTGCATTATACCTCAGAGATAAATCTCCATTTCTTCCTGGTTTCAACTGTATTTCTTAAATGGGATAGTTTCTTTTCCATTCATCCATAGAACAAAAAACACTGGAATGCCAAAGGCATATATTTCCTACTATCTGTAGTAATTGAGCTCTATTAACTTATTCTGTGGTACAGAGTTTATCTTAACGTGTATTAAATAATTCACCCCTATCCAAGCTGGAAACTAAAATTATATTTTCAATACATGAAGAATCCTAGTTCTGGAGTTTGAAGTTAGGGACAGAGTTTATATAGACTTGATTAAATGCAATATATCCATATAGCTCCACAAGGCTTAATCATGATATTTTTTCACCATTATGAGAGAGATTTTTTTTCCCATATCCCAAAGTTTCTCATTGTAAATCTGATATTTAGTATTGCTCATGGATTATATTCTTTCATGGTTTCTGTATATCAGATGAACATTATAAACATTGTTCAAAAATGATGGTGCATTTTGAATGTAGTAGAGGGTTGGCAGAGTAAATCCTTTTTATGTTTAATTGTTTAGAGAGATAAGCTTTCAACCATCAAGCATTTCTCAGCCAATTACTTTACAACTTACTCCATGTACAACGTTTACACACTGACGTATAACTATCTTAATTACTTAACACTTGGACAAAAATAGGAAGGCTTCCAGGCCTTCCTATGGTCACAATAACTACATCTCAGAACCATGAGGAGTGAAAACACTTTAATCAAGTGTAAAATGCAGTCCAAGATGCAACTTAGAGCAATAAAAGAGAAGCATAAAAACATTAGCCTAACTGAGAACCAAGTTAAAGCAAGCTATACTTTTGCAAGTATTTCTACCAGTTTGTTCATCATTAGCTTGGACCTTACACAAACCCTTGGAATATTAAGAATTAAGGTTCTTATTTTTACCTGACTTTCAAATCAGATGACCTTCCACTTCAGCAATGTATTATATCTTGGGGTATTTGTAGGAATTTAAGGTGGCCTAAGAGCTAGCTGGAGATCATCTAGTCCAACTCTCCTGCTCCAAGTAGAGTCAGTTAGAACACTTTGCCCAGGGATGTGATCAGTCAGGTTTTTAGTATTTTCAAGAATGGAGACTCCATGGTCTTTCTGAGCAAGGTGTTCTGCAGTTTTGCATCTCTAATAGTGAAGGATGTTTCTCTTAAGTTTCAATGGAATTGCAGTATTTTCTGTGTGTACCAAGCATGAGAAGCAATGGTGATGAGTCAGACCTAAATGATATTATAATTCCTGTTAGCTTCAGAAAGTCAATCAACATCAAGCTGTTTGTAAGACTAATACAGTGACTCTTAGGTGTGTATAGGGTAGATTTGAACAACAGGCAGAAGAGATGCATCAACTGATCACATAAAATCAAAGTGTTCCTTTAGCACTTGAATTTTGATACAACATGTCATTATCCTTTTGTTTCTATTAATTCTTAATTGCTGGGAGCTTGTTGGAAGACAAACAAAATATTAATGAATGATTTCTATTCTTCCTGAATAGCTTCAACCCACACAACTCTTTTCCCTATTCAAATCACATATTTCTGCTGCTCTAAATTTCTGTCATTGTAGTTAATATAAAATTGGCAGGAAATTAAATTAAGCAGGCATTATTTTTTCAATAAGAAGACTGAAACACCTGAGATTAATCTTGGAGTAGCACACTAAAAGAGGAGAATGATACAAATAAGAAAAATTATTAATTTTTTTCATATTTAGCAAAATGCAGTGACAATTGTAATTTTAAACAGGACTTAAATAAAATGGAAAATATATAAGTATTACAGCTCTCCAGCAGACATCTCCTGTGTTGAACTTTAATTAGCTTATTTTCTTTTATTTTGATTTCACTTTTATTAATTTATCTTGCAGTAGTGGTCTTCTGGTCATGAACCAGAAGCACTTTTTTTGTTCTGTATAAAGTTGAAACATGCATCCACTAATATCTGTTTGTTTAAGCCCAAGGCTACATGTTAAGATTTGCTATTCAGGGATAATATTTAATAATTCATTTTACATTATGGTCATAATGGTGCAATTTGAACATACTTTTTCCTTTTAAGTTTAGTATTAGTGCTCTTCTCAAATGTATTTTATTTTCTGTTATCCAAACTTTCTTTTCTGAGTCACAACAAGGACTTCTGAGCAGGCCAAAATTATTTTCATTCATCTAGCTACATTCAGTAAGTAAATTCCTAATAGTTCTGGTCTCTAAGCAAACAAATAAAAGGCATTCCTTTATTTCAGTGAATATCACCAGAGAAGAACCAATAATATGAAAAACATTTCTTATTCAAGGATACTCTCAAAGATACCATACTCTTTCATGTGAGAGTCTTCATATCAAAATACAACACACAAGCTCATTTTGAAAAATTGGACAAAATATTAGAAGGCTTGTTGGGCAATATTCTTAGCATATCACAAGAGTTCTTGCTAGCCATTGAAATGTGAGCATAAAGAAACCAAGAATAAATGAGAACCTGCATCAGAGATAGTCAAAATAATTTTAGCATACTTTTTTGACTGCTTATAAAAGTGTGTTTTTGTTATCTTGTTATCATTTCCATGTCCAGTTGATTAAAAATTACAAACACAAAGCATCTATGATGCTGTAGTGCTCTCCTGTTCTTACACTGTAAAATGAAATGAAGTAACATTTTCTCTTATCAAGAACAATGTTACCATGAATTAAGATTTTTTTATCATATCTCTTTTTATTTTCCTAAAACAGAAGCTTTTCCCTATATCTTTAACGGAGTTTAAACAGAACTTCAGTGTATCTAGTGATTTTATTTCTGAGCTCAATGCCTTAGATTCCAGTATTCTACTCTTTCTAATAATTTCCCTTGAAATCTTCTGAACACATCTTTGGCTGAAATCTATTATTAAAACACTATAAAAGCCTTCATTGAGCTAAGTGTCCAGTCTCTGGTACTAGTCACTACTCACACCTTCATGTTCTTGGCTTACGTTCTCTCAAAAGTTTTCTGTGACATTATCTTTTGCTGAAATACTGCTGAGAGCCTGTCTTCCCTGGAGGAATTTGTTTTGTTTTCTTTGGTTTTCAGCAGAGAATAGGCTGCCTGAAACTACTCCAGGGATATTAGTTCACAGAGTGTTGTGTCTCTCAGCTCCTGTCTTTCAGCATGAGAAATCTTTATCTTTGCTAAAAGATATTGAAGTTTCATTAAAGTTTTTAATTGGCTGAAAACAAATAAAACCCTCATTTCCATCCTAGCAGCTCAATCATCCAAATGTTTGGGTTATGAATATCATCATCTTCTCTTGAAACTGGAATATTATTAAATAATTCAATGTGTAGAAAGGCAAAAGAATATATTTCTTAACCCCAGTTATCAGGCATTAACAAACCCTAGAATGGAGGAAAGCCTTTATAAATCTATTTCAAAAGTCAATTTCACGATATTTTAGTTCACCTAATGTATGGACTACAGAAATTACTCTCCTTATAGTCTCCAAATTTGTACTTTTCTATCCTTGGAAAAGGTATGATGAAACAAATATATTGGACCCTTTTGGATACAATTCCAAAGAAAGGAATGATCCCAAAGCCTCCCTAGACAGCTTGAACTAAAAGGAGCTCAGTTCACAGCATCAGACAAGCTACTCCATACTCAATCTCCACAGAATGCATATAGTATGAGAGTAAGTCTCAGAACCCTCTGTTTCATCATACAAATCAATTCCTCTTGAGCCATTCTATTTCCTATTGTAGACAGAGACAATTTTTTAAGAATTGGTTTCTCTTTGTTTTGTTTCCCTGCTCAAAGAGAGGCTTTTCTGCAAAGGAATGCAGGATGCACGTTCTCTCACAGATACAGACACACAGATACAGACAGCTAAAGCATATATGGACCTTTCAAAATATGGAGCCTTAGTATTAGCAAGTCACTGATGCATTAGTAACGTCTTCTATGTAATGTAAAATATTTTTGCTGCTCAGATGAAATATTTTGAATAAATTGAAAATACACCAGAGTGTTCTGTATAGAAATGATTAACCAAAAATTAAAAAAAAAAAATCATCTAAAAAGTTTTGGATTATTACTGCGTGTGTTGAGACAAAGTAGATTTTTTTTGTGTCTTAAGTCTCACCTATATGCTGTCATTGTTTAAAAGGCCAATTGTTAATACTGTTGGGAATATTTTTGTTTTAGTTACTGCTCAAAAGACTCTAGCCCAATATGAACATGAGAGTCACAGCATCTACTTTTAGTAAAATTCAGCAATAACTCCTGGAAGAATCAGATCTAAACTTAAATGTATAGGAATGCATAAACAAGACATTTCCAGTTCAGTACAGAAGATATGTAAATATATTAGATACAAATACAAAGATTCATTCATTCTCTGAGTGATTAGGGATAAGGATTTTTGCACTTGTCACCAAAATTGTAGTGATGATGACATATTTTCCAAAATCTGCAGATGAAATGTTTTGCAAAATTAAGTAATATGCTTAATATTTAGTATTATTTTTATCTACAAAGTAATCTTCAATGTTTGTTTACTCTTTATTCATCAAAGTCATCCAAATTATTCTTTTAACTTAAATGTCTTAAAGGCATAGTGATTTTTAAAGATTGACACATTTTCTATACATTGGACAACATAAGCTCAGGCATAAAATCTGGGATAGCCAACTACAGTTCTCTACAAAAATGAAAGGGTAGAACTCCAGGAGTGTAGAGGTTTACTCCACACTGAGGAGTTTAAATGAGCTGCATAATTTGAGATCACTCAAGACAGATGAAACAAATGCAATCTTGGTGAACACTGTAGCTGTGCAAGTATAATAATAAACATGCATGGGCTCAAAATACAAGGCCTTGAAAGGGAAAATCCAAAAATCAGTGTTTGGAAAAGCACTATAAATTGTGCTACACAGAGGATAAAAGAAGACTTGAATGAAGTTAAAACTACAATTTTTTCCATTATTTCATTTTAATAAGGGTTACATATTCTTTCATTGTGACAAATAGATTGTAGAAAAATATAATTGAACAAAGTAGTTGAAGAGGAAACTGATAAAACATAGTTACAGACAAAAAAACAGTGTCCATGTCCAGAGTTACACTCCAATCATATTTGTCTATACAGTCACCTTTTATAATTAGAATTTCTGCCAAAGATATGGAGCTATTTGTTAATGTGCTTATTTTTTACATTTCATATAGAAAAAATACTTTTAGAGGACTGTATTACTGTAAAAACAGATTATGCATTTTCTTCTATTGTAAGAAAATGTTTGAAGTACAACAGGTAGTTCAAAAAACTAATTATAAAAAGCGACATTTAGGTGATAATAAACCACTTGTTGCAAAAACATCCAAAATACACAAAAGGAAAGTATGTATTCTTTTAAAATTAATAAATTTAAAACCTGCTGATCAGTAGCTATTGCTGCCTATTTTCTGTTATGGCCCTGTGGAACACCATGCCTGTTGCTGCAGGTTAAAAGTTACTCTGCAATTGTCAGTGGTAGTATTTAAACAAATTGCTTAAAACTACTGAAATGTGAAATTATAACTTTACACTTGACTCAAAATGTTCATATCTGCTTGAGAATGTAGTTCACTTATTAAAGGTGCTTTAAATGTACAACCTCATAAGAAGTACTGATCTTTTTACCCATGGACTCGATTACAACCATCGACTTGTTATGCAACTATTACTGAATGAGAAAATAGTGTAATGTCACAGAAGAACATGTTTGTGGCTTGATTTTTTTTTCTTCAAAAGTCCAGAGGTGAAATTCTATTAAAATAAATGTTAACTTGTGTTGTCTAATAAAAATTTTCCTGGCATGTGTTTGTTAATGCATGCTCCAGCCAAATATTAAAAGCATGACTTTTGAAGAAGCCAATGAGACAACTGTCTGGAAAAAAATAGCATGGTCTTTGCTAAATCCTTACATATAACTACTTTTATTATCCTAGGACTTGATTTTCACATGTACAGTTTTAATTTCATTTTTTTCATGCCAAAATCGCTTTTATCTTTTGCTTCAGATTTGGCCCCAAAAATGAAGGACATCTGTTAATCATTAAAATATTTTCATCATACACTTTAAAAAATCATCAGAGCATTTATGTATCTGAATACAAGTCAAATTAATATGCATATAAAAATACCATAATGTTAACACAGAAAAGCATGAGTTATTATGAAAATAATTGAACTCAAATTACTCATGGGTAAAACTTTATAGATCTATTTTCCATAGAGTGTTACTATCAATACATTTTAATTCTCACTCTAGTTGAAATATTTAAAAAAAGAACACTTTCTCTGTTAAAAACATGGTTGGCTATACATGTCAGATTGGACCAACAATTTAACGAAGTTGAAGTATAAAAACTTCATGTATGACAACCATCATTATACAGCAATATACAAAAATACTTCTGTCGACGAATGCTGGTTGTCCTTCAATGATTAGAACCACAGACTGGTGCAAAGGTTCCCTTTTAAAAGATTAAGGTCATATCCTTCCCTTCCAAAACCTTTTCTGCATAGCTCAGATGTGGAAATATTCAGAGACATTTCTTCAGATTGGCTATTTGCTTGTTTGTGAGATAGTTGCACCAGTTTTTGTTAACAGGAATGTGTACTTGCTACATCTTATGTTCCTTTACTCACTTTAAGGCATCCTGAAAATAAGACAGCAGAAAGAAAAATACTCTAGGCTTAATAAATGGCTAGTTTGGATTGAATGTCTCATAAATAGAATAGACAAAAAAGGATTCATGATACATTTTATGTGGCTGATGAAGGATAAGTCCAAATTATGATTCACTAAACCCTACAGTTTTAGAAGTTACTGCATAGTCATCACTGTCAATCACATTTTTACAGATTTTTTTGATCATAAGAACATTATCAAGATTGTTCATAAATATACTGAGTGTCTACAAAGTTCTGCAAAGAGATCACAGACTGGAGTTCATATTCTTTCATTTCACAGCTATAGACCAAATGGATAGCTTTCAACATCACAGGGAAACAGCCTAATGAACTTCCTGGAAGAAACTACAGGCCTAGAGAACAATCCTGCGATTGAAACATGATTAAAAGAAGACTGCCTTGTCTTTTCAGACATCCCAATTCATTCTTACTATGCATTTTCTCAGATATTCATCCAGGAATGTTTTTAATGCTGTGACTGTAATTCAAGACAGTCTGATGCTTCTTATAAGTTCCAAAGTTTTAAATATTAAGATATTACTATGTGAAATAAGCCTTCATTGCTTCTACCACTAAGAAGAATCACATCGAGATGGAATGTTTTTACCTAACCACTTTCCTTTCTCTCAAATACCAAAGTATGGGAAGCACTGAGACCAAAAAATGCTTTGGATACTTTATGTAATTCCATTCTTTCATTGTACAGTGTCATGCAGGACATAAAGTGGGATAAAGAATATAAAGTTTGGGGATAATTAGGTGTCACAAAAAAAGAGTAATATTTAGCTAAAGCAAAAATAGTATGGAAATAAAATGTAAGAATTTTTTCATTCTAAAACCTAGTTTTTATATTATTGTCATTCAGAAAGAAATTAGGATCACAACTAGAAAATATAATGTACTTTAGAAAAGAATCACACACTCCACAGGGTTAGGCCAACCTGCAGGTTCTAACAAATTGCATGGATAACAAGTGCTGGGATCCTCACAGGACATGGTCATTCTAAATATTCAGCAGGGCAACAGCAGCACTTCGATTTTCTCTCTGGATAGAACAGAGAGCCTTCCTGGCAAGGAATCTGGGCTTCAGTCTGAACTTTGCTATACATCTACACCACAAATTGTTTTGCTGTGAGAAGTCACCCCAGCCAGCTCTAAAAGATTGCACTGGAAGGCTGTTTGTGAGCTTCTTAAGTGCTTTGCATCTCTATTTATACAACACTATATAGTTGAATGTGTGCAATTTCCACTTTGAATGCTGCAACTTTCAAGATTAATTTCACTATTTATTCTTTATTTACCTCATGTGAATGAATAAGATTAGATAGGTTAGACCCTTGGCTGATATACATCAATGTACTCTTGTTGTCTGACTCCAGACGTCTGTTCTTTCCCTAGTTATACCAAGATGTTTTTCTTTTTTCAAACAAAACAACATAACAGACAACAGCATTGTCATGGCTGCAGACAGTCTTGGATCTTGATTGCATGAGGCAGCACGCACTTCATAAAGCCAGCTGGCATTAACAAAACACTTTCTGGTCAATGCCCTCTAAAAATAAAACAGTATCAATCTCACCAAGAGCAGACCCCTATTGCAAAGTCCAGAATTAAATGCTGCTCTCCCATTTTGCTGCTTTATTGCTGCCACTATGCCATCTGGCCAACAAAATCATTTAGCACTGCATCAGTTTTATGTCTGTAACTTTTAAAGGACAAATATTTATATTTGAGTTTTGTCCAAACATTCCTCTAGATAAGTGGTAGAAAAAATGTTTCTCTTTCCAGTTCAGGACAAACAAAGCAGAAAGTCTGGGCAGATGTAGGGGAAAGAAATTTAATTCAAGAACTTTACAGTGAAAAAGAAATTCAATACTTGTGCGACTTTTAGACTGATTTCAATAAATAAATTATAATTGATTTTATGCAGCTGTCTTCATCTTAAATGGCATGGCTTTCTCAGATTGTTCCAGATGATTATAGGTTATTGTATCAAAACAGATGTAAAGCCACAGTCTGCATGGAATTGAATGTACAGCTCTTATTCAGAACACTAAATGGAACAGTTAGACCAATTAACTTTTTGTTTTCTCTAATTTCATGCCTTCAAGGATGAAATTTTACCTGTTTAAATCATTATGTAAAAGGTAACAGAAAGTGCACAATTTCCTAATTGTAAAATAATTAAGTGATGTTCATGTAATTGCATTTATCACAGCACTCTTCAGCTAGAAGGAAGGAAGTTGAAAGGAGAGGAAAAGAATGTTGGAACGTCTGGGTTTAATTCCTGGCTCTGCACAAATGTCATGTTTTGCTTTGGCAATGTCTTTCACCCATCTGTAGATTCAAGACAAGGATTACCCTTTACCTTTGTACAATGATTTCCTTGACCTCATAAGTAGACTTTGTAAGCCTATGGTAAAGACTGTTGGGAGCACAGATGGGAAAAACTGCACAAGCCAATGAAGCAGGATTTCAAATAACTGAGGACATTGCAGGGGTCCACCATAACCCTAAGAATCCAGAACACGGTGGATACTGCTGAATTTTTTATACTATGAATCTTCTTGGAAACTGGAACAAAAATCTACGAAAATTTCTGGCCAGCAACACCAGTATAAATATGCAAACATATCACTGATAAAAAGTTTCCAGTACTGCATATCATTACGCAAATTTCTTTCAATTGTTTCCAAATCATAACCCTCTGCAAATAAATACAGCAAGAATAACTAAAAGTAAGGGGCACATCACTAGGATATTACGAACATTGACTGTGTCCCAACTTCAAGAATATATTCTGAGACTACTCTGCCTCCGTGGACTATGTGTACACTCAAAAAAGCTCAACTTCAGTCAACTAAAAAAACAGCTAAAACCACAATTTCTGTAGCTGCACAATTATGCTAATATTTCAAATTCTAATTTTAAGATCAAGGTTGAGCTCACAGATATTTTTTGTCACAGTCCTTTAATTTCAGCACCTAAATAGGACATGAAAAGCATCTAACATGGCATAAGTAGACATTTTTGATGAATAAAAAAACAGTTGGTAAATCACAAGGAAAGAAAATAACATTTAAAGTATTGAAAGACTATTCTTTAAAAAAGAAATTGTCAAAGTCCAAGAAAACTTTATGAGATTTTTTTAAACTTACTTTTCTATCCCATTTTAATGTAGAAAAGGAGAAATTGTAAATATTATCAGGTCTGTGAATATCTGAATATTTCCTGTATAGATAAAAAAATACAGTTTTTGGGAAATCTGTATTCCTTGACAAAATTTAAAGTGTATCTGTTTCTAAGAAAATAATTTCTTATAACACAGACACATTTAATTACATTAAATCTGAGTGGCAAATTTTCTCTGCAAGTGGTTTAGACAATAAAATGCAACTTCAGGGCAAACTTTATTCAGGTTTTCTGAAAAGATAAGGAAGGGATTTTGAAGGAATTTAAAACTAAATTAATTAATTAATTAATTTCAAAAATAAAATATTTTTATTTCTTCTTTCTGAATTTAACTGGGTTTTATGCTGAATTGAGCAATACATGTTTTGAACCTTTAAAACTAAGACAAATGTTTTCACAAATGTTTTCCTAATTCCATTTTTTTCCCCCACAAGCTTCCATTTTGATAAAAAAAGTATCTTTTCAGGTAAAACCAAAGCTTTCTCTTTTCCATATATTTTTCTTCTCCCCACTCCTTAGTAATGGAAGAACCCTACTGCTTTTATGAGGTATCAGAAACCCCATAGTTCAGTGACCCCTGCAGAGAACTCACACAATAGCACTAATGTAATAAGACTTTTTGGATAGAAAATCCCTCTCTACTTAATCCTACAGAGATACTCATTCACACAACTTTATTTAAAATATACACATTAAACCTTTATGAAATTTCATAAATGTGCACACACACCCTGGACATGAGTGTATTTACACAAAGAATCATTTGTGTAATCCTTTTTTCTACATTCATCGTTCTCATATTTCTTAACTTTGCCTCAGTCTTTAGAGAGAGGACAGCTTGTCCTCAGGACAGCTGTTCTCCTGGGCTGGTAGGTGGTGCCAGGGAGCAGAATGGTCCCCCTGCTAACCAGCAGGAGGCAGTCAGAGAACTGCTGAGCTGCTTGGATGTTCATAAATCTATGGGCCTAGATGGGATCCATCCCAGGGTGATGAGAGAGCTGGCAGATGAGCTTGTGAAGCCACTCTCCATCATTTACCAACAGTCCTGGCTCACTGGTGAGGTTCCGGATGACGATGACTGGAAGCTGGCCAGTGTGACTATCATTTACAAAAATAGTGGGAAGAAGGATCCTGGTAATTGTGGGCCAGTTAGCCTGACCTCAGTACCCAGTAAGGTAATGGAGCAGTTTATATTGAGTGTCATCATGCAGCACTTACAGGACGGCCAGGGATTCAGACCCAGCCAAGCATGGGTTTTGAGGGGTAGGTTATGTTTAACCAACCTGGTCTCCTTTTATGACCAAGTGACCTGCCTCAANGTGGATGCAGAAAAGGCTGTGGATATTGTCTGGATTTCAGCAAGGCCTTTGACACTGTCTCCCACAGCACACTCCTAGATAAGCTGGCATCCCATGGCTTGGACAGGAGTACTCTGTGCTGGGTTAGGAACTGGCTGCATGGCCGGGCCCAGAGAGTGGTGGTGAATGGTGCTGCATCCAGCTGGGGACAGTCACCAGTGGTGTCCCTCAGGGGTCTGTGCTGCGACCAGTCCTGTTCAATATTTTTATTGATGACATGGATGAGGGTTTAGAGTCTTTCATTAGTAAATTTGCAGATGACACTAAGCTGGGAACATGTGTTGATATGTTAGAGGGATNAGGAGACTCAGAGGTGACCTTATCACTCTCCACAACTCCCTGAGAGGTGGCTGTGGTCAGGTGGGGGTTGGTCTCTTTCTCCAGGCAGCAACTGACAGAATGAGAGGACAGCCTCAAGCTGTGCCAGGGGAAGTATAGGTTGGATATTAGGAAAAGGTTTTTTACAAAAAGGGTGATAAAGTACTGGAATGGTCTGCCTGGGGAGGTGGTGGAGTCACCATCCCTAGATGGGTTTAAAGAAAGACTGGTTGTGGCACTCAGTGCCATGGTTTAGTTGAGGTGTTAGGGCTGGGTGGGACTTGATGATCTTGAAGGTCTTTTCCAACCTAGTGCTTCTGTAATTCTGTGATCTTCTTACTTTTATATGCAACCTTTTGTATGTCTGACAAATAACCTCCATTGATTCATATTGTTCTCTATTTTGGATGCTCCTAAACTGGTATTTCATGATCAAACCCAGAATTTGACTTTAGAGAAACTACAATTGACAAGGAAATAACATATTCAACCACATTCAGACTTGAAAAAAGAATAAGAAAGTACTGACAGAAAAATTGTATTACAGGCACATATATTAACAATGCAGATGGCCATGTTTGCTGTCAAAATACTGAAAAATGTTAAAGTCACATTCAATCAGAGCAGAAATATTTGTAGGAACAAAGCTCAGAAAATGTTATCATTCCAATGATTTTGCACAGTTCTGAAATATAAACTCATCAGTCACTGTACACCTTCAGACATTTTTTCAGCTCTTTGAAACTGTTACCTCTTTACTCAGCAATAGCACAATCATGGGTAGTTTCATCTGATAAATTATGTCCAACATTTTTAGTGTTTCATGTTTCACCATAAAGACAACCCTGGACATAGCTTTTTTGCAGTAAATAAGTACCCACCCACTAAAGATATCAAGATATTTGTCAATATTTAAACTTTGTGATCAAGTTATAATTTTAGACTGGTCTGTGCTGTTGTAATTTACAAGTAATTCAGAATATGAATGAGTATCAGTAAGTTCTATTTGCTCCTTGTAAGTAATCCTATGAAGTAAACAAAACATATTTTTCTGAATCTTCAGAGCAGTAGAGGATACTTTAATTCATTTAACTTTTCATGTCATAAGACAGTATGACAGTCAGCATTTCTCTTTCCAGGCCAGTTGAAAAATAGTCAAGCCTTCGCTCTGACTGTGGTCTTTCACAGATGGCCAATGACATATCTTTTCTTGTTCAGTCAGTGGCATCACTAATTAAGATAAATATCAAAAATCATCCCTCTGTGATCCTAGAGTAGGATCCTTGACAGAAATGGGACATGGAGACAGTTTTAGAAAGGGATTCTGGTATATTCATCACAATTTAAATCAGAGGGTGACTTCACAGAAATTGCAATCCTGTTACAAGAGCATGAGTGAGGTCAAAATCAGCCTTCCAAATTGCAAAGAATCTCTAATTTATTTAACTTCCTACATCTACCAAGAACAGGCTTCCTAATATGTTCTGTTCAGTGTAAACATGACAATGCTAGACTCAAAGGGTAGTTACAAGGCCTCTTTTTTTCTTTAACCAACTTTCCAAAATGCCAGGGGAGAATTAGGGACTGTACAGCTAGTTCTTCCCAAAGGCATCAGGGAACAATCTAGAGGTCAAAAGAGAAGGATCAACTTCCATTCATATTCTCATGGAAAGGTAATGGCTAAAGCAGGGTGATTTCCTCTTTAGGCTGTAAATGAAAAGCACATTGATTATAACCACTAGTGAATCACAGTCAAACCTCACAGGAGATTGAGGAGATACAAAGGCATTGAAAAACCATACAGAGCTATTAGAATTGAGATATCTTTGTAAAGGTCATATTCATTTTAATAACTAATAATTAATGGTATAATTTTTACCTACTAGTTTATACAGAAATAGGTTAGGATCAAAAGAAAATTTCTTCTGTGTGCTAGATTACACATTGAAGCTCCCTAGCTGGTTTTCAAGTAGAGGGATTTATTTGGGTTTAACCTATCTACCATTTACTCTGCCTCTCAATATAACTATAAATAATGTTTAAAAAAAAAAAAAAGGAGAGGAAAAAAAAACAACTGAGCAACTGAATTCTAAATTTCTGAAATCCATTTTCAGTAGCAAGCTGGCAGATTACTTGTTCTTTCCAGATCTCTCTCTCTCTCTCCTCAAGTCATTGTAAATTGGAAGTAAACCCTTGGCAGCAATATGCCTTGAGTCTGCACTAACCTGTTCTCCAACATTTGAGACAGAAATAGGAACACTTAAATTTCAAGTGAGCAAGCACTGTAACAGGTGTCTCTTGGGGGTGATGGGTCTCTAGTAAGTGAGCAAGTGAGAGCCTCCTAGGGGTTTAAGGGGCATGGTTAATTATTAACCTCAGCTACTGCAATTCTCTGCTATTTAGAATGCATGTTTTAAAATTCACAAGGTCAGAAAATATCTCTGTGTGGGTGGGTGTCTGAGTAGGCTCTCAAGGGGAGAGGAAGACAAACAGAGCAGAGAAATAAAATCATTTACTGAGGTGCTGAGTGCTAGTCCTAAGAAAAACTACCTTCAAAGATAAGTAGTACTAGAGGAGAGGCATTTAAAAATGTGTGATGGAAAGAGTAGTCAATGATTTTTCTCCAGGGAATTATCTTTTTGTTTTGTTTTGGAGAAGAATGATTAAGAACAGCACTAAGTTTTTTGTTTAAATCTGCTGCAGTTTTAGAGAGTCATTTTCCTGTGGTTTTTTTTTTTCCTACTCAATTCTATTTCCTTCTTCATGCTCATTTTATGGTAACATTGGTTTCCGTAGTATTCTTTGGAGAAATAAGCATGCACATTCTGTCCCAGAGCTGCAATAATACATTTATGGGCAAAGCAGCATCAAAAACACGACCAAAAGAGTAGTGAGCAGGGCTGCACACAGAAGCAAAGACTGCAAGAAAAGTCCTGGCATCATTAGAGTTTTTGATCTTCAATCATGAAACAAGGACCACAAAAGACTTAAAAATCTTTTACAAAGTTGAATTATGGAAGTGATTTTTCTTACAGTCTTCATTAGAAACATGAAAAGGGCAAATTACTAATCTAAAAGAAGTTACAATGAATAATTTAAAAATTTTTACAAGTGTTTGACACAGACCTCTTGCTTCCAGTCTCATTGTCTTGTCTCAGTGTAATAATGCAAAATCTCCATTAAATACATATTGACTCAGTCTTAACTACAGCAGAGATTTGCACTGATTTTTGTACCATGTTGTCCTTTCAGAATAAATGTTCTATGGAAAATTCTGACATCTTTTGTTTCAGAACAATTAAGGTGTGCTGTTTGAATAAGTCAACTGGCTAGGATGCTTTTCATTTTATTTATAATATTAAAATGAGAAATCTTGTTTTAATAACAGGAATGAAAAATCAGCCTTTTGTTTTCCTGAAAACCTAAATATTAGCACACTTCTTTAAACTACTTTAAACTTAACAAATGACATTTCCAATAGCAAATTGTGAAAAATTCTGGAAATGCTCCACTTGTAGTTTCTTTGGAATGCTACAAGTATGCTATCTAGCCACTGAAAGTAATTTTATTTTATTTATTAAAAAATTATCCATGAGATCCACCCATACACCTTGTAGTTCCACAGTCTTGCAAGAAAACATAAATAATAGACAGATGAGAACAGGAACACTATCCATAGCCATCTCTATCTAAAAAATCTCCATTCATTCAATCCACAGTCTGAGGATTCTTAACAGGATTGATAGTGTGCTTCATATTGACAGCATGTACTATCAAAGAAACAATTTTTAAAATTTTTTAATTTTTAAGACAAATTATTCAATGTGTTAAATGCGTAGCAGATTTAGTATTTTTCTGAGTTCAGCTCTGTAGGTAAAGAGAAATGCACACCTATTTGGGAAAGTAGCGATGAATACAATCAAAAGCTGCAATATGTTTTTCTGTCCATGTTATTGAATACAGAAAATAAGTGTAAGCTTTTGTTAAGAGGTACTGAAATATAATGGCAGATTTGTGACACGGGCAGTTGTGGTCATCTGAACTTGGGTGAAAACAAGCCAGTTATATAGAAGATGTAACAGGCAGCTGACAAACCACAAATGTGTATTACATGAAATCTGTTGTCATTCTTTTAAACAAAATTATTAGAAAAAATATATATGGCAAGCTTTAGAAAGAAAAAAAAAAGTGCAAAATCATAATGGCTAAGTCCTCTTTATAAAATAAACACTGATCTGGACTTTTGTGATTTATTCTATTTTTGCTGTGGTAAATACAGGTAACACTGATTTTTTCAAGTGGAAGTATAAAACCATTGTCTGGATAAAATCTTTCAGCAACATGCTGTCCTGGCAAAATATCTATAGGTAGAATTTAGTTTTGAATGCCTCAAGCTCCTTTATATTTTTGATTGAAAAAGTTTTAAAATAAGGAGGAGAAGAATGTAATATTTTGGGAAAGATCCAAATGCTATTGCATGTGTCCTGGGAAAAACTATTATCAAAATTAGGTGGTCTGACCAGCATGTAGACAAAATTTTTGCATGTAAGAAATATCAATAGCATTACAATGAGAATAAACAGTATAAAATTGCACCAACAGGTGACAAACTGAAACTACTTTATCATTGGTTATGGGCCTCGAATTCTATGCCAATGGTCTAAATATTAATGAGGAAGTCTGGTCTTCTGCTGAACACAGGGAATAAAAATACAAACAAGGTAAGCAGAGTAAGTATCCCCTGTCTGATCAATATGGATAAAGTGACATGTCAAACACATACCATTGTAATTCTGGCTCGTCAGCTATTGTGATTCACTCTTTTGCTGACTCAGTGCTTCAGAGTGAAATACTGCCTCCCTCCCACTCCACTTGTGCTTGCCAAATCCCATTAGGAAATGTATAGCAATTAAGTTTAAATAACGCCTTGCAATCCCACTCTGCCCAGAGGGTACTTCAGAATGTCTCTGAAGTCAGCTAGAAAGGAAGCCTCTCAGTCCAGTTCCAGAAATGCTTAATATCTGTGAGTAGCAAGATCTGGGCTGATCCCTCCAGGGAAGTGAGCCAGGAATTCAGGGTGTCTCTAACACAGGCCAGGCAGTAACAGCAATGGGTGGGAGCAGCTCCATTGCACCTCAGCCAGGCAAGCAAAGAAGGGTGGTGACACCACCAGCTTCTACCAACAGCACAAGGAGCATCAGGCTGAGCTACCCAAGATCAGCCTGGAAAACTGAAAAAAACAAGCCATAAATATCTATGTCTGAGCTGAAGTGGAGCTACTGGGCCCACTTGTTTCAGACTGATTGCTGTACTAGTGTCTAGGATTTACTGTTACAGTTGACTTTTTCCCTATTATTTGCATAAAACCAGTCTTTTTTTCACAGATTTGATGAAACAACAATCTCCTTTGCAAATTTTGAAGCAAATGTCCTTTATAATTTCATGTCCTCGGGAAAAATAAATTTTAAGCTATATATTAGGAGATGCTTTTTACTCAAATAGAAAGACACTAGCTACTAAGGCACATTTTTGCCATGGAAAAAACCCAAACAAACCACTGCTACATCTGCCATAATATTTCACCTAAAATAGCCATCAGCAGAAACCTTACTGCACAGGCAGATCAAAAGAGGTCTTCTGCTGTTGAAGCACAATGAAAGGCAGCAGATTGGACACCCTTTAGTTTACCCTGACTGGCATGAGGCAGCAAAGGGCAACTGAGAGAGAGAGGGGTGTCATGAGTGGTGTCAGAAAGCAACATGAAGACTAGGTAGCCTTATGCATGTCATCAGTAAACACCATTGGCTACCACAGGCTGAATGTTCACTTGTGTTCTGCACAGACAGACCTAAAGCACAAAGAGGTTTGTGGCTGCTTGGCTTTTCTTAACAACAATTTCGATTACACTCTCCTCAGTATCTTGGCATCTGGATATGCAGCCTCTTAGTAGGGTGTCTGAAAACATTTGGCTTTAGCCTGTGACTCATCATGCACTTTAGGTGCCTGTTTATTAATCAAGAATCACACACCCTGCTGTGTGTTATAATTTTCAAGGAAGCAACAGAACCATTAGTGTTCGGTGTTTCTTGTTTCTCATCTCACATCCAAGTCAGAATTAACCAACACACCTGAGATTTAATTACTCTAAGCACCAGCCTTTCATGCATTTCAGACTTCCATGCAGCTCAGCCTTTTCCTGACAGTCTAGGTTCTCACAGACAGGTCCTAAGAATTTCTATAAGCACTTCAGCAGTACTGCCTATGTGTTCATATTCACATTTGTAAGTTTGAATAACAAATAACCTATTTTTTTCTGAAAATTTTTCTGTGATCAAAGTAAATTTTGGAAGAAATAAAAGTAAGGTTTAATGCTTTAAAAAGGCAGTCATTCCAGATATTTTTCTAAATTACACACACAGAGATTTCCTACTATAATTGTGGAATTTAAATATCATGAAAATGAGATTTAAACATCATGAAAATACCAGAAGTAAAAATATTTCCTTATTTTAAAAAGTTGGGGTTGTTTTTTGGGTTTTTTCATAATTAAACTTTGTGGTTACAATGCTGACTTCTCCTGGTCACTTAAAAGTTTTTCTACTTACTTTATTGGAAACAAAAATAATGGAAGCCTCACCAGATATATTTGTCATCAAGTTGCCTGATTAATAGACATAGATCATTGGTTGAACTTCAGAAATATATTTTTTAAAAGATAAATCTTCTTATAAATTAGTACTTCATACTAAAATAAAAGTTTGATGACAGCCATTCTGAAATCAAGTTGTTCAAGTGTACTTTTTGCTGATCTCATACCATTTGATATTGTCCCTTTGCAATTTTAGACAGCCTAAACTTCCAATAGCTCCCAATATAACAGTAACAGCAATGAGTAAAAGTGAAATGGCAATGGAAAAAAAAGAATAAAAAAGGAATTACGATGAGGGAGCTAAGTGATATATCATCACCAGTATTAAATCTGTTGGGAATCTTCCTGTATCTTTGATGGATCATAAAAACCAGAAATTAGAGTAATCAGTGATACATATTTCAAAAAAATAACAGAAATCAGTTTTGCCAACCAGGAACTAAAGAGGTAGAATAAATGTATTTTAAGAACACCCCAAGCACACATAATAAACTTTTCGTTTACACTGGGGTAAAATTATGTCATTGCTTCCAGATGCTGATTATCTGATTCATGTCTCCAACATTAATAAAGTTGACATATTTTACTGATGGCACTGGCTGTGTAACAGATCAAAAGTTAGTGTACATTTAGTCTCACAGTATCTTCATATTTTTAAATGAAAGACTCAGCATCTTCCTTCTTCTGAACTACTAGGAACAAATAACAAATTACTCTTCTATTGCTTTTTGAAGAAAAGGAGTAAGATTAGACTCTAAAGGACTCTTATATTTGCAGCTCATATTGACACATAAACAAGTCTACGAGTATAATCCAAAGACTGTGAAGGTAAGGCTTTTATATTTAGGGATAAAAGGCAATTAAAAATGTGTTACTATATAGTCCCATTTTGTTTCCTCACAAAGGTGCATTAATTGCAAGTCACAATTGAACCAACTTCCTGGAAGGGTTTATTCCACGGGTAATTAAAACTATTGCAGAATTAATGTTTGTCATTTTGTCAGGAAGGTGCTAACTGGGAAATCAGAAGCATCCTACAGGTTAGGTGAGAAATCAAATTCCTCTTTACACTCGCACAAGAAAAGGGAATAAGGCAAATTGCAAAAGGAAGGAGTCTAAACTGCTTTATACAGGGAAACAAATCAATTTGAAGGGCCAAGACAATTCAAAAGCCTTTAGGAAACACTATGAGATAAAACACATTTAGATTTTCATTGTATTTGTGTTAAGATAATGTGATTCAATCAAAAGTTTACATCAGCCAACAATATTGCCACATAAGCACAGAAGGAAACCCAAATGCCTTTTATCCCATCAACATTTATTGAAAGGAAAAAATGGCTAGTCACATGACATGCTTTATCATGAACCACAGAGAGGTGCAAATTGTATTTTTTATACAAGAGCTTCCTGTGAATGTCAGCACACTTTAAAAAATATACTATATAAAACACTTCTATATGAAAACGTAGTGGGAAAATTTGCATGGAATTTTTACTTAAGTTTATGACCTTTTCTTGTACTGAAATATTGAAATAATTAAGTTAGTTTCATTTATAGTTACTTAACTTTGGTTAGGATTTTCTGTGAGGCAATACACTGAAAATATGGTTTATTATATAGATTTTGAAAATAAAATCTAAGGTGGTAAACCCCATACATTGCTCCAGAGACATGTAGGCCATGAACTAGAATGATGTTGTTACTTAGTTCTTCCTTTTTAATGTTTTTTGATGCTATTTTCCCATTCCAAGTTGGAATGAAAAACTGATATTTTTCAGACATTTCTTGCTAAATAATAACTGGAGGGAAAAAAGTAAAAAGAGGTCAATCAGAATTTCATCTTATCTATTCAAAATGTGTCATTATAATATATGCTGTACCACAATTACTAACATATTTCTAGAATGAAAAGCTATTTTTTAGTCAAGCATTTGACTTTTATTTTCTAAGTTGAAAAGCAGGTTATTTCATTATTCTCAAGTGTTTATTAAAGACAAAAGTTTTTTGAAGCAGATTTTGAAATGGCTCCAACCAAGGCAAACCTGAATTTTCCAAATAATATAATAAAAATCTTATTTTTATAATGTTAGACAAAAAATATCTAATTTATTTTGTCATAAAAAAATCTGTCTGTTCTTTGGACTTTCCCTAAGGTTCTCATTTTGGTTTGACGTCTCTCACTATTCTCAATTTATACTGGTACACTAAACAAAATGTAGGAACCAGAACTGGTGATTTTGGCTTAATGAAATTGTGCACCAGTATTTGTTTATCTTTAAAGTAGAAATATTCAAAAGAAACTGAGAATATGGAAGATAAAATTTTGTATCTTTGTTGGTTTCGGGTTTTGGGGTTTTTTTTGTATTTTACGTCCTTAGAAAAACTATCTCCAAATGACAGAAAAATATTTTCCTCCAATACATTGAAATCTTTTTACCTAGAAAAAATCCTAAATCTGGTAATTCTTTTAACTTCTACTTGTTTTAAAATAAAATAATTACAATAATGAAAAGATAAGAAACATGAATAAGCTTAATAAAAATGTGTGGTTTACCCTTTCACCTTACCTGCCTCATAAATTTTTCTGGTCATGGTTACAATAATGGTATTTTACTCATTTGATGCTTTTGAGCAGTAGCTTAGAATATGTGCCAAGTATTTTTGGCTACAAGCAATATCTTTGCTACTTTGATCTTTCATGCATTTTCTGCAATGGCATTTTTCTGGCTGATCACCTTCTGTTCTTTTGGTGTATTCTGCATCTGTGGTACTCATAGAAAGTTTACTGCATTTCAAGTACACTCAGAAATATCTCAGAATTGAAGCTGATTAGACAGAACAGTGACACAGGAAAACATATTCTCCTCTAGCACAGTTCTGAAGCTGACTAAGCCTTTGGAATCTCTCCCCACATCTGGAGTAACTACTTTCTTACATGTTTTATGCAAAATAATTCCATCTAAACATTTACCTTCTCAAGAACTGTTAAAAAACCTTGCACTCAGCTTTGCTGAAAAATTCAGTGAACTAGTAAAGTATGAGTTATTGGCAGGATCTTCTGAAAAAAAAACACAATTTCTGGACAAGACTGAAGAAAAAGAAAAAACTACTTATTCTCTGTAGAGACAACATATTAATAATCATTGTCACAAAAAAAATTACAAAGACAGGAAAAATGCTTAATGAACACTTGACTTAAAAGGGATTTTTTTGTAATTAGTTCTATAAAAGAAGAAATTTCCTGTTCTGTGTTCCATTTCGATTTGCTAGATTAAAGCACTTTGGTATGAAGTGATTCACTGTCAGTGCCTTTAAAACCAAAATTTGGAAAAAACAAATTATTTTGGATCAAGCACAAATGACTAGTGCATTTACAACCCATGTCAAACCCAGCTAAAATCATCACACAAGTATTTTACATCAGATTAGTACTGCCTTTGTGTTTCATACCAGAATGAGACTGATCTCATTTTAGCTCTTCTGCAATAAACCTGGAACTTCAGATAGACTTCAAATCATTACATCTCATATGCTGATTCAGGCTGCTTACTTGCTAGCATTAGCATTAGCTAAGCATTTCTGACAGTGTCCAAAATCAATAGAAAGCACTGAATGCCTTAATTTGATGTACCGTGCATTATGATTGTATCCAAAACTCCACAGGAGGCTGAAGTCTATGGTATAACTAAGAACATGGATTTTGTTGTGCTTCTGAGCTAAGCAGAAAAATGCATAAATTTCTGTCTTCCCAAACAAATTTGAAAAGACTGTCAAGTGAGACTTTAACACAATACATATAATAATTGTAAGGTATGATCCGTAAACCTCTCTATTTATCAGAGACTACACTAAGTTGTTTGAGAGTAAGTCCCCTATATAAAATTTTACCTTAATTTTATGAAAAAGGACTGGAATGTCTGTGGTAAATATAAACATAAATACATATCTCTGAAATAAAAGCCAAAATATCTGAATCAGTTTTGACCTCAGATAAACTTGTTGTTAATGGCCTAAATGTGCAGCTGCTTAAGGAGGAGAAGCTGCTATTAATATCCTGTAAGGATAGGCATTGCTCTGTGAAGTTCAGTGGACTTGTTCACTTATCACCAACCTCATTAAGTTTTAATTTTATTTTTATATGTTGTACGTAACCAGCGATAAGATGGATGCTGCCAAAGCATCTAAAAATCAATTTAAAAAGCTTTTAAAACTGTGTGGAGAGACAGAGTGGGTTTATAAATGGAACTGCTGACAGACCTTATCTCCAGTGTCTTGAATGTCTCTTGGTCATACTCTAACACAGTTCTTAAAAGAAAACTAAAATTCCTATCTCAACACTTTTAAGAGCTGAAATAGAAGAGGATAATCTGTATTCTAAGCGGATTCAAAATATTGCTCTTTATTTTTAATAATTTTCTGTAGGTTTCTCTTTCTTTCTACTGTAAAATGACAAAGGGAAAAAAAAATCCTGTGTGTATAACCATGTAGCAAGGGAGGTTTAACCACTGGAAGATCTTTGTTAAGACAACATTTCTGAATTTTTCTTGGGAAAAAAAATTTGGTGAAAAAATTTTTGTAAAATTATCTGCAAAATTTCTGACAACTTGCTGGGAGACATTTCATATCTACATATGCATATACACTATAAATATTAATATACAGCTGAATTATGAGAAGAATCATGCTGAGCCTGACATTTGGAAACTTCCTACTGAAACAAACTAAATACCAAAAGTTAGACTAAATCATAAAATCAGTAATGCAGAATCTAATACATAAGATGGAAGCCTAAAAACATGAATAAACAATACTTGTAAGTAATACTGACAAAAATAGAATATATAAACAGTAAAATTTGAAAATTCAACTACTACAGAAAATATTAAAAGTTAGATCATTGAAATATAGGTTTGTCTTGAACACAAGCAATGTAGTGGGTTTTTAATCAATTTTCTTTTAATGTTTTAACTGAAGTCTTCACCATTTAAAGTAAAGGCTGAGAATGTACGTTCCAAAGTGGACTATATGAATATGTAACAGAATTATAGATGCCATTATTATAAGCAATTTTATTAGTAGTTATAGTAACTACTACAAAAATCCATCTGACAAATTACCCACTATTTTCAGGTGATCCGTAAACACTAATGGTAAAGATTTAATTACTCTTCTGAATAATATAAAAATTAATGAACATAGTAGTAAGTTGATAAAACTTATCAATGCTTCTTGATGATCATATCCATTAAATTCTAGATTTATAGAACTGTTTATATTCTGTTTGTCTGATGTGCTGTTTTCATTTTCAGTGGAGATACAGCACATGACACTGACGTAACCAACTAAAAACTTAAGCCTTGCATAGATGGCAAACTATTTCCTGCGGCTAATGCCTAAACTGAACACTAAGAAGAGATCAGATAGTTCAGTTGTTTTGGGGTTTTAAGTTTTGGTGGCTTTTTCTTGTGTCACAGAGAAGATTTCATTTCCCCAGTGCCTACAGTTTAAACCAGGCCTAACCACTTCCTAAACCTGTGTGGTATTTGAATAGGAAAGGTCCAGTATTGGCTCTAAGGACTCCTGACGAAGGAATTTGAAACAATGGGGACCTGTTCTCTAAAGTGATATCTATTTGGTCTCATAAACTAAATGAGAAACATAGGGGTTTTAGGATTATTTCATTATGCTACATCTACCTATGGAAAGACTTCAGGATAAGAAAGGAACACATATTTTCTTTCCTCAAGAAGAACACAGAAGTAAATCCCAATACTTTATTTAATGTTTTACTGTAAGACATGGAAATGTTGGAAACTTTTGGGATTTTTCTGATGCACACATTTTTTAGCTTATTTTTTACTACATACTTCTCCAACAAGCTTCTTTTTTTATAAAGAATATAAATATATTATTAATGGGATTATTATTTTGTTAATCTCTAAATTTACCTGAGGAGTAACTAAAATTTGATTTGCTTAAAAGTATCTTCCTTGTCTTTTTTGCCACAACAAGACATTAATCAATGAGAGATTAATAATAATGTTACTCCTCAGGTAAATTTTCCATAAATCAGTTAGCACAAAACATTGTTTGAGAATTTCTCCTGTAATAATCTTCTAGATATATTTTACTATGAATTATCTTACTCTTAAATATGGAAATACATTTCTCTTTGTCAAAGCTCTGCAAGGAGGGGAAAATGTTTTTTCTGATTCTTACTTTTGTAAGGTCTACACTTACCTCAAGGGGATAGATACTGACTACTAAAAAACAGGAATTACATCAAGGGAGGTGGTTTTTAAACTAATATTTCACTCTTAAAGCCACCATAATGGAAAGAATCTAGAGTACTGAATGTGTTTAAACCAGGAAACTGATCATGATTTTTGAAGACAGGGACACTTCTTATTCTCATTACTAAATGAGAATGTGCAAACTGACAAAAAAAGAACTTGGGACGTTAATGTTCCTAGGCTATATCTTCTGACTTTTTATTGTTTTCCCTTAAATGCATGGCTGAATACGAGAGCCTTTGTTAATGCTAACTGAGGAAAATGTGTTCTTTCAGTATTTCTGCAGGTACTGAGCAAACTGATATTTTTCTTAAAGAGCAACAACACGTAGAAAACTCTGAATCACGCAAAACAATGTAAAATTCTTAGATTAATCACAATAACTCCTAAATTCATACAGTCACACTTCCTTAGACTTTTAAAAACCAGTCATGTTCCACTTCCAGAGTAGACAAAAGTCACAGGATTTCAGAAACAGACATAAAAAAGTACACTGCTGGTTCATTAAAAAAAAAAATCCTTCTGTTGTGAATGTGTGTCTCAAAGTCAGGAAACTTACTTCATATGAAAGCTCATAATACATAAACTGTTAGGGACTGTTCTGTAAATATCAGGTGAAATACCAAACCAGAAAAAATGAAAAAAAACCAAACAAAAACAAAAACAAAAAACATCACCCCACATTATTTCAACCCAACAATGAATAAAACTTAGAAATCAGAAAGATTTCTAAATGTTCAGATAAAATTAAAAAATAGCTTATTTCAACTAAGAAGAGTCAGGGAGAATAATTTTAAGATAGCCTTTGGTGTCTCTGGTAAATGGGATTGCATGTTGGGTTTCAAAAAAAGGGACTTGATTTGGTGACACAATATATTTTTTTCCAGTCCCATTTCTTATGTATGTGAACTGAATTGCCTTTTACAACTAGGAATTGTCATAACAAATCCACCTACTCTTAAGTAAGCAGAAAAACTCTGTTTGAAAGCTCTGGTTTCCTTTTATACTCCAGACCCTCTACAGACATCCTCAAGGATATTCTTTTGTGTCAGGAAAGAAGCTAAAAGATACAATCACTCCAGAGATTCTTGTCATTCCAGATCAGTGACTGGAGTGAAATGACACCAGTATTTTTTCTGTTATCATCAGTTTCTGCACAGTTTATTATTAATTTTTAATTTGGTTTTGAGAACTGAGATATTTCTTACATTGAATTTCTTATGATGTGACTTTTCATGTAGACAGACTAGAACTATTACTATAAAAATGATGAGAATTGTACTTCTGCTTTTATGTTGTGAATCCTAATGCTTGATAATTTAATGATCAGCTTTTCATTCTGTAAGAGTTGAATTTCATGAGCACTTTTCCATGCTCAGTGGTGAACCATACATTTGTAAAACTGTCTGAGCTAATTAGTACAATTTATGCACTTATGTGCACAAATGTCTGATAACAGTGTGGTAATGGCCTGCACAAAAGTGGTCTCTCAAACTGTTCATGGATCTCTGATATCATGTAATAAAAATCTGAATGAGTGAATTAAAATATTTCAACTGTTGATTTTTTTTGGTGCTTAAATTTTTTTCAGAGTTTGCAATAAATTCTGAGCTTTAATACAGAATAATAATATTTTAATTGTTTAAGTATTCCTTTGCCCTGACAGTGCAGAGTGAACACATATCTCATCATATGCCATTGACAATTAAAAAAAAAAAAACAAAAACAACCCAGCAAAACACACACACACTCAATAAAAAAAACCTTCAAAAAACTTTTCCCTTATAATTCTTGCTTCCTAGATGGAAAGATTCCTACTAAGAGAGGAACAGAGACACCAAAGACAAAGGTTTTCTTAGTTAAACAACCTAAAATTAATAATAATCTGAGTTTGGTACTAGAGTAAGGGTAATGAAGAAAGGTTTTTACTGAGGTTGAGGCAGAGGTGAAAAGGAAAAATAAAAGGCAAGAGGGATAATTAATTTAATCATCTGATGCTGAGAAACTCAGTGCCCATATCTTCCACTTAAATCAATAGATTATAAATCAGGAGAGAATTTAGCCTGGAAATGTCAAAGCAGAATGCCAGTGCCATCTGAGTACCTGGTTCTTTCAAAAATTCAAGAATTCTTACAGACAAAGCATAAGAAGTCAGCATAACTTTTCATGGGCAAATCCTACCTCCTATAGTTGAAACGTTGATGATAACATTACAGCATTATGAGAACAGAGTATTTCCTAACCTTCAACCTTCCTTAACCTTCCTCAACCTTAAACAAAAAAGAAATCAAACTCAATATGATCCACGAATTATATTTCAAAGGATACGAGAGCAGAGCCTCACCTACACTAAATTATTTAGGGTTTAACAATTTCAAATACCAATTTATGTCAAATGAAAATCTTATCCACAAACTTTGCCATTCCAGGAAGCTTGTGTCTGGTTTGTAGTGAACACTCACTTCCAGTTGCTGTCTGTGTTACACAGTAAGTCACTGCATGATTTGAGCAAGAAGACCCCCTGGTTCATTCTCCTGCCCCAAAATGACATGTCTTAAAAGCAGTAGGTTCATGGCTTTGACTAGTTAAGTTTCCAAGAATAGAGTTGCCATAACTTCTCTTGGTAAACTCTTGTATTCTTTGGTGAACTTCATGATGAAATATCTCTTCCCAATTTCTAACTAAAATTCCTCTGAGTGCAGCTTGAGAGACTCATCCCTTTTCTTGTTACTGACAACTCTGAGAAAAGTCCAGCTCAACCACCCACTAGAATCTTGAGTACCTTTATCTTATGAGAACACATAAAATGCATGCAGACCCAAACAATATACATGTATTGGTCTTTGATATCTTCCACAAGGTTTTTCTATCAAAATTATTTATCTTAGCATGCATAAAACTAACATAAAATCCTACAAAGGCTTGTGAACATGAAAAAATTTTCCTTCTTAAACACTACACTCACCTCTAAGGGATGAATAGCAAAGCTGAATAAATATCTCTGAAGGATGGTAGCTTCATGCTATCATATAATTTTCAAGTTAATTATAAATTACCAATATTAGTAAAGTGTAGAGTATGATTTAGGAAAATTTTATGGTGATCATAAATTGCAGTTTTATGGGGAAAAAACAATAGGAAATTAATCAAAGATTAATTTGTAGAAGAAAATGGAAATTTCTGGAATAGTTGATAATTTTAATCAGTTATTAATTTTTGCTTAACATCATCACATGTGGAAATATTGTTAAATAATACTAGGCAAAACTGAATGATCTGATAAACATAATGAAAAGCAGCTGGTAACAATCAAAGCATACATAGAAAGTTCATTGAAAAAATGAGGCCATTTTTCTCAATATATAACAAACTGGCATCTTGACTCAATGATGGAGTAGAGAGAGTTTTGTACAAAAATGCTGATGTGAGTTGTGGTCAGCACTTGTCTGTACAATTTACATTGAGATTTGTGACACCTGCAGATGCCCTCAAACTCGATTCCCCTCTTTATAAAAGGCTGCAGAGCTGCTGGCAAAGCATTCTTTTTCAAGGGACTTTTCCTCTGGAATGCTCTTCCTTGCCAAGGTCTAAAATAGCCATAAACTGTTGACATTCTGGGTATGCTACAAGGTCCATCTGTGTGAGCTGGCTGAGGCAGTAATGGGTGGAATATCTCGTGGGAAGGTGTGCTGGAGGTGCACAGGTCCTATGACAGGAATTAAATGGGGTGTTAGGGAGTGGGAGGACAGAAGACTGCTGCTTTTTTGGGAAGTTTTATTTATCGCAGTCTCTACATTATATTTTAAAATGCATGCCAAGGTTGTTCAGAGTCTTAGGTGTCCTCTGGAGTGCTTATTTTGGATGAAAATCTAAATGAATGATAATTCTATTCCCAGTGTTAATGATTCATTTTGTTTTCCAAATTTCTCAGAGACTTTTCATAAATTAAAATCTGAGCAGCAGACTGCTATTTTTTAAAATACTTACACAATTAAATTAGTATGACTTTTTAAAGCCTAAGACACTATGCAGAGTAAGAATGCAAGAATCAACCCAAATGATTTTGACAGTTAGAACATGATGGTTTACAGCAACTTTTTTTGTTAAAATGCCCATGCTACACAGTATGTGTTGCAATGGTAGCACTGGTTTGTTGCCAAAGGGAAAAAAAAATCCCCAAAACGAATTATTCAGGTTAAAAATACAAATAAATAAATGGGGAATTATTTTGATAACAATAGCCACTTTTTAACAAGGAAAATACCAAAAAAAGTATCTATTGATTTCAATTTAAAAAATATTTACATTTTCCTGTATTGAACACTATGACTAAAATCCAAAACACTTGTTATTTTAATCACTCATCTTTAAATCACCTATATATAGGTAGTCTACCCTAGCATTTTTTTACAAGAGTAGCCAAAGTTGTTAATTTAATTTAATTTAAACTCAATTTAGCAGAGCTCAGATAGTAAAAAAGAGTTGCAGGTAACCAATATTTTAAAAAATACTGGTTTCTCACTACATTTTTACAAAAAATAACTTTTTTATTTGTAAGAATTGATTCTTTATTCATAGTTATTTGAGAGATTTCATGCAAAAACTTTCTCTTTCAACTGCAATGATCCCCTGCAATTCAGATTTTAGCACTGTCCCATACGAGGTGTAAAAGATTACTCACATTTTATGCTCTTTATGAAACTTAAGTATGTGGTTAAACATTGTTTTCACTGGTGACATTCTGGATAGTAAACTGTAGAGATGCTATTCCTAAGATCTTCCCATTTTTCTTAGTACTTCGTCATCAAAAAAAAAAATCCAACAGCTGAAATAATCATGGTAAATCAACTGCAGAAACTCTTTCACAGTGTAGTACTTAAGATTAAAATTTAGTAAATTCAGTACCATAGAACACAAAGGTTGATCACACATATTTGCTTTTTTGGATTTTTTTTTGGCAGAATGGGGAAAATTTAATAAAAAACTCATTGTAGTCAAAGTATTTTGGTAGTAGATACGGTTTGAGAACTCTGTCAGTTTATCACCATACAAAGCTTGTAAAGAGGTAAAATATTTCCTATCACCAATATTCTGATTTCTTGTAAATATTCAAAAATGTTCTACTAGACAAGACATGAAAGAAATTATGTGAGTTTATTACCTATTCCTTCTTTTCCATCTTTTCATAAATTTTTGTTCTGTAATTTTATTTTTTAAGGAGGAATAAAATAAAATTTGGGATTGTTAAGTCTAAAAGTCCTTAATTTCTGCTACTTATTGGATCTTATTGGTTGAAAAATTTGTTTGAAGATTTTTTTATTGAATTAAACTAGAAATAACTACAAAATACTTCAAATTTAAGGAAAAATTATGTAAAGGGTCATAGATAAATTTTTTATAGCTGTTCAATTTTTATTTTCACTATCTTTATTCAGTTATTGACTGCTGAGAATTAGTTATTTCACATAACACTGATACACCAATAATACCTTGTAAACAGGTCATGTAGCAGTCACATAACAAAACAAATCTGGAAATACATTTTAAAGAAAATATAAAAAATTTGAAGGTTTCACAGTAGAAATTTATCTCAGAGATTTCTTAATGAAAAAAAACAAAAACAGACTTTTGGTTTTAATTCCCTGGAAATTTTATATGACTGTTGCTGTTTTTTCTCAGCATATTCAATTCTGGCTTTCTAAATATTAAATGCATATTCTTTCAAAACTACAGAAAATCTCAACAAAGCACATTCAGGTGGAACAAACAACAATCAGCACATTTTTAAAGTTATCCAGCTATTCATACTGTTAAGTAAATTGATCATCAGTCTTCAAAAACTTTGCTTGGTAATGAATAAGGTCATTATAATTACCCTTCCCTTCTCCACATTCCTGTCTCTTCTTGATACTGTCTAATGTGGAACCAGGCAGCCCCACAATGACTCTCATGCCCTTGTAGGAAGCTATAAAAGCATAACTTTTCATTGCAGGCAGCCACCAGCCACAACAGCTCATCAATTGTGTCTAAATCCACTCAATCAAGATGAATTTAAAGTCTTCTTTGGGATTTTTTCCCCCTTTTAGATTTTATTTTCTGCTCATCTTTCTTTACCACAAAATTGATCATTCTACTCAAAGAATGCTATAGACTCCCACTGGAAATTCCCAAAACATCTGAAAGCAAAAGAAGGCTTTCCTCTCTGTCTCTGCTCTATAGGTTGCACTGGATTCTTGTTTCTACACCTTAAAGATCTTAATTTTACATCAAGTAGCCAAGAACATTCCAGTGTGCTGAAGTAGACAAACCCTCTGTGCCTGAGGTATGTCAGATACAATCAGCCTCAAGAAGCACTGAAGTAAAACACCAAGACCTTTTGAAGCTTATTCTAAAAGAGAGTCATTAGAACAGACACATTAATCAGGCTGACATTATTATCAGTGGTGTAAGTAGACATGACAACACAGCAATGCCACAATTTACCCCTCAGTCCTGTCACCTGCAGAAACAAGGTACAGTTCTCACAGGACACTGAGAATTTGCATTCTAATTCATACAGTGCAAAGACAACTATCTCTGATGTCTATCTATGGGCTGAGCAAGACTTCACTACAGAAAAATTCCACACTTTCACTGCAGTATTTACAGTTCCACATGTCCATCGTTCACACTGCACAAGCAAAAGCTGCATGTATGCAATAATAGTATATTCCAAGTGAGGTAACACTGAGATAACAAAAGGCTGTCTGTAAGAAAGTTTGAGGTCATTCTTTTAAAATCACTTTCTTGGGATGTTAGGTTTTTTCCATTAGGCTCCTGAATCACCTGAACAGCTATGCATCTGTAGAAATGTAATAAAACAACCCTGATCCTCCCAGCAAATTGAACAGGTATAATAGCTGATAATAACAGAAAAATAGCTGAAACAATAGGCACTTTTATAAATCCACAGAATTTACAGAGCATGCTTTTTTGAGGAGAGAGTAAAACTGAAATTACATGTTTTGCATAACACACTGTATTTTATATTTCTTGACTTCAATGTTCACCTTTGAGATGCTATAAGAATAAGAAATAAGAGCTATTAAAATTATTCCTTTGCATGTTAAGAGTGATTTCAAAACACGGTGGAAAGCACTTTAATAAACTTTTTTTGCTTTGCTTGCGCCCGTGTTAGAGTGAGCCAGGGCCAAGTCATGGATACACAGTAGCCACCAAGCATCTTCCTTGCTGCTGGACACTCTGCAAAAGACAAGATAATTATGTCCTGCCCTCTCTCTTCTGTCAATAACTCAGTTTAAATAGCACTCCTATTCTTTTGCATTTTCTTTCATAAAACATGATGCTGAAAATTGGTGGAGAAAAAATGTGGAAAGGGTTTTGTATACAAAAAAGTGTTACAAAAATCTGGATTTCTAAATACCCCTGTGCTTCTTCCTTGGTACTTACAAATTAAATAAAACTGCAAATTGAAATGTGTAAGCTGTTTGTTTGTTTGTTTAACATAAATCAAATTACATACTTTAAATTCAAATGCATGTAAGTATGCAGATTATGCACATATACACATTGCTGCACTTTTTTTCATCTTGCAAATTCATTCTCTAAAGGCAGAAATTTCTTATTTTTACGGCGAGAAATAATTAATGGTTTCAGAACAATAGTATCTTTCTCACTGAAACCATGAAGTTGCTTCTTGTTAGATGGTTTGGACTTTATTTCATGCACAGTAAGAACCCAAATATTTAGGATGCAATTATTTTACAGAGAGTATCTCTTTTAAATAATAGTAATTTTCTAGGTTAGATATCAGTCATCAGAACATACCTCATTTTACTCCCTATTTAAGTGCCATTAAATTTATCTACAGTTAATGAAAGATATAGCTCAGTAGTAATTAACTGTATAAGGTGAAAAATTCTGAATAGAAACTATCCACACACAAAAAGCAGGAAATTTAAGGAAATATTTCCAGGCCTCTTTTTTTGAAACCTTTGACATTGTACACAGTGCATACACACCCAGAATGCAGTAATATCTAATTTCAAGTCATGAGCTATTTATATTTCTAAAGCTTCAAGTAGAAATTATGCAGAGAATTGCAAGGTGTGAAACAGACTGTTAATCTATTATGTAAATTATGTCATATTTAGGGTAATGTAGAAAAGTGTCTCCTGGTTAGACTTTATTGTGAGTTTCTTAAAAATATTAAGAAAATCACAATGTCTGTTTCACACTTCTTGGGCAAAAAGGCAAATTTTCTTTCCTGGAAGGTCAATACAGCTAAATACAAAAAAGAAAATAATGGATTGATGAGTTGAACCCCCACAGCATTCAGAAAATTTAAATGGAAAATTATCTTGCTAATTCTAAATGTGACATTACTAGCCTGTCATATGAAAATTTCATCTGTAACTGATGGGGGTTTGTAAACCTTTGGTTAGGGGTGCATCTGTACAGGCAAACTTTGTGTAGTTGAATGTCACTACTACTGAGGTTAGTATAAGATTATTAAACAATTTAATATACTAGAAAGAAAAGTAGTTTCTCTCCTGTAGAAAAATTTTGATACAATTCTCATTTTATTTAATAATATGTTACAGATGCTGAAGATAAAAGTCATCTAACTAAGTTAGACTAACAGTTTCTTTAATTGTTAGTTTTAATAAAATTATTTAAATATATTACTTTTTACTATATTTATCATTCCTTGTTTCTAAATTCCACCCCCCTGATCCTGGATTTTTTTCCCCATAGAACCATATGTACCATTTAAACAAGCAGAACCTTTCAACCATCATCACATCATTTAAATGGGTAAACATAAAAACTATCCATTAGCCTGTGTATATAAATGATTGTGTATATATATATATATATTAAAATCCTATAAATAACTTATACATCAGTGGAGCAACTGTCTCATCAGGAAGCATATGACATCTAGACCAAAATGAAATACAGAAAGTCCATTTTTTTCCAGTTTTTGTTGTGCTTTGCACTAAAAATAAAAAGGAGAAACATTAATAATAAACACGGTGCTATCCACGAATGTGCACATTTAAGTAGCAGTGGTAAATTTCTGGGAAGTGTTTTACTCTGGAAAAACTTTTTTTGTTATCAGAATTAGAGATATTTAGCAGATGACTGAATGGATGCAGAAGAGCTGTTGTCACTTAGTTACTAAGTTTGATAATGTGCAATCCATCCTTCCTTCTCCAGGAAGACTGTGCTTTTGGAATCTGAGAAGACTATATGTAGGACTAATGGACCTGTGAATAGTAACATAAAATTGGAGCTAAAATATTCATTTCTATGTAAGACAAGACTTGTCAACCCTTTCTGATTCAAATGAATCTACTCTATCACAGGAGCAAGTTCATAGACTGTGTGCTGTCAGCTTTGCAGAAATAACTGGGGACACATACTCTGTTGAAGTTTCCTGACTTGGACAGTCATCTGCTTGGGTCATGCTGGATCCATAGGCTTACCTATTCCCCACGTGTAATCTGGCTACAAATATTATTGCTAGTTCCAGTCTCATTGGTTTTTATGTTACTACAGCTTTTGTCCCTGTTTTTAATTCAGTGGAGGTAGAACTTGAAGCCCCACTGATTTAGGTCCTTAAGACATGTGTTGGTTCCTAGCATATCTCAGTAAATTATTTCTCCCCAGTGGTTCAATATGGTGAGCATATTTCACCGCTTTTCCCAATGAAAGAAAATAATCTGAGACCTAAGATATAATACATGCCCACTTTTTGGGCTTACACCAGGCTCCACTAGTGCACTCTTACTTCAGCTTTGGTCTACAGATAACTGGTAGTACAGGGAGCAGCAAACAGTCTACAAAACAGGTGCAGTAAAAATAAATAACTACAGACACATATCCTCCTACACACTTGGAAGACATGAGGTGGTAGCTGCCAGAAAGTATAATGGGAAAGCAGGTCCCAGCTTCTGTTGGTGCCTCCCTGCAGGCAGTTAGCTCCATTTTAGTGCATGTTCAAAGCAATACAAGCTCAAGAGACTTACTCATACAGACCCTGGATCTACATGACTATTTTCTGTAAAGGGCGTCACATGGTAGCTGATACTAAAAGGTTTTTATAGTATATTACACACAACGTTTACATATATAATCCTCAACTTTAATGGCCTTTGTCCATGAACTTCAGCACTAATAGATTCTAGATCTCATCCTGTGTCATGGGTGTAGGACCTTACAGACATGTACCAATATGCCCATTTGACCAAGAGACACACGATACATATTCAGTGGTCAAAGGGGAGGCTTATATTTCACAGGTAGGCAGTGACAATGGCGCCTCAGAGTCTTTCTTAAAATCTCTTGCGCAGAATGGAACTTTCTGAGCATCAGGGTGGTCCCAAAATAGTTGTTAATGAGAGGCTAATCAACCCTCTTTGTTCAGACTACCCTGATTCAGTGCAGGTACCCTGTTAGAAAAGTCCTCCTGTCCCTCTCCCTCCTGCAGCTGCTGTGGTCCCAGCTAGAGTGTGTGTGGGTCCAGCCAGCTTCTTCCTCTCGGGGAATGGCCGGCGGTCCCGTGTGTGCGTGCGTGCTTGCAGGAAGGAGGGAAGGGGGAGATTTCTAACATAAGTAGGATTTCTCTGGAGAAAGGATAAAGGGACAGTGAGAACATGCAGCTGCTACTGTGCTCCAAAAGCGAGGAGGCCAGCTGGGGAAGCATTCTTATAACCTTGGTCCTGGGCGTGGATATCACAGGACTGTCCAATCAGATACAGAGGAGTCAGGGAGTGACAGCGTGGACGCAACCAGTAGCTTTAGTGCTACATGCATATTCATGTCCTCATTAAAACTTTCCCACTCTCCCAGGTACAACAAAGAGCCCATGCTGCCACCACTCCGGGCAGCCAACGTCCCCTACCACTGACGTGAGTCCTGTGAGGAAGCCACGTTTGAATGTGTTTCAGCTGTGTATTCCACAGTTCCAGTTCACGTAGTCTTGCTGTCAACCTTAATTTTATAACCTAATCATGTTAAGCATGGCTAACTTAATTTCATCCTAATTTCAGCTTGATTTAAATCTGAATACAGGATGCAGGGTCTCTCTTTGAAACATACTGTATATCCAGAAGAATAGAGACATGTAAGAATAGTAACATGTAAGTTGAAGTTTTGGGGGTTCTTTTAATTGTAAATGTAATATAAAGCGGTAAATAGTTCTAGTTCTGTGGCTTCAACAAGAAGCAGATCAACTTTCAGGAAAAATTAGGGAAATAAGTCTTGGTAAGGTCCTGATATCAGAAACAATATAAAGAAATATGCAGTGATTCATCAGATAATCTTAACATGCAAAATGGGATGGCAGAAAACACACACATTTATCTTTTCTAAATTCTAATTATCTTTTCTAAATCAGAAAATCTCTGAAATAGCACTTTATAGATGCAAAAATGCTGTGGTGAAAATGTCTTTAATCATTGCTAAATCCTATGAAGACCTATTCAAACTGGTCCCTTTCTTGGCTTCAGACCCTTCATACATAAGCTGCAATGTCATAGTAAGACAGGTGTTCTCCAAAATGGATATTAATTTTGAAGTGATATATTACACAATATATTTCTTTGTAGCTGATCATCCCATGTAAATGAAGCATATGACTTTTATGAAACAGGCACTCAAATTTTAATGTGACAGTGATCTATTTTTCCTTGTGGAGTGCACAGGTTCATGTGTAAAACATGAAAAAACAGCTGGATGCTAAAGAAAGACAGCCCTCAAGGCTAAAAATGTAAAAACCTTACAAAATATAGGTTAAAAATGTACTGATATGTTTATATGGTAAATTCTTCAAAGGGAGTTTTCCTTATTGCATCAATTAAGTGCCATTATTCAGAAATAGAAGGACTGAGTCTGATCAGAGTTAAAATTATTAAAGCTAGTGGGAGATGTAGATAAGGCAAAGCAACATGCTCATATAAGCAATGAGTGTCAGAATTACAAAATGGGTCCTTAGGCTTTCACATACAAAAAGGACACTACTGTGCCGTGCAAGAATAGCCCTGTCTGTCTGGCAGTGTAGTCATGCAAGAGGCTTTCAGTTCAAGAAGTATTTTACTTATGGAGCAATATTTTTAGAAGCAAAATAGTCAAATAAAAAACATCTACTTTGTGGGAGCTTAGCTGCCTTCGCTTATGTTTGCAGCAATAATTCCTACCAGCTCCAAAGAAGCTGCAGCAAGAGCATCACACCCACTGGGAGAAGTTCACATCAAAATCTTCTACAATGCTGGAGGTGGTGTCTTGCTAAAAATAAAGGTAACTGTAGAATGACATCCTTGAGGTTTTATAAGAATAGGGTTTGAAAAGAAGACAAATATGTAAAAAAAAACCAAGAAACTTTATATTCAAATCATTAACAACTGCAATGGTGTTTGCATTGAAAAAGCTTTAAAATAGGCTGCACATAGGATATTGTTTTTGAGGTGTAAAGAACTTGCAATAGGAAATGTTGAATATTACTTCATTTGTCTTTTGTATTTAAGGAAAAATTATGTTACTGCCTAAATCTCTGTGCTATTCTACACCTTATTAACAATCTTAATGAAGTAAAAATGTTTGTTTTCTGTTTTTATGTTTATCATAACTATACAGCATAGCTGACACAATAATTGTAATAAGTACCCATATTTTCCTTCTCAAAAGTTCATCACCAATTAGTGAACTGAAAGGATTTTTTCCAACATTTCCTTTTATCAAAATACCCTGTGCAGCAAGCTAGTGTCATATTTAAATGTGGAACAATTTTATTGCAGTCTCAGTAGTATCTGCCTGTCAGCAAAAGGGTGGCATAATGGATTGTAATCATTTTTGCACAGAGTAAGGACAGGTCTAGCAGAAAATATTTAATTCTAGGTGATAGCTCCTGCAGAGTCAGTAAAGGGCACATGCTAATAAGGAAGCTGCAGAAAGGCACTGGTGATGACATGCCTCCCTGAAAACAGCAAGCTCAGCAGATACAGTACAGCTAATAGAACCATTACTGCCTCATGTCAAGCTATGAAAAATACCAAAGGACAGAGTCATCACAGTGAAGGAAAAAACAAAGCTCTTGTACATTATGGTTGGAAAAGCTTTATAGGCAGAACAATGTTAGGATAACAGTGTTATCAAATGCATGAATAAAAATATGGCAAAAAGCTTGCTCAGTAGAAAGAGCAATTTCCCCATTGTAATTCACTCTATATTCCACATGTTGTAGCTGTACCACTCATTGTATTAATTTTCACTTCTAAACTCATTTTCCACTAAGGCATCTGTTGTCTTCTGCTGATGGCAGCAAGTTTGCTTTAGCTTTTCTTTTTTAAATTTCAGTTTATGATACAGTCCACAAGTAAAATATAAAGTAC
Source organism: Alaudala cheleensis (assembly GCA_013398995.1). Lineage (NCBI taxonomy): Eukaryota > Metazoa > Chordata > Aves > Passeriformes > Alaudidae > Alaudala > Alaudala cheleensis. The sequence goes on along the minus strand of VWYE01005058.1, from coordinate 37,016 downwards.
TGCAAAAGAAGATGAATACAAGGCAGGAAAAGCATCCAGATGCTTTCACAGAGAATTAATTTTCCAGACTCTGATTAAAGGCTTCTGTTACCACTGGCAAAGTGTTGATCAGCTTCTCTCCTAAAACTGGGAGTCTGTCCAGAGCCACTAAGACTTTGAAATCTTTAGAAACACTAAGATTACAAAGCCTTCATAGCATGCCAGTGTTACAGCAAAAGCACTCTAGCTGGACACGTTATACACACATAAAAATCTGTTTCCATCTGAGACAGCATTGGCAGTTTAAAATTCTGCTAAAATTATCTTTTTACTAATTCCAGATAGGAATAAAATGTTAAAGATAACCAATGAGTTACATACCCATAGCAGCATCTAAAAACCTACTGCAAAATAAAATTTTAGTAGGTATTTTCCTAACTTTTTTCCAAAGCAAAGTATTGCTCTTAATTCTCCAAAAAAACATAAAGTATGGCCTAGTCTACCAGGGAGAAAATTGTCGCATATTTGTTGGTTTTAAGGACAAAAAGATTTGAGGTCCCTCTCCCTCATTCCAGTCTGTGACTATGAGTTTGAGCTGAGTCACGACTTAAGAAAAAAAGTAGCTAACAAATGCCAGACACAAGAGTAGCTATTTAACTTTGCACTCTTTGAAATTGCAATGCTGTTAATGGGGTCTTTGTTTCACTACCAAAGGGCTTAATTAGTCAAGATTTTTAGTGAAATGTTTCTAATAAAAAGTCTACTAAATCTGTGGAGTCTTTCTATTGGCTTCCATTGATGCTGACTTTCAGAACAGTGTTATTTTGATGAGCTAGATCTATAGCACCAAATCTTGGAAATCAAGAGTTAGAGTTGGTTTCTGAAGTATTAATTTTATGTCCTTAAAACTTACCAAAAAGTGGACAGTTTTATTATTAGATGAAGAAATGTTTCAAAGTATATTTTTGTATAATTTGCCATTATACTGTTCTCTTAATTTGCTACTTAATACAAGCTGAACATCAGAGGCCAGCTCAGAAATGTCAGAAACCTCATAAGTAGTCCTCTGGAACATGCTGTTTATGATCCCCATTCTGCTTTTTCTCTTTACACTATTAATCAAGTGTTTCAGTGGGATACCCCTGAATAATGTAACTTTTTGCACTTCCTGCCCTGCTTCAAACTGTCAAAAACTCAGAATCACTACGAGAAATAAGTTAATTAGAAATTATTCTCTGTCCATTAATGTGTGTCATTCATCATAAAGATTAATTGTATTAGGCAACAATAATTACACCTGAATCTCATTTATAAGGAAGGTGAGGGCAAGTGCATTTTCAAAGAGCTCGGTCACTTGTATACATGGGCATTCTTTACCACTTAGATATTTTTGTGCTAAGTAAGCCTCAAGTAATTAGTTTCAACCTGGCTCAGAATACCAAATGATTGAAATCAAAGGCTTGTGTAGTAAGAAACAACCTATAATTCACTTACTTAGTGATTTGAATTGCTATAAAGGTCTCTTTTAGAACCTGAGAGGAACCCTGCAAACCATGGTCACATGAGAAATCTTTTTTTTGACATGAATAGACCCATTAAGTCAATGGAGGTACTCATGTGAACAGAGACTTATGTCAAAAACCACTGATGCTGAGAATGCACTCTTTTGTATTTTCTTTCATTTGTATGGATAAGCAAGGAAGGGTGGATGAGGAGTACTATGAGGAATATTATGCTCTTATTCAGTATGCTAACCATATTTCACAATATTTCCCATTAAAAAAACCATGGCATGCTATACTGTCACTCACATTGTATCCTTAAATCTGTTAAGTAGCATTAGAACAGTAGATGCTTTTAACTCCAGACACGACTGTAATTCCACAGTAATTAACAGATTCCGTACAGGTATAGTTTCGTCCTTTAAAGCTTCCTATTGAAGATTTTTCGTTGAAAGAAAGCTTTATTAAGATTTTGTTAATCAATATTGTTGTTTCAATAACTCTCAGTATTTCTACAGGGACTTATCTACTCATGCATGTTTCAGTAAGGTTCTGATCCAGCATGGGTCAGAGAAAAGGGAGGTGTATTAAATAGTTTGGGTTTTTTCCCTTGTTTTTGTCAACTGAAGAGAAAATAGAGATGCCAGAGAACATTAGAAATGTACTACATTCCCCACCATTGCCACATCAAGTGTTCTCTTAACTGATTTCTGTTATAACTCTGTCATACAGGCTAAGCAATGTTACTGCCATCTGCCAAAAGGTGCAGCATTAAGACAGCATGCCTGTTGTACTCCAGCTTGTGGCTCCAGGAAGAAAGTAGGAGAGGTTGCCATCTGCTTCTGTTTGTCATTTTCTGCATGTAAACTACATAGCAAGACTGTGGAGGAGATCTTGCCTCCTCTGGAAAATATTGTCAGGCTATAAAAATGGCTCTGATGATTTACTGCCACTCCTGTGATAGCAGCAGTTGTATACAGGGAATGAGCCTCACCTCCACAGAATACCAGAGTCCTTCACTGAGGCCTAACTGGCACTTCAGTATGCTACTGACATACTTTTCCTAAAGACAAGCAAATTTGAAATGGTCTCCATGCACTGTTTTACTAATACAGTTGTGCTATTATGTTGTCCAGGCCAGGGGATTATTTAGGAAATAGGCTGTAAAGCTATCTAGGTTGCTTAGAAGCAATGAAAAAAATTAAAAATAGATTTTCTTAAATATATTAATGCATGAATCTTCACAAAAGAAATGCTGTCTTTCTTGTTTTCTTAATAGATTTGGAAAAAAAAAAGAAAAAGGAAGTGGTTTTAATTAAAATGAGAGCGATCTTATTACCAATCTCTAGATGAATTGAATCAGGGGGAAGTAATTTATCATCATTTTAAGCTAGTCACTGAGAAACTCTGTCCTGGGATCCATTTTGTCTCAGCCTTTAGATCAGGCCAGAGGGGTGTGAAAAATTACATATTTTCAGAAATCAAAAACATGTCTGGAGTACTGCAGAGAGCAGAGAATGTTTCTATTTCTGAGGATGCACTGGGGCTTCTGAAGTGCACCTTCATGGAGTGAACTCTTCTGTCAGAGAGGTACTGTGACACAGTTATGGGTGAAGATTCTCCTTCCTGATAAAACACTCTGGTTTTGTTTATACAAAAAGGTTACCCCTTTAATAATACCTGTGTACTTAAAGCCATGCTTACCTAGAGTGTAGATGCAAATATACTAGTATTAGAAACCAGGTCTAGTTCAGGTTTCTTACAGCTGTAAGGAAAGGGACAATATCTTTTGATTTGCATCACCAAAGCAATTATTGCGTATATAACTGCACACATGTTAATGCTATACAACTCCATTGGGAAAAAATATCATGCTCCTATATAAAATAATTTAACTGACATAAAATCTGTATTAAAATCAGTAAATATCCACCCTCCATGAAGATTTGAAACATAGATAAGGCCGTCACAGTGTTATCTTCATTTCCAAACTTTGCAGCCATAGAGAAGGCTCACAATAAAGCCTGTTGTTAAGACTTTATGGTTGTCATATTGCATTGTGTTATTATAACATTAAATCTTTGCTACAACGAGACAGATGAGAAAGAACTGGAAATAGTCCCCCAAGACAGTTAAAATGTACAAACTTCACTTTTCATTCCATGGGAAGAGAATCTCTCGTGCTTTCCTGTACAATAATGTTTCAATCACAGTTAAAGAGTTTCAAACAGCTGCTTTCTTCAGTATGTACATGAAAGAGCAAAAGCACTTCAGAGCAAGGGCCACAAGAACAAATGTCATAATGGAAATACTCTCTCTGACCATTAAGAAACTTGGAAAGTAAATAGACCTTAACAAAATTAGTTGAAAATAGTTGCATCCCTGTCTCATTATGCATAGCAAAAACAACAATAAACTTGTTAATCTATCAGATTATTCATCTTTCCTGTTGTTGGAAATGTTATGAGAAAAAATGAAAATCATTTAAATAAACACATTTTGATTATTTTTTTACTTTTCTGTTTTCATTAAGGTTCATTCCAAGTTAGCTTATTCAAAATGCTTGAAACAACCTGATTGCTTTCTTTGATCTTCCAAATTAAACCTGAGTATTTATGCAAATCTGGTCATGTTATAATCATGTTTTGTAAAGAAGTATGGAAAATAGAAAATTGTAGGGATAACTGAATAACCATAGACGATGGAGTTGATGTACAAAAAAAAGTGCTGGTTTGCAATCTATGAAAGTGAAATAAGATTTGGCACTTAAGGCATAAGAAGGCAAAAGAACTCAATCTTCATCCAATCGACCTTGGGAATTAATAAAAATACAAGGCATATACAGGCATACTTAGTGTCACACTTCTGGTAAATATGTCCTTATATGTCCTTGTCACTGCGTTGCCTATGAATACTTCATTTTTACTTGAACAGTGATGGATGAAGGAGGAGGTAACTAACACCACAGGATTGCTGACTAGCCTGCAATCTTTCAAACTGCATACTGAACACCACACCAGTGTGGAGAACTCTCACACAATGCTCTGCAGTGCTAAGCAGGGAAAAACAAATGGACTTACAGCTGCACAAACCACTGCAGACGATGGTATGTGAGAGGGAATGTGCACATAAAGAATCATCTAGTGACCAAAATTAGTCAGGAAAGCCTCTGACATAGTGAAGTACAGTGAGAAGTGAAGATGAAATGAAAATTTTCAGGGTTCACATACAAAAAAAAAAAAATACACAGTATTTCCCTCAGTATTTGGCCATCACGTAATTTATTAGTGAAAATTTTCTGAAATTTTTACAATTTGCCTTTGAAAAGAAAGACTTTGTAACCCACACTGAACCTATTTATTCATAGAGCATAAGTCCTTTCTTCAGTTACTTTGGGTACATGCAATTTGCAGATGAATCATTTCATTTGTCCTTATTTAAAAAGGCATAGAATTCTATTTTTGTCTATTTAAATCACACTTGAAAAATGGGAAACTCTTATATTACCATCAAACATAACCATTTAATTCCTCACACACTCCATCCCCACATCATCATCAGGCCAACACAATTCCAAAACTATACCACTGATATTCAGCTGATACCCTGAAAAATGAACTTAATCTATCATTGCTTGGATCAGTAACAATCAGCAAAATGCTAACCTAATGCATATATATTGGTGAAGGAAGCTGCCTTTACCCATGAAAGACAAGATTTGGAGGTCAGGGATTGATCTGCTAAGCTGATGTGTAGGATTTGGCTATAGAGAGTTTGAAATGATGTTTATGATGAAAGCCAATGACTTTTGAAGATGTGTGTATTAACAGGTTTACATCTTAAAATTCCATTTAAGAATGCCGGTTATAAAAATTATTAAACCTACAGTTACATACTCTCCCCCATGTTACACTTGACTCCCTTTGGAATTCATAGGGATAAGGCAAGCCAAGAGCACAGGAAATAAAAATATTTCTCCTTTAGAAAAGTTAGTTGTGAGGGTGAAATCTATAGCTATTTCTTAAAAAAATTATAAATATGAAGAAAAAAATATTAAAATATTGAAGACCTAAAAAGGGTTATATTGCTATCATGAATTATTCCTTTGTATTCCTGATTAGTTTTATAAGGCAATTCAGCCAGATTTCCAATCTCTAATAAAATAATATAAAAGGCATTTTTACTGCTAAGAGTTGAATTATCATTCCAATTAAAACAATTCTGCAATGGATATTGATGTGTTGCTGTATTAAAAGGTTCATTACAAGTCTTCCAGTGTGTACTTCTACACTTGTTTTTAAACATATATTAGATGGAGTACTATATTGGAAACCAGATCCTGATGTATTTACCATTAGTAAAAAAATCAGTGTTATTTTTCCTGTCATAACCTATTCATTTTCTGGGGTGGAGAAATAAAAATTTTCAATAGAATTCTTAAGATACTGAATTAATTTAATTAAGTTCTGGACCTAAAGTGCAGCCAGAATTGATTCATACTTGTTCATACACAACTTTGATTTATATAAACTGAACCATACCCTCTAATATCTTTTTGCAAGGACACAAAAACCATCTAGACTCCTTAAACTGAATGGAGTACTACACATGCAGCCAATAACAACACCTGTTTTAGTTGAATAACTTCTTCAGAAAAGACCTCTGCACACATTTATAGAGCATAAAGTACACCTGTTTTAAGGTTACCACAGGACATACTCGGGGAAAAAAACCCCAACTATTAGAAAACTAGAATAATTTGTCTTAAAAAGTTCATTTAATGTTTTGGATCTTATGATTTTTCTAATCCATACCAAGTTTTAGTGATAAATTTATTAGAAAAAAAATCTCAGTGTCAAATGTCTTCATTTCCCACAAGGTACTTGGTTTTTATATGCCTACAATAATAGCTGCTGGTCTGGGACTGAATACTTCTGAATCCAGAAAGTGGTACAATAATAGCTGCTGAATTTTACACTGAATGAAAGAATTAGCCAGCATAGGGAAGTAACAGGCATTTAAACACAGGTTTTAAAATCTGTTCAAAACTTGTATGTGAAAATGTAGATTGACAAATTGTACTGTTTTAATTCCTATAATGCATGTGTCTGTAGAATACAAACCAACCTTCTCTGGGAACAGTGTGTTTTATAAAACTTTTCAGCTGTGTACAGATGTTCCTCATTCATCTGCAAGTAAAAGACATTTCTTGCTTTGACTATTTTGGCTATATCTGCTACCATGAAGAAAGACTACAAAAGTGCATTTGTGACTTATTAACACTGAAAAAGGCTAACTCCATTATTTAAATATTACATTTTATTATTTATCTACATAAATCTTAATTTAATCTTATATTACATCTTCTTTTATTATTTAAATCTATATAGCTTTGTAACAATTATATTTGCACATATGAGTATCAGGTATTTAGGATTCACATTTACTTATCTATTAGTAGAATCCTGACAGATAGAAATCTGCACAATAACTAGTGAATGTCATCTCACCCACTTGAGAAGATGAAAATTAAACCTATGTAGCTATTTATTTAAAATACCTTCCACATCCCCAAAACACCCTCTATATTCAAAAGGGTTTTGCTGAAATCCTATTAAAAAATGTCAAAAGAGCTTGTTGAAACTGCTCCTTTCATGTCAAGTAAATATGACATGCCTTGAAGATTTCAAAAATGTAGAATACGAGAAAAGGAAAGAAACGTAAAAAAATTATTTGAAACATAATGAGAAAGAAGATACAAAATCAATTTAAAACAAAGCTATTGACTATGTTCATAATTCTTATTTATTCTTAGTGATTATAAAATGTAGTTATTATATGGGTAGGTGGTTTTATAAATATATTCTGAAATTGCTTTCATTCATTTTGACTCTGCAAAACTTTTTAGGTTCACTTTTCATACTTTAAAAACATTTCTTCTCAGTTTCCAGGAAAGAAATAACAAAATTCCTGAGAAAATAGGAATCCATGACTAAAACGTTTTTCAGTTTATTGAAATATATGTATTATATATTTCACAAAAATTCTTCAAAAAAAGAATAGATTCAAATAATTTTTAGTATATACATGTATTTTGAAAACAAATTTTATATATTGAAAACATGCCTCACCTTCACATTAAAAAAAAAAAGTAAAAAAAAGAAACCAAAACCAAACCACAGCCATTTCTACTGTGATAATCAACTGCAAGGTGTCTGTTTTCAAATAAAAGCCCAAAAATGTAAAAGAGAAAATCTTAGCTGAGCAAACTGCAGAAAAAATAAAAATTGAGTATTATTATTATCAGTGAAGAAGGGACAGATTAGATGAAAATTAAACTGTATTTCAAACATAAACATAAAATAAATTAAAAAACATTTAATTAGCAGGAAGCAAGAAGTTACAGAGGAAGAGAAAGCTGCAAGAGGATAAGTGTATACTCAACAAAAGATATTCTCAGTATATGCAAAATAAATAATTGATTCTGTTGTTGAATCTTTTGAAGCATTTAAATTACTTGTGATTTCTTTGAAGTCAAGATGTGCCTTAATACCTCACTAAGCATCATAATTTGTGCCTTCATATAATATCATATAATATCTGCATGCCTGTTACTGTAGAACTGTACATCTATAACTGGTACTGAAACGTACATGGCCAGGTCAGCCTGCAGGTGATATTCTTTAGAAGATCTGGAAGATTTTTCCCCTGTAATTTGATAAAAAAATAAATTGCTTTTTAGACAAGCAGTATTTTGAATGAATTCACATTGTAATGACATCCCCATGGAAAAAAAAAGTTCCTCACCCAACATTTACTAAATGCTTAAAAGGCAAAATTATTTACATTGCAGGATATGCTTATCAATATAAAGCAGGTTTTCTGCTTTCACAACATTGCAATTAGTTTTCATTATTTTGCTTCTTTTGTGAACTTTGCATTATTAATTTATTACTTATTAACATCTTTTTCATTTCCTAATCAAAATTGTGATTAAATTTATAGCAGTTAGGATAATTTTTTATGGGAAGGTTTACTAAATATGAGAATGCAGATAAATCATCTCCTTATTAATCAATGAAAAGTCTATTAAAGCAAATAACAAGGACCCAGTATTGCACATATACTAAATTCATAGAAAGTGAACAGCCACGTGGAAGCCAAGTTATACACAGATTTAAACATATCATGCAATACCCAAGAAGGTAAGGATCTGATAAAGCAGAAAATGTGCTTTAATCCCATTTTCCTTAAGGACGCAAGTGGGTCTCATATGGTTGAAGTCAAGTCAATGGAAAAGACATAAATCCAAAAGACCAAGTGGGAACTTTCTCCTGTATTTCATTGATTTCAATGAAAAATAAAAAAAAAAAAGCTTGTTTTACTTTTCCTTTCTTTTTAAATCTAATTTATTAGTATTTTTATCTTCAATTATCTTCAGTTCAAATTAAATACCATCACTAGTTCTTTCAGTTTTGGAATTATTCTTGCAATTACTCATTACTGAGAAGAGCAGTGATTGTCTAAGATCTGTAAGCAGAGTACAATAGAACTAATAACACAGTAAAAGAAACATAAATTAAAATGCTGTTTTCCTGGATACAATTGATCTTACAGGCCTGTTCTTCTCTATGTGGATCTAAATGTCTGCCTAAAGTCAGTGAAGATCTCATTATCTAACAGCAGCTGCCTGTGTGCTCTCTCCTTATGGACTCTTAAAGAAAAGATTCTGCATTTCGTCTTGGTGCCAGCAGAAGTATTAACAATCAGATGTATATACATCATTGGCAATATAATGCTTAAGAGACTTAAATCTATATGAAAACCTTAGAATAAATACAATAGAAAAAGCTTATAACACTTTTGAACACTATAGAAATCTTCAGACAGAAAACTATTTTAAAGAATCTTAACTGCTAATTTTATAATATGAAATATGAATATTTTATTTAAACATTCCATAATAATTAGAAAGATCCTCATGGTACTTTGTCATATGAAAAAAATACCAGTATACACAGTCTCTTTCTATCCTGAAAATCCCATAACACACTGAAAAACAGTGTATTTGATAATGGTGGTATACAGGATGGAAACTGCACCTGATAATAAGATCTATATTCTCAACAAATGTTCAGACAGTAGCAGACTTTGGAACAAAACTAGGGGGAAAAATAAACAACAACAAAAAAAAATCAGAATAACAAACATTAAATATTAAATTTTTTAAAAGGACTATGTTGGGTTTTTTTTTCTATGCTGAAAAAGCAACAGAAGCCAACTGCATTTACATAACCTGTCACAGAAAGGATTACCTCAGTTCTAGGGGAGCCAAACATCCCAAGTACTGCACAGTGTCATTATTCAGCAACAGAACAAGTCTTGATTTAGGGCAAGATCTGTCAGCCTCCCTAACAACAGGGATGTATGCCACCAGCTGAAGGATGCAAAACAGGACGATCCCCCCAGTTCACAGTATGTTGGTTCATAGTGCAGATTGCATGAAGAATTCCAAATGTCTTATGACAGGGATACCCTGATCTCCATTCTTTGTAAAATGAGACATGTGGGGCATCATTTGAACAAAAGTAGGTGTGGGCAAGGAAATGGATATTGCCACAGAAAGTCTCTGCAATACAGTGGAGCAACAACACATCAGTTTTAGAGAGATCCTAAAAGAGATCCTACAGGAAACCTGACAAGTTTGCTGCACATGCCCGTCAAGAAAGTACTGAAAAGGTAGTTGTGATTCTTTCACAGTGCCCATATATGTATGATGAAAATGTTACTGGCTAAATACAACTGAAAAAGCAAATTGGATCCATCTTAAATGTTTTTGCTCCTGTTCTGTCCACAGAATCATGCTATAGGTAAAGTTACCAATTCATTCTAATCTCTGATCAACTCTGTGACCCCCTTTGGATTTGGTCCCACAGATTAGTGTCCTTCCAGCACTGGGGACCTCAGAGCTGGACCCAGTACTCCAAGTGAGGTTTCACCAGAGCAAAGTAGAGGAGCAGAATCATGAATTTTGTTAGATTGCATCAGCAGCCTTGGCTGAAGTGGTTCACTGGTTTATTCAGTGTCCTAAAGTGCTCTCAAACTCTACACCATTATCTGTTCTCCTGTTGCAACACTGACTTATGAAACATAAGTTTGAAAAGACATGAATTAAGGTAAAAGCAGAGGTAGCACTGGTGCCACAGTGGACACACTCATGCCAAAACACAATTCAAATTCTGTCACACAAATTCCTATATCCATGCAGAATAGAAGCATAGATAGCATTGTAGGTATTTACTAAACACTTAAATAAGTCCAGCCATACTAGAATAAGCAGAGTCTAAACAAAGGAAGCCCAGTTTGAATCACATATATTTTCTGCACCATTAAAATAAATGCATTACAAAAACAAAGCAGACAGGAGTATGTGCAGTGTAACATACCCCCATAACAGCATTACAGAAAGCAAATGTGTGTAAAGAAAAGACCAATTAAATTTTAAAAAAATAAAATGAATGCAGTTTTTTAAGTTTAGAAAGGCAATTAAAGCTAGATCAGAAGGAAAAATGCAAGTAGGCTGCTTCACAGAACTATGCAAAAGAACATATTTTCACACCAGCAGGCATGACTCTGTAGGAAGGATGGGGCAGGTGGTGGAGGAACTGGATGAGAAGCAAAGCAAATGAAGATAGATGAATGTTTGAAAAGCTTTTAAAATATTTGGAATGTGAATTGGAGTCAGTGGAAAAGCAAGAGCATCCAGCTGCCATTTCCATAGTGTTAATTAATGAATTTTAGTGGTTATTACTGGTGTTCGTGAACTACAGAAAGCTTTTGTCAAAGTTTGGACTCAGAAATCAATTTCTAAGGATAGTATGAACTGGGAAAGAGGTGAAACAGTCTTTGCTAAGGGTATTTATGAGAAATGGAACAACTCTGGTGAAAATTTGTCTGTAATGACAGAATATATGACAGAATATATGAGGAATAATTCAGTTTGGGGTCATACAATATATGATATATTCTGATATCACACCAGCATAAATTTTGAGCCAGAAAGGATTTAGGGCTGCTGGACCCTCTTTGCCAAATAGTAAAATTTTCTCTTTGTATGTATTCATTAATGTGGGCATAGAAGACTTTAGGGCTAATGTGAACAAACATATAGGTATCCAGTTCAGAAACATACAGAATTAGCTCAATATTATTAAGATACCTTCTTAATTTTGAAAAAAAAGGAAATCAATTTAAACAGTTGTTAAATAAAGTTGAAGAGGAAAAAGATTAATTTTATCTTCCATGTTTAACTGCCCAGTGAACTTATCCAGTGTGAGATGAAGAGTTTTTATTTTAATGGGCTGTTTTCAAGGGGCCACAACTAGTTAAATTGGGATGTTTACCTTCTTATTCATTTTTGTGTTGAACAAGAATAGCAACTGATGAATCCCACATGAAATGCCTCCCCCTCCCCTGGTATAAAATCTATTTAGAACCTATTCATGGAAGTTTCAAATTTTGCAGATAAAAATGTCACTTTGAATTCTAATTTTAAGTCTTTAAGGTGCAAAATAAAAACTTAATGTCATGGTTCCTTTGTAATATAGTCCAAGTGATAAGATATTTATATGAATTCTACAAATAATATCCCACAACAGATCCAGAAAATCCAGACAGACATTTTCAGAAAACCTTGCAAAGCCTTCCTTCTTGCTCTTCCAGTGAGTGGTCCTTCAGTTCTAGCAGGGATTTCAGTAAAACCATTGATTTTATTGTGGAAAATGATAAAAATATAGAGTAATGTTCAAGCGTATCAATATAAAATTTCAAAGTGGGTAGAAAGACTGATAGGGAACTAGATAATAAAAAATATGTATTTATCTATAAAGCTGATAGTGATAGTTCAAACCAGTCCCACACTTCCATGTGGGTAAAATAAAATCGTGGTTAATATACTATAAAACAACTGAAATTCTACTGCGTTGCTTACAGCATTCTTGGCTTAAAGTGATATAGAACTACCTCTTTTCCAGTGCAGCATGAGAGACAGAATACCTCTGACTTCTCAAAGCACAATGGATATGCTGTGTGGCAGACTGCTACATCACAAGGACTCTTCATCCTCTGCTTCATTTTGGTTTTGGCCAAATAAGCAGTACTTTACACATCAGTTATGTAATTCTTGTGTAAGGAGAAAAGGACATGAGGAAGATGTACAGAAAACCTTTTACAGACTAGTCTTCTTCCATTCAACTTATTTCAGTTTTTACTATTCTACCCTGCTATTTTACCTAATACTAGGAAGTCAATTACCAGACAAAAAGGGTTTGGAGCTCCAAAAAGGCTTAATGCATAATCAGATTTCAAATTTTCTCAGTAAAAATAGCAGAGAGTATAAGGTCAAATTTTCTTCAACAAGTTTTTATTTAGATTAGTAAATCCAAGGAAACCATTCAGCAGTCCTTATAGGAACACACTGACAGCATTTTGACATTTTACATGATAATGAAAACAATGATGAAACTTCCTGCGAGAGGTTCTCGACTTCTGATAAACCCACTGAAGTTTAGTAAAGCTGGAATCTTAGCTCCCTGTTGTGTGACTCCCAGCTTTGCACTTGAGTATGAAAGGTGTAAGTCTCTTCATTACCCTAACAATAAAATTGGTAACTAAAATCAGAATTTTTACAGCCTAATGTCATTGAGACTTTATGCAAACATACTCTTCCTATCACACAGATCTTTTTTTCTGCTGAGTAATGAGGATATCAGATGATTGGGTAGACTGTGATGCAGTGAAGTTTTCCTCCAGTGATGGAAAGCAGCAGAAATTGTGCACATTAATTCTTCTTCCAGTGATTCAAAATTCAATTATACAAGCTGCAAATAGTCCCTATAGCCTATAGAGATTCAGAAATCTGTCTCTTCCACAGCCTTACTCTTTCACATTTGACCATTAGGCAATTTCCCACTCTCTGCATACCCAAAAGGGATATTTGTTTATTATTCATATATATATATATATATATTCTATTAAATTACTGCATGAGATTAAACAGCCACAAGACACATTCATGTTATTCACTCTGTAGTAGTAATTTTTTTCTAGCTCTGACCTGAGGAAAGTGCAAGGACAAGAGATAAATATACTCTGGTCCTAAAGTTCGGTTGATGTTAGAGTTCTCAGTGAAATACAATTCCTCTCCTGAACGTTTTCTCACTCACTTATGCATTCATTTACATTTTCCCACATATTAGATCTAGGGCTCTGGCTAGGACTGACAGAGCTCAGCTTCAGATGATAATTTCACTTTTAAAAAGGCTATTCTGGTATAACTGAGAAAAATACAGACTTAAAACTCAAATCATGCTTAGGTGACAAATAAAGGCCAAACCCAAGAGATGTCAAGAGCACATTTAGTGGGCATCATCCCACTGATGACACATTACTCTTCACAAAGGGATTTGTTAGATGAGCGAGGAATTTCCAGGTACATATCCAAATTTGAACATCTTGACTAAGTTCTTTTCCTATAGATTTCAGAAGGCGAACTATGCTGACTAGTCCATAACAGCTGTGCTTACTTCTCTCTCCAAAAAATGGGTTAACTCTGCAAAGATCAGCACTAACTCCCACACAAATTTCTGCTGGAAATCTATCAGGTTGCTAGGATAACATGCTGTGCATAAAGGCTGCTCCCTGGCTGTGTACCCTCCCCGCAGGCACATGAAGCCCTAATTATGAGGTATATATACAGAAGAGTTTCTGTGAGCTAAGGAGAAGCATCAACAAATACACTACTTCCTTTGCTCATGAGATACAGACCCTTTGAAGCCTTTTTCTGTTCCTTGGTTTGTGCTGGCATCATCACATAGGAGGCTGTTTCAAACTTCACTTTTATTATTCTGACCAAAAATAAGAGTTATTTTTTTTACTGTTACTCATTAATTTAATTTTGAAATTCAAAGCAAACAAATCCTGAACAGCAAGCAATAAAAAAAAAAAAAAAACTGAAAGGGGATGATACTGTGCTGTGACAATAGGATTGCCCTTGTCCCATTTCATTACCAGTTTATATGACTTTCTTCTTTTGCAAAGTCATTTAAATACTATATAAGAAAAACACTCTCTTTTTCTCACATTATACACCTTTATTCACTTTTTCATTGGTGCATTTATTTCTTTCTTTTGCCTCATCATGAGGAGTGGGGAATAGTTTCTTTCTTCACTTAATGTTCTATTTCACTTTGTTCCTGTATCTATTTAAAGACTTCTTTGCCTCCCAAAATAAAAAAAAAACTTCCAATTTCTATAAGTCCAGGATCAAGTCGTAAAGGATGACTTAAACATCCTTGCAGGCTCACCAGGATGGCTGCTGTTAATGAAAAGAGCAATAAAAAAATCCTGGCTGCCAGAAGTGTATATACTATTTCCATAGCTTTCCCTGATGCTCCATAAGGAAAGTGAGGAGACTGAGATTCTTCTGTATCATTACACTAGCCCATAAATCTAATTGCAGAATACTTTGAGAGCCTATGTGTGCCAACATGGACAATATTTTTAATTTCTTAAATAGCCAACTTATCCATGCATTTCTAGAATATAAAAGTTGAGAAACAGAATAGAACAATCTTGGAACAGAGAAACATAGGTGAATTTCTTGAACAGCAGAGAGGCACAAAGAAATTACCTTTTAATTTACAGTATAAATCCTTTCCAAATCCACTCAGGTTAAAAATGTTAGTTGTCATATTTGTTTTATATCTTAGCATCTTTGTTTTCTTTATGCTTAAGATGCCCTCAACATATATCCTCACAAGTATAGCTAAATTGGAAGAGGAAGGTTAGAAAGATTTATAATGTTGCCAGAGCTGTCATATAGGCAAGAAACGGAGCATTTCATCATAAAAACTACGAAAGTATTCTGCTTGCCATTTCATTTAAAGTACATTTATTCCTTCTTTTTTTTTTTTTCCTAAAGAACAAACATCAGTGCTTTTGAAACAAAAAGGTAAATTATTTGTAACAATTAGAATAGCTGCTTTATTTTTGTCTTGTGGGTAGAAATCACAGACAAAACAAACACTGGCAGAATTAAGTATGAAACATTTGCAGAATGTGCATTGATGAATTTTAATTTTCTTACACCTAGTTCATGTAAACCAAGTCCTTCTTAGCTCTTTTCTGCTATTTTAAATACTCATATCTAAGTGTACACTAAAAAGGCTTCATCCCCTTATTCCTCATACATCACATTGTGCATATTATGTTTAGATTTATAGGCTGGAATTCATCCCCCAAAAGACATGAAAGGCAGTAAGCAAACCTTTAAGTTAAATTCTGCTGCTATAAGTACTAGCCTGAAAAACACTGAAACTATAATATTATTAATAATAACTGAATAAAATAATAATTATATACATATATATTATTCTGAACATAATATTAATAACAGCAGATTTTAATTATGAAAATTGATTGATCACTGCATAGCTCTCTTATTTTAACCAAATACATATTCCATTACAGTCATGGTTTTGTTTCAATTTGGTTGGATTTTGCAGTACTTTCCTGAACAGCTTCAGCAGACAACCTTCATCAAAAGCAGAAGAGGAGGGAAAAGCCATCAAAAACCTAAAGCAGCAGCTCTGGGATGCAAGATACAACCCTACAAGACACCTAGTAGTTCTCTGAACATTTAGAAATGTCCTAGCCCTTTTGGGGAAACAAAACTAGACAAGACTGCTAAGATAATTCTTACAAACTAGACCCAACGGCTCTATTGAGACAGGAACTCTCAGAGAGAAAAACTTCTCATGTTAAGAGGATGAAGCTCCTATATGGATTAAGGACAAGAAGTAGTTCAGGATTAAAAATATGAACACATTAGAGATTGCCTATTAGCAGTACTGGGACGAGAATAGTGTTTCTAGCCTCAGACAGATGAGGACACTAAGTAATTGGAAAGGGTCCATTAGGCAAGTCATAAATCTATAGAATATTTTATCTCCCCAAACAGCTCCCAAAATAAATAAATTGCTTAAAGTTTCTGTTTCTATAAAAGGGCAAATGTATTATACTAAAATATAGAAATCTCTTGTCCATTCTACTCAAGCTGGCTTCTTCCCAGCACCTTAATTGAGAGTACAATAACCTTGTCCTCCTGCGATGTGTAGCATCAACAGTGTAGAGCAGTCAATGAATTCTAGCTTTGTGCTCACTTCAGGGCATTTATTGTCTTAGATTTCTAATTTAACTCATATTAAAAAATCCACAGTTATAGAAAAGTGAATAAAATATTTTGTTCTTAGTTTTAAAATCTTCATTGTGTTGTGATTGGTTTTGTGCCCGAGAAGAGGGTCTTTTCAGCTTTCCCTCTCAAACATGCAGGTAAATGGAATGTTTATGTAAAGGATCTAATTATTTATTTCAAATCAGATAAGTTTCTTTCAGAATCCTCCATTTAAGTGAAGGCTGAAGTATTATTGGCTGAATGGCAGAGCTCAGAGGGTCATGATCAGTGGAGTAGAATTCATCTAGAGAGCCATAACAGAGTTGTTCCCCAGGGATTAGTGCTGTGTCCAGCTTTTTTCAACTTATTTATCAGCAACCAGGACTAAATAGAATGCAGCCTAAGCAAGTTTGCTGATGATGCAAAATGGGAGGGAGCGGCTGACACAACTGAAGGCTGTGCTGCCCTTCAGCAGGACCTTGAAAGGTTGGAGAGCTGGAGAGAAACCTAATGAAGTTCAAAAAAAGCGAGAGTAGGGTCATGAACCTAGGGATGAATAACCCCAAGTGCCAGCACAGGTCAGGAGACATCTACTAAAGAGCAGCTCTGCAGAGAAGAACCTGAGAGTTTGTGTGGATAACAAGGTCATCATTACCAGCAGTGGCTGGTAATGCCACTGCAGCCAGGAGGGCCAGTTCTGAGGTACATCAGGAAGAGTGATGCCAGCAGACCTAGTGATACTATCCTCCCAATCTACTCTGCCCTACAGGCTACAGCTGAAGTATTTGGCTCAATTCTGATTTCCACAGTCCAAGACAGACAAGTTGTAATTGGCAAGGGTCCTGTAGAGGCCACAGAGATGATGAGGGTTCTGGAGCATTCCTCCTATGAGGATAGACTCTGAGAACTGGGCCTGTTTAGTCTAGAAAAGAGAAAACTGAGAGGGGACCTCATCAATACATACAAATATTTAAAAATCTGATATCAAGAGGATGGTGCCACACTCTTCTCAGTGGTGCCCAGCAACAGGACAAGGAGCAATGGTCATAAACTAAAACACAAGAAGTTCCATCTCAACAGGATGAAGACCTGCTTTACACTGAGGGTGGCAGAGCACTGGAACAGGCTGCCCAGGGAGGTTGTGGAGTATCTCTCTCTGGAGACATTCAAAACCCACTTGGACGAGTTCTTGTGTAAGTGCTCTAAGTAACTCTGTGATCTCTAGAGGTCACTCACAGTCACTCACACTATTCTGTGATTCTGTGATTCTCTAACTGTAACCTAGTTACAAAAACCAAAAATCATTTCTTTTAGAGAACTCAGTGTTGAGCTTTGTTCATTATTTGTATTTTTCCACCTATCTTCCTTTGGCATTACAGTGAGCAAGTGTTTCAATATATTAGCTGTCTCATCCTTCTTTATGTATTCCTTCCTTGCAGCGTTCTCTACACGTGTAAAAACAAAAATCTGAAACAGAAAAATCCCAAACTGTCTCCAATAGGTGATCTTAGTGAAGGAAGAAGAAACTCTAGAGGGACAAACAGGCAGAAGCTAACTCCTGCTTTTTATATTTTCTTCCACATAAAATCAAATTGCTTTTTATATTTTCTTCCACATAAAACCAAACAGCAGCTAGTTTGCCCTGGGCACTTTGCTTTATACATTGTGTAGAATACATATTCTTGTCCATTTATATTCATCAGACCTAAATCTGGAAACTGCTATCATGCTGACAAAGAACCAGAGACAGAATCTAACTCCTGTGTTGCTCCTGTGTATGATAATATGATCTCCGTGACTGGAAATTCACTTGGTATCCTTGCACAGTGTGAAGATGGTATCAATCTGCCTGAGTAAGATTAGCAACACCCATTCAGTTTCCAACTTTGACATGAGGGGGAGTGAACTAAACAGCTAGAAAATACCGGTGTCCACAAACAAAAGACCTTTTTAGGGTTTAAAAAATATTTTCTTGTGTATTAATTAATCAAATTAGGAATTAATCAAATTAGGAATTAATCAAATATTTTCAGTTGCTTCTCAAGTTTAGTTATTAAACAATTAAAAACCTTAATACTCTTTACAAAATCAACAAAAAAACTGAAGCAGAGCACATAATTAGAATTAATTGCATTGCCTGCTTGCAGGAGGAGTTCTGAGATATCCACTGGAGCTCAAAAAAAGCCCTTTTTCACCATTTGGGTGACCTTATACAAGCTATTTTGTCAAAACATCATTCATTTGATATTCCACAAATTTTGCAAGTTGAATCAAAATGAACAGTGCATGCTTTATGTTTTCTACCCCTTCTGTTCAGCAAGCAGGAACATCCTGCAAATCTTAAACAGGGACCACTGCTAGACTTCAAAGTGAGGCTTTGGATTCAACCATCCCATTATCAAAGTTGTATTAGAAAATCCTACAAAGATGGCACAGCTCTGAAAACCAAGTTGGAATACTGTCACTTCATCCAGAATGAAGACTGCAGCTTGCCTATCACTAACACAGTCATGGGGAGCCAGAATAGTAGCACAGAACAAAGGATGTTTTCAGGTGCATATTTCAAATTAATAACATTCACTGCACATAGGTGATTAAAAAAAAATCACTTTGCTAATGTTTTCTTACACTAACTCTTAAATGTTACAGGAAGCTCAACTTTTCCAACTCTGCCTCAGATTTTATATTTCATCTTCGTGTTCCTTGGGTTTGTCAGCACTCTCCTTATCAGCATTTTGAGTGAAGTTTATGTTTTGCTCTAAAGGGCTTTACACATGTATTTACTGCAGTAGTATATAAATGAATAGAGCTTCAAAGTGAATGACTGAATATTAAATAAATCAAAAGCATCGTTTCAAAACACTTATAGTAGAAAAGTACTGCATTTACAAAACTGTCAGATTTTTTATTCAATGTATTTACTTTCCTAATACTGCTCCCAGACTCTGCAAAGGCAAGGCTATCACTAGCCCAGCAAAGAAAGCTGGAACATTGCAAAATGCTTTGTTTTTCCTGCATGACATTAGTCAGAGACATGTTACACTACATAGGACTACACCTTTCTCTTCCACAAAGTCAGGTAGCCAGAGATGCCAGACCTGAACACCAGGAAGATCCAATTTTCACCAAAAGCATTCCCAGGGAAGAATAATTCCCCATGGAGAAACAGGAAAAAAAAAGAAAACACTATTCCCAAGAACTTGATGCTGTATGTAAAAAACACACAAACTAAATCTAAAGAACTGAATTTTTAAGTGAAAATATGTTTTTACCAAGTGAATTACTACATTCCATGGTAATAATTAAAATAATAATATAACACGCAATAAAATAGTGATTTCTATCACACTATGTGTGTGATAGAAAAAACAATTAAAGAGTTTATGGTTATACAGTCCAAAAAGTCCAGTTAAGCAGAGATAAAGATAAAAGCTGGTTCAAAAACGTGTGATGAAGAATGCACTAGTCACAGAGGGGAAAAAAAATAACTTATAAGAAAACAAAGTAAGAGGTTTTTAAAAAAAAGGTATGAAAATTCTAAATAAAAAATTCTGATTCCAGTAAGGATTTTTGAAGATTTTAATTTAATTCTTATGACTTATTAGTTCTTCAATAGAACTGCTGCACTGAGACACTATGGGTTTTTTATTAATAGAAAATTATTAATGCCACTGCAATCCCTAACAACTACTTTCTCTTTCATCAGCTAATAGTCTGGTGCTGATCAGATGATGAAATCAAGGAAAGTGAATTGGTAAACCAGCTGGAGAAAGCATTTCTAATATGACTTAAGACAACAACAACAAAAACAGAGGAGTTTTCATTTTTTTCTTTAGTTCACTTCTGTCTTTAACAGTGTGATTTTATTTATGCATATAAAAGTGTGCATAGAATCCTTATCTAATACTTAGACTAACCACCTCCTCTCAAAGGATAAATTAAAAGTACAATCCAAATACAGTGGAAAGATAAGTTCTTGGGAATTTTTGTGTCCTACCCTGTGTTTTTACAATGGGAAATAAGCATGCACAAATTATGAGAAGTCCATATTTTTAATTCTTTCCACTCTAGGAGTCAAAATGCAGGAAAGGGTACCACATCCCTCTGTGAATTGAGTGAATGAGAATTTAAAAAGACTAAAAGACCAGCAAAACACACACAGACTCTCCCTCATTAGATTTTTTGCACAATAGTGGCTACAGAGAGCTATGAATGCACAGTACTATGAATAATAAAACATCTGTGAATTACATAATGTCACTAAGTACATTCCAAATGGTATGCATATATTAACCCACAAACACAGGCTGGTACTTATTTAATACAAAATCAGCAAAAAAAATGGTGTTTCACAAAGGCCCTGGAAGTCCATTATGTTATCCAGTACTCACATATTACTTTAAGGAATGTGATGCTATTGTTACACAACAATAAACAATTGTCACAGCAACAGCTCTCAGTGACAGGTAGCAATATCTCTGGGAAATCAATCAACTTTAATAAAACAGTTTAAGGAAATGTAATTTCTTCTCGAATTTTAAACTGGCTGGAGTCTACATAGAAAAAAAAATGAGGAACTTTTATACATATTAAGATTGTGTATTTTCACAGCATTTCATATTGCCATTGTAATGTAGAAGCAAACTTTGAGCCCATAGCACCTTCTGACAATCAGAAAAACATTCCTTTGTATCACTGCAGACTTCACACAGCTTGAGTGGAACCCTCTGTTTTAGAAGTGCCCCAACACCACCCTGGTGATAAATCATTTTAGGATTTGCATGCTTGCTGTTAGCTTTAATCATTATGTGCTGCTTTTTCACTGCTGAAACAAGGCTTCTTTTTAAGCAGCTATAGTAGTCTCTTGACAGTGCAATACGGATATGGATCCATAATTATAAAAGGAAATCAAAATTATGAAGTTTCTGCTGTATATTCTTCTTAATAACTAGTTCAGAAACAGGAACATAGGACTATTATTTTAAAGACAAGTCTGAAATCCTTAGTGGTTTAGATTAATATTAGATTTTTTTTAATCACATTTTTTTCTGTCTCTGAAATCACCTAGTCTTTCAGTTAAAAGAAATCTGTCACTTAGTAAAAATACAAAGTATTTGATCATTCTATTATAGGTTGATACCATTATTTGGAGAAGTCTTTACTATTTATATACTGTATATAAATAGTTTATTCTCACCTAGTCATATAAAACATCAGACAATTTGACAGTTTATCACACTAAAACCTGATTCAAACCCTGCTGAAGTCACTGACTCACATTTTTCTTTTACTTTCTTGAGTCAGAAGTCTTTTAAAAGTCAAATGCTGTTCCATCCTTTCATTCCAGTATGCAGAGCTCCAAGCTCATCTCACAATTGCCTCCTCTGATGTTATGCCCTCCATGGTAAGATAGTATAGGAAAGGTTTATTCAGTATAAAAAGTTAGGATGAGGCTCTAGGGTTTATGAAATTAACAGATGGCCTCAGCCCAAGTGTATTTAAAGGAGATTTTATTTTTTTAATGAAAACAATTTGAGATTGGGTATGTAACCAAAACTCAGGTATGTATTTGGTCTTATCCCAGAGATAATTCAAGATAGATCATCCAGGTTACCATATGGGCTATATTCCATTCCTGTTCCTATTAAAAGCAGATTACAGAGTGGCTAAAGCTACTTATGATTTTTTCAAGCTTACCATTATTAATTTGAATAAGATAATAGATCAAGAATGATTGGCAGCCATTCCATCCACGCAAAGTACAAATCTCTTCACCAGAATTTCAATGGATTGCAGAACTAAGTATCAAAAGATGTAGTGATAATTTGCTCTTCCATTTTTTTAAAAAGCAGTACTTCCTCAGGTAACGTTATTCACCCTCCTTTTTCCTAAAAACAAAGATTTGCCATATTTATATTCTGTCCTAAAATGCAGCACTGCAAAGTATTATGAAAATTTGGATATGTACATTGAAGTATTAGGTATGTGCAACATAAAGTTTGTTGATGTGCAAAAATTATGAACTTCACACAATGAGTTATTAATCCAGTCTTAAGTTCCAGTCATTGATATCCATGTCTGGGGACAAGAATTCCAATTGTCTTCTCTTTCCTGGTTATGGCAGGTAGGGAAGCAGCTGGTGCATCTACAGGCCCTGAGAGACAGGTGAACAAGCCAGAGAGATGAGACAAACATCCAGAATCTTCCCACCTGGCACCTGACTGAATTCACACTGGTTATTGCAAGATGTGGACAGCCATCTGTCCATCTGACTGGCAGTTACATTTCAGGGTCATATTGTTTTAAAAAGTTAATCACTGGTGTAAGTAATACGAAAGATTTTTAAAAATTCAACACTATTTCCTACGTGAACCATAACAGTCATTATAAATCTCTCCTGGCCAGAATACCAGAAATCCAGCAGAGAAATGTTTTAGTACATTTCCAATAAATTATACAAAAAAATGAAAAGGTTACATTTTAAGGACAATTCTCCACCTTTTTTCCCCCATCATATTAATAGGAGAAAAAATTATTCTGACAATGGCAAAGCTTATTTTTGTGCCAGACACCATGATTCTAATTTTTTAACTTCAATGTATAAAAACACTGCACATGTGCAAATGAAGAGTTTTCCTAAATTTTATATTAGGGCATAAATCAGCAAATTCCCATTGACACTCATGTATCATGGATAGAATTTACTTAAGCAATTCTTATCATGTGCTGTAATGTAAGCTGTCCTAGATGTATTTAATACACCAGACAGTCAAGGCACAGAGATCTAAGGTGGCTTCTTTCATCCCAGGATAGTAGCTCAGTGTCATTAACAAGGTCCCCAATTCCCACTTCCCTGTTCCATGTAGTAAACAGATTATTCATTTGAAATTAATGCAGCTCATGGTGTAAATGCAGCCTCTACTGAAGTAGGCAATAGATAGAAATATGTCCTGTTGCATGCAAGTTTTATATATAAGCAGAAATAAAAAAAAAAAAAAGGGGGGGTTCTAGAAAGTTAATAGACTAAATGGAAGTTCAAAAATCTTCTGCCTGGTTTCAAGACTTGTTAATGTAGCATCTTCTTTCATTACTTACAGTAATGAATTCTGTAAAGCAGAGATTCTGACATTACTGTCTGATCTCCCATAGTTATCAATCCTATTTTTCTAAAAGCACTTTTCACCTTGAAATATATTACAATAAGCCACAAAATTAATCAAAGGTACAAAAAAATTAATATAAAAATCACCCTAAAAACATATGTAAATATACTATGTATTTTTCAGAAGTTATCCTATCCAAAATAACTTTTTGAAAATCTGTCTGCTGCTTCTCACTGACAGTTCTAATTTCAGTGAGAATGATTAAAAGCAAAGTGCAGAAGGCTGCATGGAAGTGCTCCACAGCACAGTACAGAATGTAGTTATGTCAAATTAAAAATCAAATGTTATATTTAAAAATTAAATTTACTTTTTAAGTAGGAGATTCAAAATTTAAAAACAGTTTATTAGTATTGCCCCTATGTCTTTACCTTTTCATTATTTCAATATTAATGACAGAAATCAACATCATCAATGTAAGAAAAATAGAGGAAAACTAGAGGCTGCTTCAAGAGATTTTATGTGGTTTAGCTCCCTGCATACATTGAAGTTCTTTGGGAATGATCCAATGTCTGTACACAAGAAAGGCACAAGCTTTGCTCAAGAACTATGGCCAGATTAATAAAAACATTCAAACTGATCTTCCCTCAAAGATCAAAAACTGAACTTAACAGGTAACCATCAACTATCAACTCCTTATCACTGCAAGATGCTCAGACTTCACACATTTTAAATGTCTGAACACAAGGTGAGCATGACATGGTGTCACAGCACAACATCAGTTTTACAGACACGTGTAACTGTACGATTTGCATTCTCATTTCACCATCTTCTTTGCACTATAAACTCTTTATCATGCATAGGAAACACCTGACTAATTGCATCAGGAAGTCTACCCTTTTTATTCCACAACACTCCCTGTAGCTGCTTCTTTCAGACTCCCTGGAGCTTTAATTCACAACTTTTTAATGCCCTCCACAGGGAGCATTTCAAAATGAGGGATGGAAGCAGGATGAAGGCAACAAGAAAAACACTGGGTCTCCCACAGCTTGTCAAGTTTTCTCTTTATAATGTAAGCTTCTCAGGACAAAGCTCATGTATCGTGTCACTACCAGCACTGAGTATATAATCAATGGTTTCACAACACTATTGAATTAGTTACTTCCATGGCTTTTCTCCAATTTGTTGAAAGACTTTACCCACTAACCATGCCAATATATACATCCTTCACAGTCACAAAATACTTGCATAAAAACTGATGTGTTATCTATATTTAAAACCAACAAAATATATGGTTTCATTTGCTTGCTTAACATGATTTTTTTAGGGAAAAAGATGTAACCTGTAATTTTTTAATGTTTTCTTAATTGCAGCATNTTGTTTTAAAAAGTTAATCACTGGTGTAAGTAATACGAAAGATTTTTAAAAATTCAACACTATTTCCTACGTGAACCATAACAGTCATTATAAATCTCTCCTGGCCAGAATACCAGAAATCCAGCAGAGAAATGTTTTAGTACATTTCCAATAAATTATACAAAAAAATGAAAAGGTTACATTTTAAGGACAATTCTCCACCTTTTTTCCCCCATCATATTAATAGGAGAAAAAATTATTCTGACAATGGCAAAGCTTATTTTTGTGCCAGACACCATGATTCTAATTTTTTAACTTCAATGTATAAAAACACTGCACATGTGCAAATGAAGAGTTTTCCTAAATTTTATATTAGGGCATAAATCAGCAAATTCCCATTGACACTCATGTATCATGGATAGAATTTACTTAAGCAATTCTTATCATGTGCTGTAATGTAAGCTGTCCTAGATGTATTTAATACACCAGACAGTCAAGGCACAGAGATCTAAGGTGGCTTCTTTCATCCCAGGATAGTAGCTCAGTGTCATTAACAAGGTCCCCAATTCCCACTTCCCTGTTCCATGTAGTAAACAGATTATTCATTTGAAATTAATGCAGCTCATGGTGTAAATGCAGCCTCTACTGAAGTAGGCAATAGATAGAAATATGTCCTGTTGCATGTAAGTTTTATATATAAGCAGAAATNTGGTTTAGCTCCCTGCATACATTGAAGTTCTTTGGGAATGATCCAATGTCTGTACACAAGAAAGGCACAAGCTTTGCTCAAGAACTATGGCCAGATTAATAAAAACATTCAAACTGATCTTCCCTCAAAGATCAAAAACTGAACTTAACAGGTAACCATCAATTATCAACTCCTTATCCCTGCAAGATGCTCAGACTTCACACATTTTAAATGTCTGAACACAAGGTGAGCATGACATGGTGTCACAGCACAACATCAGTTTTACAGACACGTGTAACTGTACGATTTGCATTCTCATTTCACCATCTTCTTTGCACTATAAACTCTTTATCATGCATAGGAAACACCTGACTAATTGCATCAGGAAGTCTACCCTTTTTATTCCACAACACTCCCTGTAGCTGCTTCTTTCAGACTCCCTGGAGCTTTAATTCACAACTTTTTAATGCCCTCCACAGGGAGCATTTCAAAATGAGGGATGGAAGCAGGATGAAGGCAACAAGAAAAACACTGGGTCTCCCACAGCTTGTCAAGTTTTCTCTTTATAATGTAAGCTTCTCAGGACAAAGCTCATGTATCGTGTCACTACCAGCACTGAGTATATAATCAATGGTTTCACAACACTATTGAATTAGTTACTTCCATGGCTTTTCTCCAATTTGTTGAAAGACTTTACCCACTAACCATGCCAATATATACATCCTTCACAGTCACAAAATACTTGCATAAAAACTGATGTGTTATCTATATTTAAAACCAACAAAATATATGGTTTCATTTGCTTGCTTAACATGATTTTTTTAGGGAAAAAGATGTAACCTGTAATTTTTTAATGTTTTCTTAATTGCAGCATGGTTAAATCTAAAGCATTTTTTTACAAAAGTGCACTGAGTATATATATATAAAACTGTCTCATACACATAGTGATGAAAATTATTATCTCTTTCAAACACTTTGGCCAGGAGGCAGTTCACAGCTGTTAAGCAACAAAAGGATTTGATCTGAAAAAGTTATCCCAACTTCAGTGAAATGGAGGCAATGGAAGCATTTTTTTTACAAAACTGCACTGAGTATATATATATATATGTATAAAAAACTGTCTCATACACATAGTGATGAAAATTATTATCTCTTTCAAACACTTTGGCCAGGAGGCAGTTCACAGCTGTTAAGCAACAAAAGGATTTGATCTGAAAAAGTTATCCCAACTTCAGTGAAATGGAAGACATGGAAGCATTTCTACAGCATCATACTACTCTTCACAGACATTTCTATGGATNTAAAACTGTCTCATACACATAGTGATGAAAATTATTATCTCTTTCAAACACTTTGGCCAGGAGGCAGTTCACAGCTGTTAAGCAACAAAAGGATTTGATCTGAAAAAGTTATCCCAACTTCAGTGAAATGGAAGACATGGAAGCATTTCTACAGCATCATACTACTCTTCACAGACATTTCTATGGATCTCATCACTACACCTTTTAAGTAATTAATAAAACAAAATGGATCAAAGAATTTTCTCTGACTGAGGCAATGAAAATGACCCTTTTCACAGGTGTAACCCCAAATAAGTGGATACTAGTGGCAGATCTAGGAACAGAGTCTGAATTTCCTGGTTTCTAGCCCTTCAACAGGTAGGCTGATTTTCTGCCCCTCCATAGAAATGGTGTTGTGATGTCAGTGAAGTCAAATATACAGACTGTCTTCTATCATTAGGTGTATTTGCTAAAACAAACCAGGTGCGATGAGACATTTCTACTTAAAAGTGTTCCATGTTAACTGACATTAGATGCAGAAAGATTTTGAGCATGAACACATAAAACTCCTCTGAGATTAAGTGTCTCTGTAGACTCTCAGAGTCTACATCCTAAATATTAGAAAAAACAACTTAGGCTGAATGAAAAGGTGCCCACATATGCCTACTTCCTGCTGATCACGACACTGTGCAGCCAGGTGAGATGCCAAACTTTACAATGGTCATGATTCATCTGTTAAAATTCAGCCTGTGTTACTGGCTACATGCTAACTCCCCTCTTAGAGGTTAAAGCTGAGACTGGCTGGAGTTATCTTTACTCCCTGTATGCTTCAACCATTCTCACAGTACAGGGCAGGATAGCAGAAAAAAAATGACCATTCCTCTAAGAGTGAAAAGGAAAAGTCAACAGACATTTATGATATCAAACCCACACTTCTTATGAGGTTAATTAGTTTATACGCCACTCTTTTGCTCATATTTTCTGCAAAAAAATTGTGCTAGACAATATTCAAGAAGTGATACCTTTTATGCAGAAACAATTGTCTGTACAGTTTCACAGTTTAAAGAAAGGTTATTTTGTGTCAAAAGCCGATTGAAAATCCTGCTTTCCTGAATAAAAACTCTGCAAAATGAAACATAAACAGATAATTAAGCCTGATAAAATAGCCTATGCAGCGTAATCAGATTTATTAAATCCCTGTAGAACATTTTTCTCTGTCATATTTCTCATAGATAATACATAAACAAACATAATATTTATATGTGTAAATAATAAAAAAATTAATTCTTTTTTAAAATGGCTTGGTTGACACATGCTAGTCAAAATAGTGTTACGAATAGATGGTTTAAATGTGAAAGCTAATCTAGATTTGGAAGAAAACTAGAAACAGCAATGCCTTTCTTGAATTCCACCACTGAAGAATACTGAGTGCTCTGGTGGTAACTGCCAGGGGTCATAACAAACCTTGTCTTTTTTTTCCTCATTAGCACCACAAATTCTTTAGAAAGGGCAACAAACTGGTTTCCTGTGATAGATGTCATTTCTAGGAACTACAGATCAAAGGCAAACTCACTGCTGAAATAGTAATCTACTAGGGTATGATGGAGAGTAGAATTCGATTTTGGCTTATTGATATTTCAGGAACACATTCCAACAAAACCAAAGAGCGTAATGCTAAACAATGAAATTGTAGGCATGTTCATGGTGATAGAAAGGATTTAAAACATTTGTCACTTTCATCATATTTGCTCTTAATGTGGATTCTGGTAAAATATTGATAACAACACAGAAGATGGAACAGCATTTCACACATTTATAGTTTTCCTTAAATGAAATGCCAAAAGTCAGATATAATGTCTGCAAGCACAAAAGCTTTATTTTTCCCCCAATGAAAAGGGAGATAATACTGAGTTTGTAAGAATGCATAATTAAATATACATTGGAAATTTAAATATAGCCAGTGCATTTGATAGCACAAAGCTTTCTTTTACTAGCTCAGCAAAATACAGTCTAATGAATGACTCTCAAAGGATAAAATGAGTAATGGGTTAATGCATGGATTGTTCACACTTTTTAAATGGTGAGTAGGGGAATCCAAGAGTCTGTGCTTATAGGCCTAAATGAAATTTGCAGGAAGAATAGACACAATTTATTTACAAGCTTGAGAAACCACAGGTGAAGGTTTTAAATTGTTTATGAGTCTCTCCAAAAAAACCAATTTATTTGAATTGTATTGTTCACCCTGAGACTAAAGTGTGATCTGGGGTGGTACAAATTTACTTTATTTAATCCTTTAGTCTAGGTTTGACAGTTTAGCAAGCTGAGTACTACTGAGAAGTCCACATCTACTTCTCCACTTATATGTAAAATTGCATTTGGCATCAATGAGAGTGTCTCTATAAATTGTGACAGTACACATTCACCAGAAGAAGAACCATTAAGAAGAGAAAAAGATCTTGTGCCATACAGCTCTCTTTCTCACTGTTTGCCACTTTATATAATATTCCTACTAATAATTTATCTAACTTCTTTTGTAACTAGCTAAAAAAATTGCATATCACAACTTCCCTGATAGTTTTCTAACAACATATCTTGTTCTTTAGTGTTCTTGTATGAAACGATTGAAAATAAAGTGATACTGGAAAAAGAGGGGTCTTTACTTATAAGAGAAATGTCTGAGTATATTTTGTCTGGTCATACAAGTAAGACAACTCAGATTTGGCTTTAAGGCCTCTAAATTAACCTCTTCCCAAAGGATAGGAAAATGGGAGTCAGATGTATTTTTTCTCTCATTCAAGCAGGATAACAGCAAACAGAAAGTAGAACATCACTTGTCACAAATCTCTTTCACTCCCTCATTCTGACATAAAGAAAAGACACTACCCAACAATGAAGGAGCCATAGGAGGCAAAGAGGAAAGAAGTAATTCATAAAAGCTATATTACCACTTGCAATTCTGAAGCTCCCAGTATCTTGCAAGTTAATGTAACAGAAGAAAAAACTCTTCATTTGGTCTCCCACTGTTTTGCTGCCCTTTCCCCACTGGTAATGTAGCAGGAGGCAATATAAAAGTGCTTTTATTCCATACAAATTGCTTGACTGCTAAACTCTGAAATCTGAAAATCACTGTAGTTACACAATTCTTTTTTTTTTTTAAGGCTTCTTTCTCTGTAATTGCTTCTGACCAGAAAATTAGATACAGAAAAATGAAATTGCAATGAACACAGAAGACACAATTTTTATTTCATTTCCAGTTGAAGAAAAATTTTATTGAAATAAAATTGCTATATTTGAGATAAGAATCTGATCAGAGATACTTAACAATGCCTTTACATGTTCCAGGTTAATTTTTTTTTTCTAAGATAATGCTTATATCCAGAAGAAGGCTGAAAATTTCACAAATACATTTGCTCACTTAGTGTATTTATTTCTGCAAAATGTTTTTTCTCATCTTTAGGTAAGATTTGCAAATGCTCTGAACTCACAACTTATGGTCCATGGACTGAAGGTATTTCATACAGCATTTCTAAGCATCAATTGAACCAAAGAAAAGGGCCAGAAAATGCAAAGGAATGAACCTGTGTGCTAGATTTTTTTAACAAAGCTGTTGGTACCAATCTTTATAGTTCTCTGATATTCCTAAACAATGCCTTCCAATAGAAAACTCTGCTTTTCTTGATTTCTTTTGCATCTTTTTCCTTCTCATTCCTGTATGTCTTAGCTGTAATTTTCTTCCTTTGTGCATTTTATTAGTTTCTTTTATGCAGAATTACTGAAGTTCTAGACTAGCAATCAAATTTAAATAAACAATGTACACATAGAAAACCTGAACCAATTCAAAAATGAAAGAATTGATTTTTTTTATTTTAATTTTGCTCATTGATTTTGTTCACAGAAAACAAAAATCAATATGGTAGCAGCCTACTGACTTTGAAGTTTGATAATATATCTCAGTACAATAAAGAGGTCAAAGCCCCTACTGTATCATAAATTCCTCCACTCAGAACTAATTACTCCAAATGGAAAAGAAGTGGCAGACTACCCATTTTGAAGGAATAAACACAAAGGATGAGCTAATTCAAACATAAAAGTATATCAGGAGAGAAAAAGTATTTTTCAGCATTTTTGTTCACACAGTTCAAAAGCCATACTGTGAAGGCAAGTCACAATATAGAGTCTTGTTACAAATATGATGTAGTTTTCTCACACATTTATACCAGGATTCACATCAAAAACTTCAATGGGCTGAAGTTATGCTTTATTCCTAAAAAAAAGACCTTGTTGGAAAATTGTTATTCAAAGATCCTTTTTTTATTGTTTCTTATGATGAAGGATATGCCTAAATAAATTATTTAAGAGAAAATATTCAGCCTTTCTCTAAATCATAAGCTGCTATATAGAGTAATATCCAAATACATATATAAAATAAATATAAAAATTGGTGCATATAAAGTTGAGTTGGCACTATAATCTTTGTTTTTATGTGATGAATATAGGTTAGTAGTGACTGCAGAGTCAGAGATTTCCATTATATATGGTTTTGATACTGGCAGTTGTACAATCCTTGATACAATTATTCTAGTCTGGACCACTGCAGACAAGTGAATTCAGTTGTCTTCAGCAACCAAACTGTATGTGTACCATGAGAGGGAGTGTTGATTTCCCTATTTACTGATCATCATTTAGCATGTTTGGTCTCTTCTTTGGATCTACCTCAATGTCCTTGTAGAGCTATTTCTCTCAGCAAAATCTGAAGGACCCAATGCTGCTTGACTTGAACCCTCTTCCACACTCTCTCTCATGTCCCCAAGCAGGACAAAGATTTTCTAATACTAAGTCTGTCTGGATTTCCAGAATTTCAGTCCTGAGGTATGTTTTTTCTTTGTTTATCTAGCATATTATCAGGGTTGTTTTTTTGCTTTTTTTCAGCAAACCACAAATACTTAATTGATTCAAACACTGGAAATTCAACCTTGTTCACACTCATCTCCCAGTTACTAATTCAACAAATCATCTAATCAAATTTCAGTCCTTTCAAAGATGGAACAAAGAAGAAAATGGTGAGTGTTTTCATCCTATTCATACTCCTGAATTAGATGGTATTTGAGCTTCTTCCTCCACTTACAATCAGTTCTGCTTACCAAACCTTCCTCATGTACCATTTGTTTTCCTGTTTTGGATTCTTGACTCCATTTAATATCTCTCCAAATGCATCCAAAATGTAATCTGAAGCTCTTGTTTTTGGTAGTTTTTATCAGGATTTATCATTTTTGTTTTGTTTTTTTTTTTTCTTTAAAGCTCCACTTAGTTCTGCAGTAACCCTGCCCCCTGGGAATCAATGCTTTAACATAAGAGTAGAGTTCATGGATTTTGTGATCCAATGTTCCTTAGAGTTGGAGTGTCATTTCATAAATAATTCACTTACGAGCACATACATTCATTTTACATGATTCCTCAATGTGGCCAGGGTGCTGCGTAGTCTGCACTGTATCCACCTACAAAAAATACAGAAATATATGTCTGCTTACCAGGATGTGAGTAGGGTTTGGCTAACTTAATCCTCTACCATGGATCTCACTAGTGAGCAAAAAATTTCCCTTCTTTGCCTTAGATCCAAACATATTCCATAGAATAACTGTTTTCGGCAGCAAGGACAGTTGGAACTGTCTGTGTCATACAGACATGTACCAAAACATACTGTTTCATATTTCTTAAGAAAAAGAAGGAATTAAGTGAACTATGCCCAGAAACAGGCTGGTTTTAAATAATAGACAAATTGGAGTGATTTATAAATTCTTCCCTTTCTTATTCAGAGTTACTGCAGACAGAGTAAAGAATAATATAGATGTCTCAGGTATCAGTGATGAGCATAACTCTTCTCCATTAAATAATGGGATAAGTAGTGCAGTACAGAGAGTTGAAAGAAACAAAACCCAGGAATTTTACAAGCAAACAAACAGGTAACTTCTCTTTCCCTTCATCTCTCTCACTCAAGCACCAGACAAAAAGGCAGTGAGCAAGCCAGATTTGAAGGGCAACATACAATGTACAATGACAATTCTATTAACATCTACATTCTTCAAAATGCCAGGTATCAACTATCTTGCTGTAAGGAAGACATAAAGAAAGTGGAGAACTAGGGGAGAACCCTCTTCATTTGAATCACTTTGATCAATATGCTTGTGAAGGAAATGAGACACTAAAGACACATGCACATCTAGTGATAAACAGTGGAGGTTTCTGTCCGATATATTCTTCAGAAACAGCACTTAAACTATCACTTGAAATTGGGCCATCCATGCAAAAAAAAGTAACCCATTATTACTGGTTACATAACACATTTTGTTAGCATTCAACAGTCTTTTCAGCTTTTCCAGTACTGTTGAATTATTAATAATTTATATTTATTTTACATCACTGACTACTGCATCCTTACTTTAATGAATCATTACTTCTAATCTGCTACACCTATGTAAATTTAAAACCATATTACACAAAAGTAGGATAGCAATGTCAAGCATCTCTATAAAGCATCTTTTACTCTATGAACATAATCCATAAAAGACACCCAAATGTCCTAAAACAATGTCTGCTCCTCAATCTAAATATGATCTTACAGGAAGCCATCTGGAACAAGCAGGCAAAACACTCTTTTGGTTGCAGAAGAAATATATTTACACCTCAGTAAAATTCTTCATCACCAACCAAATTACATATGAATCTCATTGTTCAATTTACACTGATTTAACTTGACAAAACAGCAAAGACACTAAATAGTCCAAACATTCAATTAAAATACAGGTAATGTATCTATCTATCTATTTTTATTGATCTCTCTGCACCTTTCATTCAAGTTAATAAGTAACTCAAAATTCCTAACTTAACAGGTATTCAAGTTCATTTAAAAATTAAGTTATGCTAACTTTAAGGAGGGGACATTTATTCACTGGAATAGTAGACTTGTCCAGCATGCAATCAACAGGGATCTGTTAATATGTATTTAAAATATCCTTCTCCAAAATATTACACAATTGTGAGCATTTGGTGCATTCACAAGGTATTTCTGAGGTAAAAAAAGTTCATAGATGTAGCATACACCCTCTATAATTAGAGCTTTCTTAGCTTAGAGTATCAGAAACCAGTACTATTTTTTTTCCCAGTTAACAAATCAAACAATAAATCATGAGAGAAAAGCTAAAACAAGCAAAACAGATTACCTGGCACATACTAGACAAAATGCTGAATCTTTTTTATCACAGATGCAATATCATTAAATCTCAAACAACCATGGAAGTCTCAGTGTGTGTGTCTATCACCTGCAGTACACCTGATGCAGCATACAAGGGGAAGGATGGCAGTGCAATTTGTTGTGCCTCTTTACCTTACATCCTAACGAGCAACAAAGCCTGCATCACCTGCCAATCTTTGGCACACACTGTGCAGGCACAGAGAGCAAAATGATGGAAGGCCTTGCACCTGCACTGCAAGTGCTGCACACTGCATGACAATCTAAAGACAATGCTGGAACAAGCCAATGCTTCACAATGCTCCGTGGTGTCCAGAAATATGTGCAGGAGGGCTCCAAACATAAAACTGAAGACACATTCACACCCAAATCACATTCCCATGCTCTACATTCTAAGTTGCATCCATACTTAATAACTGACAAAATAATTAGAAGACTGTCTTTTCTCCCCAAATTTCTGTTAAATTGGGTGCTGTTTTCCCCATTTTTCTAGAGCTGTTGAAGAATCTTGCTAATTCCCATGAAATTGATACTACTGTCTTATTCCTCTTTCCTTTTCCTTGCACAAAAACACACATACACCAGAGTTAAATGAAGAATTGAAAGTCACTAGTTCAGTTGTCATGAGCAAACTGCTTGCAGCTCTCCATTAATCCAGTCCGTAATACTAAAATATAGGCCTGGAAGTTTCTCATTACGTACTGAATACACTTGCTTATCATAGGCATAATTTCACATGATTTCTTGATAGGTCACAATTCTTTGACCTTTATGTTTCAATGGAAAATTGATTCCAGAATGTCAATGCTGCAGTTCATAAAAATTATTGTAAAAACAATCCCAAGTTTATTCATGGATCTTTATTTCTGTTTCACCTTTTTCCTTAACATATATTCATTGCCATTGGAAAGCAACCTTCTAGTATTAATGATATATATTTGCCATCAATAGTAATTATTTTTCATTAAATAAGTGAGAAGTCACACTTTACCAGACTATTGTGATCCCAGCCATAGCATATTGCTTCAAACTCAGAATGATTAACTTCTGTAAGTACAGTTTTATTGTGGAGGGCTTTTACCACTCACTTCACTTTATTCTTAGATCTATATCTCTGTCTGTAAATATGTTATGATCACAATATATATTATATATTCATAGGGCTGACATGTGCATATGACTAAAAATGTGACAGATCACAAGTTTCTACAACATTCTAAAATGGTACTGAAAGGCACAACATGCTCATTTTTGCCTACTACGAAAAATGCCAGATAAAAATATATCTCCATAGATTTCCTGTTACATTTCACAAGACACTTCTAACCTATTTTTAAACTTCTTATACACATGTAACTTCATTTTCAGTTTGTGGCAGAAATCAAAATAGGATATGGGGAACTACAGAAAGTGTATTGAATATGCTTGCCTAGAACATATGTGTTGCTTAAGGAAAGTTAATTCTCATTCTTAAATAAACTAAAGAAAATTAGTAAATAAAATATTCACTCTCTTTATGTTGAGTCATTTATATATGCAAGTAAAGGCCACTTATAGGGCAAAAAATAAGCAAAATGGAACTCATTAACAGTTTTATTCTGAATAAGAAGTTAATAAGGGCTTCTAAACATGATCACAAAGGGATGCAGAGATTTTGATAATTAAATTTCCTGTAATATATATGGTCTAAATTAATATAAAAGTTTAATAATTCTGAAAATAAAAGTTTAAAAAAAGAAGCTAAAGAACACAGCTTTAAAGGGCAACATACCTAGAGTTTGTACACAGTTTAACATGATTGTATTCTCATCTCACCTCATTTAAATTAAATTTCTCATATTTTTTTTATGTGACTACTTCTGAGTCCTGCATGTTATGTAAATCAAGTCCATCAAAACTAATATTTTAGTTAAAACTAAAACAATAAAAAAGACACCAAAACCAACCAACCAATTATCCTCTTAACCCATCATTACAAGCATAAAATTGATAAAATAAACATCTGTCATCCATTGTCTTTAAAAACTTCCTGGCTTATTGATTTCTTTCTCCTGCTATGCTTATCAGTGACATTTAGGAATCTGACAAATCCCACCACTCATGTACTTATGTTATTTCCATGGTCACACTTTGCAATAATATGGTCAAATACTGGCCATTCTTAATGTTAAACACAAGAGGACTACTGGCTCACACAGTGGCTATAGAGGGAAGAACTATGAACATGCCATTGACCTGAAAGAAATTAATTCATCCCCACAAAATAAAGCATTTATAATTTAGAATTTTTAAAAAAATCATATCCACTTATATGTTTAGGAATCAGTTCCTTCTAAACAAATCCAAAATGTGGTAAATTAATAATCATATACCTTCTCTCTATTCCACTCTCACAGAAGCAGCACAAAATTTTTAAAAACTGCCTATTTAACACTATTTATAGAATGACTTGCTGTTCCTGAAGCACAGAACTTCATTGCAATCCACTATAAAGATACCATTGTTCTATCTTCAGTAGATATGCATTGATTCATGTCAGGTAGACCATAATCAGAAATGTAACTTGCTAAAAGTATTTTGAAGGCACAGAGTGGAATAGCAGTATTCATCTACCTCAAGAGTCTCAGTAATGC
>VWYE01005056.1:2090-14379 GCA_013398995.1 Alaudala cheleensis | reverse complement strand
ACTAGAGGTGTATTTCAGAGGGCTGAAATTTAGTTTGATTCACATAAATAAAGGAAGGCACAAAATGAAATTGTTACCATAGTATGAGAACTGCACCTTCAACACACAGTAGTCCTGGATTGACTCTATTTAATATTAACCAGTCTGGTTCTGAGGTCTTCTTTGAATAGCAGCTAAACGTCTTTCTCCTGCTCTTACTGCTTTCCTTCTGCTCTGATATTAATGCCTATAGGTTCACAATGAGTTGCTGTCACTGATGATCTTGGATTTTTCCAGTGTTTAATTGTATTTAGGGGTAAAAAGCATCTTTCCTCCCAAACAAATATTATTACTCCAATCACACCTTTATGTCTTGAGAATGGGGGTAATCATTTGCAGTGATTCTCAGGCTGGAAGGATGAGAGGGGTAAAGGGGAGAGCAAACCACATTCAGGAAGGCAGGATTTGAAAAGGCCAGAAATAATTACATTCACATGCAGCTGCTGTGACAGGGCAGAAGCTGATGGGGCCACTGGATTTGTGAACCCATTTAGCTGATCCCCTTTCCACCTCAAGAAAAGGAACTCATTACAGTATATGGCTTGCCTATTGACCAGGGCAGAAATAGCTGAAACTGCCTGGAAATCCCAGGGATTTGTGTCTGCCAGATGCTTTGTAAAGCCCTAATTCCTCATTCCCTCCAGCATATAAATCCCCACTGGCAGTGACAGCCCTGCAAGGAATATGGAGAAGGCTTTACTAGGAACAATGACTCACTGTATGGCCCACACCACTCACCTCTTCCTGTATGTCTGGGGATGTGCTGGGAATATGCTGTTTGTGCAGGGGGAAACTAAAGAGGAGAGTTTCAAATCAGACAAAAGGTGTACAATAAATGCAATAGTCATATCAGAAAAAAATATAAGAACAACCCATCTGCTAGAATTGTCTCATCTTCATTTTTTCTTTGTTTGTACCATATGGGAGCAAATGCTCATGCCTTCAACATCTTGTACTGCTTGCAGAAATGCAGGGAACAAAGGGAAATCTAATGGATAATCTGGGACTTTACTCCAAATATTTACAACCCAAACAGCAGATAACATCACTAGGAAGGACAAAACAATTAATGGGAATATACTTTGCCAGTTTGTGTGAAAGGTACTGATGTAGAAATGCTCTTAAATTTATACAGAATTGGAACAATGTGAGGTTTGGACACTGATACTGGCACCTCCTCCTTAGAGCAAGGAGGTGGATTAAAGCCCACTTCTCTGTTCCACCTCAAACCAGTGAAGAAAAATTATTTCTGTGGGTGATGGGAAGAATCAAGGTAGGGCTTTCAATTTTAGAAAAATGTATCTAATACATAAAATAACTCAACTGGTATTTATTCTGATAGGTTTGATGGTGTGTCATGTATCCAAAAGGAAACATGCTTACTCATATGTATTTCTCAGAGGCCATTAAGCATTTACAGTAATCATGGTCAGCTAAAAACATACTGGAAGCTAAGGGTAAAAAAACCTACATTACTCATTGCATTTTAAACCCTTGAGGCATGTTAAGGAAGCTTCCCTCTCTGACTGTTCAGCAGCCACTCTGGTAGTCATATTCCCAACACCAGAGACTTCAGTGCTAGGACCAAAGCCCCTCTCAACAGGCAGCTCCAGTGACGTGGTAGGGGCCCCTCTTGACTCCCTACACACTCAATTAGATAAGTTTTCCCTACCAGCTTGACCCCAGTTTTCCCACAGCAGAGTCTCAGGCCTCTGGTTCTTTTAAATAATTTTATCACGGTGCAGTAACAGAATCACAGTTTGTCCCGGTGCCTCCAGGGAGGGACCATGAACAAAGGACTCCCTGCGCTTTTACATCCTCACAGTCTGTGCTGGCCATAGCCTGGGATGTTCTGAGTCATCGGCTCCTGCTGTGTCTCTGAGTGTCCGGTCACCTGGCTGGCACCACAGGTCCTTGTGCCAAAGTGCCTATCCATGACCTCCTGTCCCAGAGCTCAACCCTCAGCCTGCACTGGAGTCTGCACACTGAGCTACCTGCACTAAATGTATTCCTCAACAGGCAGTCCACAAAACCTGTGGGACACCCACCAGACCCGTCTTGATCAGCAAAGCCTTGCTGTAACAAACCACGATAAAAGAAAAACAATTAAATCTCTAAAATCTAACAAAATCTGATGCTCTGCTCTTCATCCATCTTGTTTTCTTAACAGGACCATTCAAGTTCGTAGACACAAAATCTAGGAAATTCTTTGTTCAATAGGGCTCAGACCACCAGGAGTTTACATGCAGTACTAATAGGTTTTGCTGCAGAAAGGGAGGTGATTTGGAGTCTTCAGCCAAGAGCTTCACAGTTTCAGTACCCCAAAGAAACAGGCTCTGTGGGAGTCTTCTCCTCTCTTCCCCTTCTCTCCTGCTCTGCCTCCCCAGATGGCTGGTGTGGAGCCAAGATGATGGTACTGGTGTGATGACTGTGTAGGGCCACTGCCTTTCTGACCCAGAGATTGGGAACTTGGAGGCTGTCATAAAAGGCCACCAGGCATTTCCTTCCCTGCCTGACAGAGAATGGGAGTGGCCAGTCCACCTCTGGGGCTGAGTGCCAGGCTCCAGATGGTTCTGAAACAGGTGACCACAGCACAGGATTCTATATGGAAGACATCCATTCACACTGGGGTTTTCTGAAGGTGTCAGCATTTTAACAATCAGGAGTAATTGTATATAGAATCATTTCTGGATGGTGAAAAGGGCCAAAGAAGGACCAAACCAAGTGTTACTGAGCAAGAACCAGGGAGAAGCCACTTCTGAGAGGGATTTTCAGGTCATGCAGTATCACTATTTAAAATTAAACCCCTCCCAAAGGCATGTGGGTCACCAACACTTGCAATGAGCTGTAATCGTAAGAACCTCCAGCTGCAAACAAAATCCAGTTATGACAGGAGATAGTGGAGGCAGTAGTGTCCTCTAGATTAGAAACAGAAACCAGGAGATAGCTCTGCTTGGTACTACAAACCCATGTTAGTGGGTGACTGGATGGTTATAAATTCCTTTTGACTAGCCATGAAAGTAATATAATAAGATTGGCTATCTCAGAGGGGACTGACAAAGTTGTCATCTTAAGGCTTCAGACAACAGTGCAAATTCTGTACCTTATGTTAATAGCTTATAAATACCTCTACATATTATCTCAGTTCTTAATTTAAGAGACTGGGGTTTTTTTGGTTGTTTGGTTGGGGTTTTTTTTGGTTTTTTTTTTTTTTTTTTGAGCTATCAATGCAAAGAGTTTATTCTTAAAGTCTTTTGTGGTGTTAGAGTTCAAGTACTTCAGAGCACTGCTAGCATCAAGAGCCAGAGAGGCAGATAGCAGGACAAGAACAACAGCTGTTTCCCTTGTACAGGCTCTGTGATACATAAAAAGGGGAAAACTGCACAACAGTCTGATCCAAATCCCACCAACTGCAAAGCTGTAGAACAGGTGCAGATTAATATGGAGTTTCATTCTCCATAT
The DNA here is from genome assembly GCA_013398995.1 of Alaudala cheleensis. NCBI lineage: Eukaryota > Metazoa > Chordata > Aves > Passeriformes > Alaudidae > Alaudala > Alaudala cheleensis. The sequence continues at coordinate 10,878 of VWYE01005056.1, read as the reverse complement.
CTTAATACTTTGTATCCTCACGCAGAGTAATGGTCTAAAATATGCCCCTCTACTTGGAAATTGTCCATGTGCTCATGTTGCACAGGTGCCAAGAACATCTGGAAAGTCAGGGTCACGTATTTGATGTTTTCACTCTGCACACATAGAAATACACCCTGTACCAGTGTACAAGTAGTTGTTAAAAAGTTTTCACACACCCCCATCATCACTACCCTCTAGGTCTCCTGGGTACTACCAGCTTCTCAGCCACCAACTGCATGAGCAAGTCACATCTACACTAGCTTTTAAATTCAGACCAGGAGTTTGGTTTTGAAGTTAATTTCCTAATTCAGTGCATTTTGTTTCCCATCATGGTGCAGTCTCGTATCTGGTGAACTGAATTCCTCATGGATGTGCTCCAGGAGTGTACCTATCATGCTCCAGCTGTTGGTAAGCATTCAGTTAATTGGGCCAGAACAGAGCAGCTCTAAAATAATCTGTGTGAAGCGCATTTAGTGGTAATGTTAAACAGTCAGCAGCAGCTCTTTTGTTTTCCATATCAGCTCTTATTACACCACACTACTTGTCAATGTAGGCATGTTTACCTGTCAAAATGATCCAGACTTGCTTGTGTGTCTATAGAACCTGTTCAAACATTTTTAGCGAGATAGATTTGAATCAGGGTGACAGAAGTAAGGTAGGAAGCAAGGCAACATGCAGATTTACTGGCACCTCTGTGGGTCAGTAACCTCCAAGGAAAACAGTCTCAAATGCAGTCAGAATAGCACCTTCAGCCCCAGGCCATGCCATGGGTGGGTTTAGCACCAAACTGCAGTTTTGGAGCTGGCTTCAAAAATCTCCTTCTCCCCTCTACAGAATGCCCCAGGTTCACCCATGCATTAAGGCTCCACTGATTAACATCAAGTTCCTCCTGGAACAGAGGAGTGCACCTTCCCAGAGGTTTAACTCTCCAGTCTGCCCCTACTCCTACTCAACTATCCCTGACCTTCTCTCTCACCTGACATTGTGATTTAAAAACCTTCTCTCTCACACACAGAGCAACTGCTTATAATCTTTCTTCTGCTTCTCCAGGGCTGCAAGACTGACTCTGTGTTTCAGGAATTCCAGCTCCTACAGAACAGAATCAGAGCAGGGGTGGGGTTCTCAGTCTCAACACTAATATTAAGTCAGTTCTCCCCACTGTACTGAAACTTGGTCAAGTGAATCAATGCACTGGAAAATAGGGCTCAGAAAGTCATAAAAAGAGAAAAGAAAACTGGCCCATGTTTCCAGGTAGTGGCATGTAATGTGGAAGATGATCTCAGCACCAGCCATTTCAGACAAATGACCCTTTACCAGTTCTTTCCATTTAAGCCTCAGCTCCATTCATTTTTGCCTGTGACTTAGATTTATTTTTGGAAACATTAAAAATATACAGGGAGTTGCCAGCCATTTTTATTCCAATGCAGGAACATTTTATACTGAAGACATTGCTCCTGGCTCTTGCTCAAATATCAGATTTTTTTCAAGGTGAACACCCAGCCCTGACCCATGGCAATGTTGTCTAGGTAAGTATTGCATTTGCTTTTGTGCTAGAACATGAAGTGGACTTAAACCCAGAACTTCCTTGTACAGAGGCTGCCTAGAGTAGGAGTCTAATCTGGGGCTGCTGATGCTACCTCTCCCACTCAGCTGACACACTCACAAGTGAAGGGAATTCCCTCCCACCCCGTTAACATCACGGGGTGTGATTTGCAGTCAGGGTTACATGACTGAGAGAGATGTGCATGCCTGGGCAAGCCTAACTCCACACACACACACTCTCTGCACCCAGCATTTTTTTCTCCCTATGGTGAAACACAATGAGGCACTACACTGAGTACACCACCCAGCCCTGATTGATGAAGGCATGAGAGATTACATCATTTTTTTTTCCTTAGGTTTTTGCTAAACAGATGGTATTTCTGATCAAAAATAGAAGAGAATTAAGGCATTTAGGATACTTGTACTAGTAGAGCAAGTGGGTAAGAGGAATTACAGGTAGATAGATAGATAGATAGATAGATAGATAGATAGATAGATCACAGATTGACAGGTGGGCACATATATAGACATACAGATACACACTGTGTTCTTGGCTGTTCTGTGTCACAGAACTTCCTGTCTCTAGCAACAGACAGAAAGAAGCAGGCACTCAGTCCCAGTTATGCCTGTTCTGTTTCAGGAGAATTCTTCTGTCTTCATAAGGAACACAGACTTCTACCTTTAAAACACAGCCATGACATTTTGCTTTGTATTAAATTTTTTTTTCTCACTTAACCCATTTCTGTTTCTTCATTCTTAAGAAAAAAAAAAAATCCCCTGAGTTAAAATGACAAGGNCTGCTGATGCTACCTCTCCCACTCAGCTGACACACTCACAAGTGAAGGGAATTCCCTCCCACCCCGTTAACATCACGGGGTGTGATTTGCAGTCAGGGTTACATGACTGAGAGAGATGTGCATGCCTGGGCAAGCCTAACTCCACACACACACACTCTCTGCACCCAGCATTTTTTTCTCCCTATGGTGAAACACAATGAGGCACTACACTGAGTACACCACCCAGCCCTGATTGATGAAGGCATGAGAGATTACATCATTTTTTTTTCCTTAGGTTTTTGCTAAACAGATGGTATTTCTGATCAAAAATAGAAGAGAATTAAGGCATTTAGGATACTTGTACTAGTAGAGCAAGTGGGTAAGAGGAATTACAGGTAGATAGATAGATAGATAGATAGATAGATAGATAGATAGATCACAGATTGACAGGTGGGCACATATATAGACATACAGATACACACTGTGTTCTTGGCTGTTCTGTGTCACAGAACTTCCTGTCTCTAGCAACAGACAGAAAGAAGCAGGCACTCAGTCCCAGTTATGCCTGTTCTGTTTCAGGAGAATTCTTCTGTCTTCATAAGGAACACAGACTTCTACCTTTAAAACACAGCCATGACATTTTGCTTTGTATTAAATTTTTTTTTCTCACTTAACCCATTTCTGTTTCTTCATTCTTAAGAAAAAAAAAAAATCCCCTGAGTTAAAATGACAAGGATAAAAGCCTCTAATGTCAAAATTAGTTTTGAAAGTCCAAACGTATTTTGAGAAGATCTCCAAGGCCAGGAGTTTTCCCATTCCCACTATACATATTCCCTGCATTTCCCTGCTGGTAGGTCCTCAGCACAATGAGCTTGATTGAGTTTGGAGCCGATTTGCTCTGGAGAGATTTTTAGTCCTACAGATAGAAACTGGCACAGGCCCTGTCTTGGACTTGGCACACAGACCCTGTTGCTACCACCAAAGACAGTGGAGGACAGAATTAGAAATTGAACTCACTTTGCCATAGAGCTCCAAGGCCTTACACTGGCTGACCTTAGTACTTAATATCCTGCAGTGTGGCTGGCACTGTCAGAAAATATGAAGTTGGATAGTTAACTGTGCTTTAAAGACAGGAATACATGCTAGGTGGCTTCTTGAAAGTCCTTTCCTATTTTCTACTAACCCTATTACTTGATGCATTTGTAGGAGCTGAATGCTTCCAGAAACATAGTAAGTATAGGAACAGGATGGTGTAAGGTAGGACAGAATAGCAAGGTAGAGCATAGAACAGAAGCAAACTTGTTCTTATCATTGGTCATCATGTCCTCAACTCAATGTTTACAATGACATAATTTATAGTAAAGATAAAATTTACTGTACAGTAAAATACAGGGAAGACACAATAAAAATATAATTCATAGTAAATATTTCAGCCTATGTCAATCAGCAAATATTTCATTTTAGCAACACAGACAACAAGATCCACTTCCATATTAACCAACACATGGTCAGGCACCACCTGCACAGCCTGCCAAGGTAACTTGAGCTTTCTTGGAACAAAATTTAAACCCTGTATTGTCCCACTACAACATAAAAAATGGTGAAGTACATCACCAGACCACACTGTATTTCATTAGTCCACCTCTGGGTTGATGCCGTCTCTCTGAGAAAATGGATTGCTTTGAAAAAATGGCTCATTTATCTCAAGAGGAATTACTGCAAGTTGTTCTGTCTGGCCTAAATTTCCCCAGTCAATGCTTCATTACTGGGATGCTGATAGTCTTAATTAACTATTACAGTGCACTCTGAGGCCCAAAAGCAAAAAAAAAAAAAAAAAATCACAGCATTAGCTTCCCAGGATTCATTTGGCATGAGTATTCTGAGGGACTGACAGGGAATCTGTCTTGTATCTTACTGGATAAACCACTGGTCCCTGGGAAACTTTGGGGATCTTACAGTAAGAAAGCATTAGAAACACTGTTAAAATCTCTGCTAAGGACTCTGCAGGAATCAAAAGAAGAGATTTCATATGCCAGATCTTTGCCCAAGTGCTTGCATGGAGGGAGCTGTTCCACTCCCTTTGCCCCAGCAGTGCTGCTATCAGTGAATGAACAGGGAATGTAAAGCCTGATTCTCTGGACAAATAAAAGACACAAGGCAAGAAGAAAACTGTTGCTGATTTCTACAGGGTTAGCTTAGAAGTGCTGAGTAGCTCCTTGTATTTCAGAATACAAATGGTGTTACTTTAACTGTTAGAGCCCAGTCCACCTAACCCTTATGGCTGATACCAGTATTTGTACAAAGGGACAAGGAGATCTCTTACCCTGTATGACCTCCATTCCTTGTGTAAAAGCCTTGAGCCTGACTTTTGGTCTTTTTCATTCCAGACAGAAGATCCTGCACCCAAGATATATAGAAAACATGTCAAAAAACCAGTGCCCACCTACTTTTCTGAGTCACTGAGCAGGTGATCTCCTGAGGTATTCCTTGGCCTTGCATGACTTCGCCCACTTCCCCCATGGATGCAGACAAAACCAGTGACTTGAAGACAGGTGCAGACTGCTGACACCTACTTCAAACAGAATAAAATTAGGAAGCTGTTTCATCTACCACACACATTCACAGAAAACTCTGTTTTTCTCAGGCCTTTTCCCTCTTTCTATGAAGATGCAGATGATCTTGAAATTATGTAGTTTGGAGGGATACTACATGATACATCACATATCCTGCTTGTTAGCATTAAAATGTAGCAGACATCCAATTTCCTTGCCTCAAAACCCACATGGACTAACCTACTGCATGAGTCCCACAGCCACACCCTGCCATGCTTGTTCAGTCCTTGCCCCAGGCCTTTGCATGTCCACAGCAGACCAAAATAAAAATACCAATGAACTACAAAGATTAAAAAATCAACACCTTCCCTAAGTTCCTCTCAAATTACTTCATATGGATCATTTCTTGGGCCTGGCATTAATTTTATATCTGTCCACTTGCCACGTGAATGTTGTTTATTGACTTCAGGGAACATGAAAGGCCAAGTGTGAGGACAGAATAACCTGAATCTATGCCAAACCATAGATGTGAACTATGTCAGTTTCCCTTCAGTTGAATTTTCTGGCAATTTCCATTTTAAAGAATTTAGAGGAAGTAGACCAATGAAACACAAATAAGGTATTTATTTTCTTTTAGAAGATGTTTTTTTCACGCAAGCTGTGTTTCTGTGAACACTAGTACTGGATTCACACAGTTCTGTATTGCTGACAGTAAACTTTTCATCTGAAGCAGACAGGACATTTCTGTCTGATTAGCTAGGGCATTTTAAGTTTTGCTGACTTCATGCTTTAATGCTAAAACACTTCAGCAGAGATGAGATTTGATCTGGTGCAAGTCTACAGGTGTGTGGACAGGTGATGTCTGATCTTACTTTTACAAACAAATGCAGAAATGTTTTTTAATAAATTTGAACTGAAAGAAAGAGCCACGTCTGTACTGGCTTGTTGCATCACCAGACCGATTTGTTTCTGGTCTGATACTCAGAGTCCTAAATCTGGCTTTACTACCCTGATGAATGACTGGTCTTCCACTTTCTCTTTCACTTTGATTTTGCCTAGTTTTTTTCCCAATAAATGGAGTCAAACTTTCCTGGGTGATTTACCCTGACTATAAATAGAGATAATCCTGTGCAAACCAGTAGAAATCAAGCACACTTTGGTCCTCTCCCAAATATATCATAACCTAAACTTACATCAGTTCTACTTTGTCATCTTTTGTGATCTTCTCTCTACATCATGTTGTAGTTGTCATAAGGGATTAAGAATTCTCATAAATCCCAATCATACTACATAACACCACTGTTATGTAGCCATTTTTATCTCTTCCAGACCCAGGAAACAGGGCACCACATCATGCCATGAAACGAAAATGGGAAATATTTAGCAGCAAAGACTATCTGTATCAAAAATCACCCAAAGAAAATACTGCCATGTAGAGGACTGAAGCAGCCTGCACTGTGTAAGCACCAGGTGAAAACAGTCTCATGAAGAAAGTCATCCCTGTAGGAATANATTTTATATCTGTCCACTTGCCACGTGAATGTTGTTTATTGACTTCAGGGAACATGAAAGGCCAAGTGTGAGGACAGAATAACCTGAATCTATGCCAAACCATAGATGTGAACTATGTCAGTTTCCCTTCAGTTGAATTTTCTGGCAATTTCCATTTTAAAGAATTTAGAGGAAGTAGACCAATGAAACACAAATAAGGTATTTATTTTCTTTTAGAAGATGTTTTTTTCACGCAAGCTGTGTTTCTGTGAACACTAGTACTGGATTCACACAGTTCTGTATTGCTGACAGTAAACTTTTCATCTGAAGCAGACAGGACATTTCTGTCTGATTAGCTAGGGCATTTTAAGTTTTGCTGACTTCATGCTTTAATGCTAAAACACTTCAGCAGAGATGAGATTTGATCTGGTGCAAGTCTACAGGTGTGTGGACAGGTGATGTCTGATCTTACTTTTACAAACAAATGCAGAAATGTTTTTTAATAAATTTGAACTGAAAGAAAGAGCCACGTCTGTACTGGCTTGTTGCATCACCAGACCGATTTGTTTCTGGTCTGATACTCAGAGTCCTAAATCTGGCTTTACTACCCTGATGAATGACTGGTCTTCCACTTTCTCTTTCACTTTGATTTTGCCTAGTTNATCTTAGATGAGCACTCACACCTCACAAAGCTCCACAGGTACCTGTTCCCCAGCTCCAAAGCTGTGGCCACCCATTCCCTGCTAGGAACAGCCCTGCTGCCATCTCCCCTCTCGGAGCGCAGCCCACGAGTTTTTACATGACTCAGCAAAAATCCCAGAGACAGGATAACTGCACAAAGGACCTGGCAAGTTCAGCGTTCAGAAGAAGAATCTCCTCTCCTGCCTTGCCAAGCCCACACGATTACCTCAGCCCTCTGATGGCACAAAACAACAGAAGTTAATTCCAGGCCTGGACACCCCGCAGCTCTCACACTGATGCCTGAGCACTTTGTTCTCCTGGTGCCTTTCTTGCAGCACAACTGAGCCTAAGTCTGTAAGGTCCTGATGTTGTCATTAGAACCTAGCACTTGACTTCATTGGATGCAGGGTCCCGGCACAGCTGTGCATAAATTCATTTCAGCTCCTAGTGCTGCACCCTGCAGCATTGGGAACGAAGAGCACACTACTTAATTAGTGATAATCATCTTGTGTATACAGCTTTGAAAAGAGCTCAGCATGGTGTAGAATAGAATGGTTTGGTTCAATTATCCAAAAATAGCTCACAAAATACAGTGGGAACAGCCCACTTTTGTATTCCAGTAAGTCCAAGTGAGAGTAAAATTTATACAGCAAAATTTGTACATGATTTTACTTTTTGTCCAGTAAACTGCAAGACCATTCTGTTTCCTTTTAATATCAGTCTCAAGTGTGCTTTATTTATTATACTTGCTTGTATTTTTCTCAAGGCTGGCTCTCTCCAGAATTTCAAGTCTACTTTATGGTAAAACAAATCTAACATTCTGATACTATCTGGAGGCATAGGATTGGTTTAAATCCAAATTAAGATAATTCATTTTATTCTGTAGAACAAAATCTCATTTAATCTCATTTGTGTATCATTTTCCTTACATAACATGAAAACACTGATTTCTCATACTTCAATAACAAAAAGTTACACTGTAGTTACTGATGTTTGCCAAGCAGTTGGCAGGTGTGCAAGTGTGGGTATGACTCCAAATGATTACATATATAGTACTGTGTTTATGAAGTTTTTAACCTTGCTTTGGAAAAAACAAACAGATTTTGCAGATATCCCTCTGTGGTTATGTGAAAGTCTGACCAAAGAGACTGTAGCTGAAGGGTGTGCTGTGAAATCAGCCTACTTATTATTCTTCTCAAAAAAGCCCATCTCTCTGAATCTGATTTTGTTCTTCCTTACAGTGGTGCAGACTAAGTGATTAACTGAGACGGAAATCTGACTTGTTGAGTCAAATTCTAGGATAGTTTGTGTATCTAGGCTCCACAGAGCTTGGCTCTTCACTTTCCAGGAATTGATTTAATGCTCAGAAATGGAGGAAGAACATTTCACTGGCAATATCTGCTATATTGAGAGCTAGCTTCACCTTTCAAAATTATCAGATTAATTTCATATTGTACTCTTTTATATAATCCAAAGCTTTTGACTTAACTGCCTTGTGTGTGATCTGGAATGAAAGAGGGTGTTATAAAAAAATAGAAGTCCGGTAATGATAAATTGATGTTATTTTGGTGAGGGTCTTCCCAGTGCTTGTCCTCAGCTAAGAGCATTTCATGTATTTCAGCTCTGCCTCTAAAGTAATCATAGTTCAAGGCATTAATATTTCATGAGGCATAAACGGTTCCCCTTTAGGAAAAGTAAAAGCAGTTTTTCCTGTTTGTGAAATTT
>VWYE01004954.1:0-11035 GCA_013398995.1 Alaudala cheleensis | reverse complement strand
ATTCTTCCCTGGGAGGATGGGGAAGCTCTGGCAGAGGTTTCCCAGTGAAGCTGTGGCTGCCCCTGGATCCCTGGAAGTGCCCAAGGCCAGGCTGGAAGGAGCTTGGAGCAGCCTGGGATAGTGGGACGTGTCTCTGCCCATGGAAATGGAAGATCTTGGAAATCCCTTCCAACCCAACCCAACTCAGCTCAACCAAATCCAACCCAATCCAATCCAACCCAATCCAATCCAATCCAATCCAATCCAATCCAATCCAATCCAATCCAATCCAATCCAATCCAATCCAATCCAATCCAATCCAATCCAATCCAATCCAATCCAATCCAATCCAATCCAATCCAATCCAATCCAATCCAATCCAATCCAATCCAATCCAATCCAATCCAATCCAATCCAATCCAATCCAATCCAATCCAATCCAATCCAATCCAATCCAATCCAACCAAACCCAATCCAACCCAACCCACTGAATATTTTTATGATTAAGATGACTTGCTGCAGTATTTTTTCCATGAGTAATTGTTTAGGAGAGCCTTTTTTTACTTTCTTTCTGTTTCATAACAGTTATTTAAAATAACAACCATTGCCGTCATTCAGTGATTTTGTTGTCACAACCTGAAAATGTAAGTGGGGGCAAGTCTGCAGGAGAGAGATGAATTTACTGCAGATTTTGGTCCAGTTCTGTACTTTGAGGAACACAAATTCCGCTTTGAATGAAAGCCAGGAATGATTTCGGAAATAAAATCCAAGTATTTGCTCTTCAGCAAATTTTAAGTTGAAAAAAAAAAAATCCCCTCAAAACAAAGCTTTTTCAAAATCCCTCCCTGACTTTGCAATTTCATTGTTATTAATTTTACATGAGGTGTCACATGTGTGGAACAGTAACTTCATGCTCTAATGTGTCAAACAGAGAAAGCAGAAAATAAAACATTTCCCCTGATTGGAACAAGATGTTTCCCTTTTCATAAATATTTTTCTGCTGGCAGTGTCAAAATGTGACAATTCCACGCTAATAAAATGAAATATTTCTCTGGTTCTGAACGGTATTTTCCTTAAATTAGCGTTGTTTTATATGACATCTTGGAATTCTGGTGCTCACGGCTGGTTTAAGAACAAGCTCTTGGAATTTAGGTGGGACGGGTCTCACCTGATGAGGGCATTTCCCTCCCGGGACCTGTCTGTGGAGTCAATAAAATCTAAATTAAATCCAGCCAATTGTAAAGCAAACAATTCCAGCCTGTTGGCTAAATGCAATACAAAAATATCTTTTTTTAATCCATCAGTGTTTTTTGGCATTGATAAGTAGATCTATATTGAAATTAAATGCACCCTGTGCAATCTTCAGGTCTAAATTCGAATTTATTTTTATTTTTCTTCCTTTTTCATTGTGTCTTTAATGATGATAATGAATTTTCCTGGAAAACTTTCCTGGAGAGTTTCTGAATTAAAGCTCAGTGGTCACTGTTGATCCACTGAATGCATTTCCAATACAATTCCAATTCCAAGGATCTCACTGGCAAAAATCCATAATCAATAAGATATCTTTGTCTGGGACAGAGCCAGTCGTGTTTTCCCTCTACAGAAGTCAAAACAACTCATCTTTCCATGGAATTGCAGTGGATTAAAATCCTGCAGGGCAACAATCAAAGACCAAATCCAGGAGCTGCCAGAATTTACCTGCGTCGGACTCCTCTGGAAAAGTCGGGAGATTTATTTCCTTCCTTGAAACCCAAACAGCAGAACATGGACGTGGTGGGGCTGATCCACCTGACCTAAAATCTTCCCAGGGATTCCTGAACTGCTTTGAGATATCCTCACCTGGAATAGCTCCCAAATGGGACGGGAGGGGGAGTTGACCCCGCGTCGCCTCCGTTTTGGGACCATCCCAAGAGTTCCTTCCCTCTTCTGGTGTCCAAAGGAGGGTCTCAAACAAGGATTTGAAGAATCTCCTCAAACCAATAANCAATAATAATAACAATAATATTAAAAGCAGCTCCTCATGGAACATGCTGAACCCAGGGAGACAGCCCAAAATGCCAGAGTCTCCTCCACGATACAGGAGATTTGGCAGCAGGACTGGAATTCTATCTCGCTCCAGACAGGGAAAATAACCAAAACCAGGAGGTTTTTCATGGAAACAAATGGGAACCATGTGACCGAGTCACAATGGAAAAAGCGCAGCTGCTTTCAGCTCCCTAAGCCCTGACACTTCTTTTTGATTTCACCACAATAATCTAAGTGGAAAATGAATAAATGNCCAATACCAAGAAAATATAAATATAAACAAAAGATAAAGATAAAGATAAAGATAATCATAAATGTACATATACATATACATAAATATAAAACATAAACATAAAATAGAAATAGAAATAGAAATAGAAATAGAAATAGAAATAGAAATAGAAATAGAAATAGAAATAGAAATAGAAATAATATAGATATGATGGCAGCAGCAACAACAGCAATAATAAAAAAAATTAAAATTAAAATTAAAATAAAAACAACAACAACAATAATAATAATAATAATAATAACAATAATAATAACAATAATATTAAAAGCAGCTCCTCATGGAACATGCTGAACCCAGGGAGACAGCCCAAAATGCCAGAGTCTCCTCCACGATACAGGAGATTTGGCAGCAGGACTGGAATTCTATCTCGCTCCAGACAGGGAAAATAACCAAAACCAGGAGGTTTTTCATGGAAACAAATGGGAACCATGTGACCAAGTCACAATGGAAAAAGCGCAGCTGCTTTCAGCTCCCTAAGCCCTGACACTTCTTTTTGATTTCACCACAATAATCTAAGTGGAAAATGAATAAATGTCAGGGCTTTTTAAATTTTTTTTTCCAATAAATCTGTGCACGAGCGAGAATAGGAACCAGAATAAAAGCTTTTCATGACATAAAATTCATATGTTTGGATCTCTGACAACATTTTCCTTCTCCTATTTTTCATCATTATGATTAGGCCTGGTTGAAACATTTATTTCAGAAAACAAAATATTCGAAGACGGGGAACCTGCTTGGAGTTGCTAAGCCTGGAATGAAAGCCCAGTTCTCAACAGGATGACCTGAATCATGATGCATTTATTTATTTTTATGAGCTCTAAACCAAATATTTGGGAAATAAGGATGAGATTTGCCAGCTGGGACAAGATTCCTGCCTGCTGAAAGGAGAGTGGCTGAGCACAGAATCTCACCCATATGGGATGAGGTTGGGTGTCACAGTTGTCATTTTTGGGGAGGAATATAAATGTCAGGAATAAGCTCTGCAGCCTCATTGGTGTGTTTTTATTTACCTGACTGAGCCAAAGCCTCCAGGAAGAATTAATTCACCTGACAAAGGAGTTTATCTCTTAGACAATCTCTCTTTAGACAAACAAAAGCCATTTTGGAACACTGGTACAGCATTGACTGATAACAATTTGTGGCTTTGGAATTTGATGGGAAAGAGAAATTTCCCTGAGGCCTCGTTTCTGGGGAGAAGGCACTGCCTGACATAGGATGGGATGATCTCCAGATAATGTGAAATACATATATATTTACCATTATAAATCTTGCCTTGCTTATGATTTAACCCATCAAAGCTGTGAAACCACTCCTGCTGTATCTATTTTACCTCCCAATTCCTTGCTCCATAAATAAGAAGGATGCACAAGGAGAAAACCACAGAAATTAAAATGTTTTAATAGACACGGTGTCCTGTAGGTGGAGGAGAAAGCTCTGAAGTTCAGCCTCCACTCCATGCCAATCCCAAATGCAAAAAAAAATCGAGTTAATATTGGCAAAGACTTCTAAGATCCCTGAGCCAAACCAGTAAAGGCAGATCTCATAACTGGAAAGGATCCAGTCAAAATGCTGCCATGGAGGCTCTCCATGGCCTGGGTAATATCCCGGGTTTTCCTGGTGCCACCTGACCTTTCCAGCGTCTTCTGCAGGTGGATAAAACCCGCTCTGAGGTGGGGAATGTGGAGCTCAAAGGGTCCGGGTGGGAGGAGAAGCAGCAGCAATGAGCAGAAGCAGGTAGGGACATGGAATTCTTCTTCTGGGAATGATGAAGAGGGAAGCAACACAGAGACTCCCCAGATAAGAGGATCTGGGCACACACTTGAATCAGAGAAGGGTGGAACTGTTGAGGTTGGAAAGGAAACCCTTAAGATCATCAGATCCAGCTGTCAACCCAGCACCACGTGTCCCCAGGTGCCACATCCACTCGTTTTTTGAACACTTCCAGGGATGGTGATCCCACCACTGCCCCAGGCAGTCTGTTCCAATGCTTTACAACCCTTTCTATGATTTATTTTTCTTTTCTAATATCCAATTTAAACCCCCCCTGGTGCAGCTTGAGGCTTTTTGTCCTTAATGTCACTCATTACCTGGGAGAAGAGACCAACCCCCACCTGAGCACAGCCTCCTCTCAGGGAGTTTTAGGGAGCAATGAGGACCCCCCTGAGCCTCCTTTTCTCCAGGGTAAATAAACACCCCCAGCTCCTCCAGCTGCTCCTCACAGGACAAGTTTTCCAGCCCCCAGATCAAGGAAAACCTCTGGGTTTGCAGACAGAAGAGGTGCTGGTGTGGCTGTGCATTTGTTCAGACTGAGAAAAGTTGGGAACACAAAGAATCCACCACGAGGGAAAGAGATTTTAGGTACAACACTTTCCCCATCACCTGAAGGACACTAGAACACCTGGAAAGTGCTACCAGCCTATTCCTGCAGGAATGAAGCCAAGGAATGAGGTTTGGAAACCAACTGAGTGCTGTGGGAAGTGCTGGGGGAGGGCTGAGTGGGTAAATCAAGGTGGGATCAGTGATGGGGAGAAGCTCACCAGGCAGGAAAGACATTGCCTCGTTCCCTGCATTCAGTGGGTGGAATGACCTCTTTCCTCTCCTTGCTTTGCCAGGTCCTGAGGCCAGCAATTCATTCAGGGGCTTTATCACCCTGCAGACACTCCAAAATGCTGCTGTGGAGGTGTAGAGCCCTTCCTAAGACATTTACATTAAATGACACCAAGCTCGGCCTCCTCTTCCACCCCCTGTCACGGGAGCAGCACCCCAGGGACTTCCCTCAACCCTCCAGAGCCTGGAGATGATGGATGGAAAAAAAATATTCCCAGAGTAGAGACAGCAGAGCCAGGAAACATCTGTCCCATAAACACCTGCCTCTTACCCAGCAGAAATAAATTCCATGAAGACCAGGAGAGTCTCTCTCCAGGAGAGGCCCCGTGGTTTCACAGCCTGAGGTGAGGTGGGAGGTTCCTGAGCACCAGGGTGGGATAATTTCTGTGGGATAATTCTCACTTAATGAGCAGATTGCTCTTAGGTGATGTGATACAGTCTGTCACGTGGCCAGAGTGGAGTGAGCCATGTGAAGGTGTATGAAGTCTGAGGGTGCCTGCACCTCACAGAAATGGCTTAAAAATAATTAGTGAGATGGCTCCTTGGGTGTGTTTTGTACAACAAAAGGTTAATACACTTATAAAATAATAAATGATAAAGAACAAAATAGAACCCGAGCACAGGGACATGCAAGCTCATTGTACCTGGCTGTGACATCCCAAGAAGCACTGAGAAACTCCATGCTCTGCCTTATGCACTGAAGGATTTGGGTGGGATTTTGGCAAACTGCACAACAGAGAATGGCTGCATTTCTGAGGGACAGGTAAAGAGATTTATCCATGTTTCTGTCCTGTCCCCGAGCCAAAGGCTGCCAGGAGAGCAAAGAAGCTTCCAGGGCTTTTTCCTTTTAAGCTTTAAGGTAAAACTGAAACCCTTTTTGCTTCAATGGAANGGTAAAACTGAAACCCTTTTTGCTTCAATGGAAAATACCTGTTTGGTTTAAAGCTGCATTGCTACAGTGATGCCCGTGGAACACTCCCATTTCCAGAAATCCAAACCAGGTTGGATTAGGGGGAGACCAATTCTTCCATCTCTGCCTGTCAGTGTGGCCAAACCCCAGGGACCAGGATCACTCTGACTGTCAGCCCTGGGGTGTTGGAGTTATTCGTTTTGAGATTAATTTTGGTAGTGTAAGAGGTTGTTTTTATACTGTTTGTGTTTGGAAGAAGGAATTGGAGAATGTTTGGGTTGTGGTTTGAAGATGTTTATTCTGGAAATTTTATCTTTAAGTTTATTTTGTTTAGTGTGAAGTTTATAGGTAGCTGGAGAAATGGATTTTCTCTTGTTTATGATAATAATTGGGTTTTTATACTCTAAACTATGTTAACATTGGTTTTTTTTGAATTCTAATAACGAAAGTTTATGTTGTGTAGTGAAATTGTACTTTCACTTAATTTCCAAAAACTATTAGTTTTTGTAAAGAGGAAGGGGAAAAGGAAGAGAGGAAAATATGTTCTTATCACATTGATTTGTTTTTATTTTGGCTCTACTTATATAGTAAAACCTAAAAACTCTACTTTATCACTCAGTGATATAATGAAAATCACACCGATTAAACTTTCATGACTTTTAAATTTTTAGATAGTTCTGGTAGTTTTTTTCACGGGTTCAGATGAAAGTTACTTCTCTTTCTGACACAGGTTGAGGAGGACCAGCCCCCCCTTCTATTTAGGAGACCCAGGGGGATACTCTGGTCTCCCACACTGGGGTTTGCTCCTCAGATGATTCCCTATTGAAACTGAGGGTTTTGGACACAGGGAGGCTTTTCCTGAACAATGGATCCTCAAGGTTTTGTTCCAGATGCCAAAGTTTGTGGTAATTCCAGTCAGTTCCTAATGGGGCAAAGAAGTTTTGATTCACAGCCCTCATTTGGCACAAATAATATTCCATAGCCTGGGTTCTGTTTGTACCAGATCGAGCTTTTCACCATGATTTCATAAAATTTAATGGGAAAGAAAATTCCCATTGGCTGGACTGGCAAAACATAAAATATCACATTGATTTCTTCATGCCTATTTACTACTATTCTCTCATTTAAAGCTTTGTTTTTGCCATACTACTCCTCATGTTAATTGTACTCGTTAAGATTAGGAAGATCTAAGCACAAACTTTTAATAAAGACCCGGGGTTTGGGTGGGGCTCAGGGGCTGATGTGGAATTCCCTGGCATAGATTGCTTTCCTTGGAATTTTCAACCAGGATCAGACCCATGCCATGTGGCCAATACTTGCCTGCAAAATTGATGGATTTAGGAAAAACCCAAGTTTAAATTATTTGGGGGGTGTGTGTGATAAATCTGCCTCTATGCCTCGTTTGTGAAAAACACTCCTTTGTTAGAATTTTAGAAATTTTCCTCCTTACAGCTCAGGTTGGAACAATTTGTGGGGTTTTTTGTTTTGGTTTTTGGGTTTTTTTTCTTCCAGTTTAAGGAAGAATTGGCTGAATTCATGTGGAATTAAACCAAGATGGAAGCCTGAGAATCATGGAATCATGGAATATGGAAGGGACCCACGAGGATCATTGATCCAAGTCCTGGCCCAACAATCCCACCCTGGGCATTGTCCTGGATCTCTGGCCGCCTTGGGAATGTGCCCACCACCCTCTGGGGGAAGAACCTTTTCCCAAATGCCACCAAAACCTCTCCTGACACAGCTTCAGGCCAGCTCCTGTCACTGTCAGCAGAGGGAAGAGCTCAGTGCTGAAATCATCACTCGGGAAAAGTTCCCTAAATCCCTCTCCATGAAAATTGTATCATAACAACCCAAAGAAGGCAGCTCCAATTTACATTCTGCAATGGTTTCACCAAGCTCAGGAGCTTCCTCCTGGAGATCTTATTGCAGTCCCAATCCATAAAAACCTCCCTCCTTCCCCTCCGGCCCCGCTTTGTGGCGTGGCTCTGGATCATTCCCTCGCGGAGAAGGGACAACACCATCCGAGGGCGAACGGCAGCTCCATCCCCGCGGAATGAAAACCGAATGTGCTCCCTTCACATCAAAGAGCCGGCGGCTGAGGAGTCCCAGACTCCGCTCCAACATGAAAACCTCATTAGCACATGAAAGTGTTACATAAACATGTTTGCGTTGTTATTTACCGGGAATGCTTTGTACCCCTTAATCAACTCAAGGGCTCGGGCAGCGGGGAGGAAACGGCTCCGCGGTAATGAAAGACAAAGATTCCAGATCAAATGGGAGTGGAAAAAAGAACAAATAACCCTCCAGAAACAACAATGAAAGCCCCGAATCCATCCAAAACTCCGTACTGGGGGAAAAAAAAAAATAAATTAAATAAAGCGGCCTCAAAACAACTGTCTAGAAATGAAACTTGTAATTGTTTGGGATGGCTGCTTTGGGATTACATCTGCGTTTTAATTGATATTTCTATTATTGTTTGAGCTGCCCAGCTCATGCTTTGGGGTCAGGGATGTGAGTCACCAAGGGGGCTGGAGTTTCAGGCAGAAAACAGATCCTGGAGGGGGCTGAGGAGGGATTTCTTCAGCAGGGCTTTTCCTTGGAAGGTTGTAAAATCCCTGCCAGTGAAGGCAATATGGGCTGTACCAATGGGAAAGAGGATTTGGGCAGGATTCTGAATGCGAGGAGAGGGGGGAAAAAAGAGGATTATTTTGCAAAAAAAAAGAGATTTGTTTAATTATGAGCAGCTGACAGGCAGGACCCTTTCGTTGCGTGTCATCCAAAGCCCACATGGGCTGTTTTCATTTAGAGCAGGGAAACTGCAAGAACGAGGCTCTTTTCAATCCATTTTGACAGGAACTTTTTAAAACAGAATTTTTAGAGCATGGTGAGGCTTCAAAAACCATTGTCTCTGAAGTACCCTGAGAGCTGAGATGAAGTTAGATCAGCCCCAACTGGGGTGTTTTCATGGAGCTCCTGTCAAGTTCTCAGTGTCCACAATTCCTGTCCTTGGGAAAGGTGGAGGGACACTCCGTAGCTGGAAGGAAATATTTCTGTTTGTCTGGTTCATCTGAGGAAGGAATGGTGGTGACCATGTGGGAACAGAGCTGGGGAAGGGGCTGGAGCACCAGGAGAGGCTGAGGGAGCTGGGAAAGGGCTGAGCCTGGAGCAAAGGAGGCTCAGGGGGGCCCTTGTGGCTCTGCACAAGTCCCTGACAGGAGGGGACAGCCAGGGGGATTTGGGATCTGCTGCCAGGGAACAGGGACAGGAGGAGAGGGAACGGCCTCAGGCTGAGGTTGGACATCAGCAGGAATTTCCTCATGGAAGTTGTTGTCCAGTCCTGGGCAGTGTTGGAGTCCCCATCCCTGGAGGGATTTCAAAGCCCTGTGGATGTGGCACCTGGGGACAGTGCTGACCTTGGCAGTGCAGATTTGATGATCTTTGGGGTCATTCCCACCCCAAATGATTCCAGGATTCTCCCTTGACCTGCCTGATCCCTTCCAGAACATCCATTATCCCCATTTTGGGGGATGGGATGATCTCAGGCCATGGTGACCACAAACATCTTTAAGGAAAATCAGGCACAGCATCAAATAAGAGAAAATCCAACTCCCTTCTCTCAACACACATGATTTAAACCAGGCCTAAACTCTAAATCAAGTTCTCAGGAGCAACCAAAGCTCAGACTGTGATCTGCAACCTGACAGTCTGGAAACTGCACAGAATTTAATTTCTCCTTTTCTTCAAAAAACTCTGCCATTCTCATTTCTTGTCCTGCTTTCAGCATTCCTCTGACATTTTGCCTCCTGGTTTAAGTTACCACCAGAGAACAGCAGATTGTGATTCACCGGGGCCAAGCTTCACATTTGATAGATGACTGCTCACTGGAAGTCAGAGAAGTGACTTTTATTCGAATCAGCTGTGGGATCATGGTGATAAATGTAAACAGCCCAAAATAAAGGCAGATTTCATGAGCCAGGCTGTTCCTGTGAGGTTTTGGAAGCCATCAGGTGAGAACAGGCTGAAGTGAATTCGCAGCTGATTCTGGGGTGTGGGTGCATTGATGAGGCAAAGCTGAAATTATGGAAAACATCCTTTAAATCTGCAGGGAATCTTCCATTCTGGATACAGAGAATGTTTTTCTCCCTAGGGAAGATAAACAAGGCAGGGGTGACAATTTGATCCCTGTTTGACACAAGGAACTTCAAAATCCTCTCAGGGAGCGAGCCTGTCACACACATAGGTGTGTTTACATGTGTGCAATCCCAGGAAAAACTGCTTCCCACTGGACAGAGATCTGGGAATCCAAAGAGAAGCTGATCAAACCCAGATTCTTCTCTGAGTTTTTTGTCCTGGCACCACTGGGTGATCTGTGTTTGGCTGTGTGTGCTGGGCACAGGGAGCTCAGGTCTGGTCCCACTGCCAAGGGCAGGGTGGAGATTTCTAATCCCAAAGTCAATAGCCCAAAGTCCTGTCGCCTCAAATTCCTGGGAATCTGGAGGGGGCTGAGCTGTTGTGCTGCAATCAGGGGTGCAGGACAGAAGGGCACATTCCCAAGGCTGCCAGAGCTCCAGGACAATGCCCAGGGTGGGATTGTTGGGGTGTCTGTGCAGGGCCAGGACTTGGATCAATGATCCCCGTGGGTCCCTTCCATATTCTATGATTCCATGATTGTCACACTTCCATCTTGGTCAATTCCACATGAATTCAGCCAAGGACTTCCTTAAATTGGAAGAAAAAAATCCAAAAAAAAAGCAAAACACAAAAAAACCCCACAAATTGTTCCAACCTGAGCTGTAAGGAGGAAAATTTCTGAAATTCTAACAAAGGAGTGTTTTTCACAAACGAGGCATAGAGGGAGATTTATCACACACACACACCCCAAATAATTTAGACTTGGACTTTTCCTAAATCCATCAGTGTTGGAGGCAAGTATTTTTTCAGTGGAAAAACTGAGGTGTTATTACATAAATCAAGGCCATCCCAGCTGCATCCTTCATCCAAGTGTTGACAAACGTCAGGAGGGATTCCAGTGCTGTCCCTGGGATGGAATCCCCTGAATCCAAGGCTTGGAGAACTCTGGGTGCTGCAGCTCTGAGAGCTCCCATCACACACCACTGGTCAGCTCTGGGAGCCTCCCCTTCCAGTGATGCGTTTTTTTGGGGGACATCCCAACTTTTCCCCACATTTCCCCTCTCTGGCTCCATCCTCCCCTGTGTCCCAGC
>VWYE01004924.1:894621-971593 GCA_013398995.1 Alaudala cheleensis | reverse complement strand
AAGAATGCTGAGACCAGCCTGATTAATCAATCCCAAAATCTAACATTTAGAGGAAGAACAATGTTTCCCAGCAGAAGCTGGCACCTCTGAGAATGTGGCATAGCTCCTGATAAAGGAGCCAACAACTGATAGTACTGATAATGTAGCCTGGAGACATATGACTGAGAGTCAATCACCTTGTACTATAAAAGCTCAGTCCCCGTTTTTAATCCAAGCTTTTCTAACATATGCCTTTTCAGAGTGTGTGTGAGTTAATCCTGGAGGCTGAGCAAGAGATTTGCCCACAGGCATTGCATGAGTGAGTAACATCAATTTCCACAATTATTTTGCTAGCTTTATTATCATTGTTTCAATATTGCTTCAATATGCAGTATACTATAGTAGTAGCTATAGCTACCTATACTGTGCAGTAAGTAATTCTGATTAAGGGCTTTTAGTCTTTTCATCATCATAATCAATTTAAATTCTTATCTACTTTATTCATATAAATACATTTGGGTTGCCATCTTTATTCCTGTGGGACAAAGTTATATAAAGGCTCAATTACACCTATATAATACTTTAGAAAAAACCATTAGAAGTCTCAGACTAGGACTGGATCCAGCTCCACCAGACTCCTTCTTGAGGAGTTTAGAAGGCAAGAAGGTCCTTTCTACACCTTGTGACTCAACAAGGGAGGGGGGTCTCCCCAACAAATTTTGTCTGAAGCTCCCATTCTGCCCCTGACACTCTTATAACAATAATCTCTTATTAAACAACACAATTATTTTGTTATCTTACTCTAAAAGCATTTTCTATGGAAGAAGCTTACCAGTGTGCAGCATTGTAATGTAAATGACTTAGCATAAATACCCAAGTCATTTGTCATTATTAATTTTTAAAAGAAAAAGCAATCTATACCAGTGTAGGAGAAGGAAATATAGGTGACCTTGTCCCTGATAAGTAACAGCCAGAGCTATAGCCAATAAAGACAAGTGTGATAAAAGGAAGGGGTGAGTTGGTGAGGGGAGAATCATTGTGGAGGAGGATGAAAAAGAAGGATCCTGGGGAGAGAGAAGCACTGCTGTAAGGTCAGTCTGGGTCTGCAGTTAGAGCCTGTTGTTGGAATCTGCAATTATAGTCTGGCTAGGTAGAAGTCTGCATTCAGAGTCTGCAAACTAATCCATGCAGTCCGAGTTTTGCAGCAAATAACCAGCAGCTAGGCTACAAGGGAAACCAACAGCAGGAACTTGCTGCAGCCAGAGTCAGTGAATGGTTGGAGTCAGGATGGCTGAGCTGTAAAGAGGAATAAACCAGGACCCTTTTCATACTGTGATAAACAAGAAGTCTGTGTCTTGGCTCATTTCTACCCTCTAACAAGAGGGCTGCTGCAACATACCAGAATACTTAGATAAGCATCCATCACTTTCCAAGTTTTAAATAACATACATGATATTTACATTCCCTTTAGAAAAGACAATGGCCCTTTGTTACCTTTGGAGAGTTTACATTATCAAGAACCCGCTATCAGCAACTACTTCTGCATTTTAAGTAAGTTTTGCATTTTTGCTCCAGTTTTGCCAAAGACCCTGTTCAGATGCATCTGTTTTCCAGGGACATTTATGATTGCTTTCTTTCATTTATTCAGTGAACCAGCTGTGTTGACTGATGTCTCAGAAATCAAGTTCAGTCACAGAATAATTCCATTGTAGTCAATTTAGTTGCAGCAAAGACCAATTTGACCCATGGAGCTCTGTATATTGTAAAAGGTCATGCAGCCTGTCAGTGGTTCAGACAGGATTTAAATAGGGGACCCTTCTGAATCCCAATTCAAATGAGACTCTTTTGACATCATCATCGTGTCTACATATTCAGACTGACATTTTGTCACTCAGAGCACTGCTTATCTGTTGCCACACCAAAAAGTGACTGTCATGGCTTCAGTCACTTGCCCCCATTCTTTATTTCCATTTATTTATAACTCTCTCCTCTATTCAGTGCCAGCTGTTAAAACCAAAATGGATTTCCTTTCTGTCTCCCTCCTGGGAGCTGTGGATGAAGAAGAGGTTTCAGACACATTTCAGGAGGGCAGTAGCAGGGTACTGATGTCAGCCTGGGAACCCAGCAGTTTCATTAGTGCCAGAGCAACAGCTTGGCAGCTGAAAGCAGCTCCACATAGCACAGTACATTGCCTGCATGGGATGCTGACAGTTACAATAATACTCTAGTTATGAAAGACCCTCACTGAATGTAGTGGTTTGAACAATGGGATTTATTGAATCCTGTTCTACTCCTGTATTTGTATGTTGTTTGTATTATAAAGCTAAAAAACATTTCATGGAGAAAAGGAAAAGGATGGTCATCATTCTGAATATTCACAAGCAATCACAAGGAAGCTCTGACTTACCTCATTGTTATACAACTTCCTTATTTATTATTATTTCCCTACCATAACTTTATATTATTTTAAAAGTAATTATTTTTTCTTGTTTTGCCTTTTCACAATGTATTTTTCATTGTATTATAAACCCTAACCTATTTGAAATTATTCATAATGTCTGTTACAATACCATTATCTGATTTTAGTCCTTTTTCTTGTGAAATCATGCTCTGTGCCTTTCTCTCAAACTTATTGGCCACTTTCAATGATACATGAAAGAAGGAAAGAAAGATTAGAATGGATGGATTAGGTGGATTAGGAAATCTTAGAGCATTCCCATCTTTCTTAGTAAAGGTGGGCAACTTAGCTGCATCTCAGTTCACATGGTGAAGAAACCTGGATGTTTCTCTTTTTTGCCTTTTTTCCTGCAGCCTGATTTTCATAGAAAGCAAACATTAGAAATTTGTGTTTGGTTGGATATAAAAAGTGTTCCAAAGGCATCTGTTCTGGTCAGTCAAGGGACCAAGGTCTTTGAGCATCTCAATAGTACGAGCTCCTTACTATTGTTTAAATATTATAAATCCTTACTCATAATAGGAAGAGCAGGAGTAATAGTATATGCCTGAAGTAAGCCTAGTATTGCCCAAAGTAATTAAATTCCTATCATTTTCTTTAACACCAGTATCTAGATATAGGAACTCAAATGAGTTCCATGAGTATGGGAGGCAGAGGCAGACCACAGCAGCATGTGTTATATAAGCATAGGCCAGCTGGCAGTGGGCAGGTGTATTGGTTGCTGGCCCAGATAACTAACTGGACTAACCACAGCACTCTCTTCCCAAAACAGATGTCATAGAAGGCATGGGAAGAACTGGGCTTGGATATTGCCCTGAGAGGGTGAAACTGCACAGCAGTAAATAGTAATGAAGAGGACACCTAGCTTGTTTACAATTTCCTTCTTTCTACATGATTTTAGGTTTCTACGCAGCTTTGTCTTTCCACATGTGCTCTGAAAGTATATGAGTAAACAGGAGCCCCAGTTCTTCCATGACCATCACAGGTTTTATTCTACATTGTTGTCAGTGGTATTGAAAAAACTTTAGAATCAAAAATTCTAAAGAGACAGACAGTGAATTCAAACAAGTTGTTCCCATCCTAGGATTTCCAAACAGGTATGTCCCTTTTTAGCAGGAAATAAACATCCATGAACCTCTAACACTGTCTACTGGATTTTGAAGGTGTTGTGTTCATATACATAAGAAGGGAGAGACAGTTTTAACACCCTGCAGCTTTACAAACAGCTCCTTTAAAGCATATAGAATAAATGGTTGAACTGACCTGCCACTTCCCATGATCAGCTCATCACGTTGTATTTGTGCACCTCCAAAACCATCTGGAGATCAATGGATTTGGGACACTGCTGGTGAGAATTCAGGCCTGTGCCCCTGTGAGCATCCCCCTGAGGCAGTGTAGAGATGCCTGCAGGTGTACAGAGCCTGGACGGCCCCAGCATGTCCACATGAAGCTGGTTGCATAACCCTCTTTCACTGGGTAACTTAACAAACAACATGATCTGAAATTCTGTTCTGCTTGCCTCTGCCTGCAACAGGCGCCAAATGAATTTTCTCCCTCAAATTCCCTCCTGAAGAGGGTGGATACTGTAAGGGTGGTTATTTCTGCACACTGTAATTAGAAGGGCAAGGTTAGACTTTCTGGTTACATCCCAATATGGGCCAGTTCTGCCAGAGAGGCTTTTACTAGCCTAGTAGAATTTCTTTTGGTGCTAGATTTCTATGCTAGTAAAAATTCCTGTACGGCCAATATTAGAGTGATGAAAATTTTTTTTTGCTGGGGTAGTTTATTTCATAGATATCCAGCACTAACTGTTCCAGCAAGTGTGGGTTTTTTCTGCAATAAACTGCATCTGCACTATAACAGAAAATATTGCCTAGTATATAGCAAACCTCAGCCAAAAGGGATTTTGGACTATGACTTGATATTCTAGGATGGAGTGAGAGATGGCACAACATTTTTACTCAGTCATCTAGGAGGATTTTCAATTAAGTTCAGACAGTTCATTTAAAAAGCCATAAAATTTTAACTTTTTTTTTTTTTTTGCTTTAGAACGTGCTTCAGTTACTGGCCAAGACGACGAGTATCTTGCTTTGACACAGCTTATGTCAACCAACTAAATTAGACTTTGTGAAAAAGACATTAACACTACACTTGAGAGATCTAAACAAAATACTGATAAACTTCAGTTGGGAAGAAGGTTAAACCTTTCATCAAGAGAAATTTTATAATCAAGTTAGTCAAGCTGTCCTGCCCATGATTAATGCACTATCTCCAAGGGAAAGACACCACTGCAGATATAATTCATTAAATACTAACTGTGCAATTATAATTAAGATACAGGTTGTTGCATTAAGCAAATTAAGCTAGTTTAAGGAACTTATCCTTCCAAGTAATTAATGAAATGGAATAACCCAAAAATTTCAATAAAAAATATTCTGTTTCAGCTGTTAAATTTCATTGTGAGGAAAAAGAAATTGACTGACCCCTAAATAACCCCACTCCTCGATCCCTCAGTATTTGTGCCTCTCTGCAGTACAAAGAAGCTCTCATAACTTTTCTACTTTCATAAACAGAGGACAATATATAAGGCCAGTCTGAGTAGTAAAACTGCATGAGTAGTCAGGAGTACATGCCACTGATGGAAATAAAATTATTAAATCTACATTTCTTAAGACTAGATGCCAGGCAAAAACTCTTACCTCATGCACAGATGGCTGGAACCTTCCCATCTGTTAGTAACTTCTGGCTTCCAACTCCTGCAGGATCCTAACATCAGTCCTCAGCATGGCTGGAAAGTATTAAGAGTCAGAGAGATCCCTGTTCTTGGTTCACACAACTTCTTGAACACAGATATTCCCTTGGGACTATTCCTCAGTTTGGATGTGTTTGTGTGCATAAGACATTGAAAAATCAAAACCCACCAATGAAGCAGGACTAGACTGAGATCTCAACCGCCTCCAGGGAATACTGGAACACAAAACTACTTTAAAATCCTGGTTCTGTTGAACAGCACTTCTGGAGTGGAATTTTCTCATGTTGTGCATTCTAGTGCGGCACAGCTGGTCATACACTGATATACATTTCTAGCAGTGTCAGAAATTATTTGAACAACAAAACAATATCATTCTTCACCAGGCATGTTTCCTTTCAAATTGAAAATTGCATGCTGCACAGATACCAGGTGTCTTTACTTACAGCTTCCAACCACTGGCATCTATATTATTAATATAGACAAAATGCATTTACTAAAGCAGAGCCTCCCAAGCTGTGGCTTTTGAGCTCTGGTGATCCACAAACTACTTCCACACCACATGTGGAGCCAGGGCTGCCTACTAGGAGATACTCAGTTGCAGTGTAGGATGAGCACCCCAAATCTGCTACTGCTGGCAATCAGCTACTACCAGCCTGGAGGCACTTACCTAGTGGCTTACACAGATACATAGGCATTAATTATTGCTGTTAATGGTCATTGATCAGAACAACTTTATCATCTAACTCATTCACTATCTTAGAATCCATAAAGTAACAGTAGAAATAACTGCAATCAATATAGATTTGTGTTTAATAATTATGAGTAAGAGTCATTGCTACAAGGCCAGGTACCACTATGTCTATTAGCATTAGACATAGTGGTAGATGAAATAATCAGGAAATGTCAGGCAAGAAGGGGCAGAAGTAAGAAATAAATCAGGAATACCCACTGGCAAAGGTCAGCAAATTTTCCCGACCATAAGCAACCAATATATAACTGTATTGATATGTAAAGAACAGAGAAAACAGGTAACTCATACAAAACAAGGCAGCTTATAGTTTTATCATTCCTTTACTAAAGGAAACTAAAAGAATGACAGGTAACAAGAGTAAGGCCCATATTTCTAGTCTCCTAAGATATGCATTGAGAACTTGGGCCTTGAACACAGGTAGGATTTCTTTACCAATTAACCATACATCCAGTCCCAAGCTTCAAGATAAAATGTACATATATGTGTTATCAGAGCTCCAGATAGTCTTAGATTTCATAATGCTGCTAGATAAGACAGGGTGTTTTTCACACCACACCAGCATAGCTTTGTTCTATATCCTTAAGGAAGTAAGGAAATGTTTTTAAAATACACATTTATTTCTGAGAACCCAATTCTTCTGGGTTGGGTGCCTCAAAATGCCTAACTTCTCAGCCTATAGACTAGAAACTTCCGTCAGACATGAGCAGGAGTGAGGGGATGGTTGTAACCCAGCACTTGAAAGGACCTGGACACGAGTTTTACCTTCCCGAGGCCGTAGGGATAAGGTGCCTGCAAGCTGGGCTGTTCTGCGGGAGGATGGCCTCGCCGGACACCGCACCTCCGGTGAGTGCTGGTAGCCCCGGGGATGGCGGCACTACCCTGGGCTGCCGAGAGAACCCAGCCCAGGAAACTTCTCACCGCAGCACCTGCTGGTCGGAGCATGCTCATGCTCCCAAACGGCACTGCAGGCAGCTTTTACGTCCCATGGGAGTCGGCCAGGAGCACAACTGAGTGCTTCCCTTTCCCCGGTGCCGAGGAGCAGCCCGGCCTCCAGGGGCAGCCCTGACACTGTCCCGCCATGGCTCCGGGACTCCCCGTATCCCTCAGGGACGGCACCCCGCCGCCATCTTGTTAACGCCGCCGCTCCACGGCGAAGGGCCGGGCTGTGTGGAGCCCTCTGCCCGCCACAGCGAAGGGCCGGGCTTGTGCAGTGCGCTTCTGCCCGGCACGGCGAGGGCCGGGCTGTGTGAAGCCCTCTGCCCGCCACGGCGAAGGGCCGGACTGTGTAGAAACTTCCGCCCTACACGGAGAGGGGCCGGACTATGTGGTGCCTTCTGCCCGCCACGGTGAGGGGCCGGGCACCGCGGAACCCCTGCTCTCCACGGCGAAGGGCTGGGCTGTGTGGAGCCCTCTGCCCGCCCCGGTGAGGGGCCGGGCGCCGCGGAACCCCTGCTCGCCATGGTGGGGCGCCGGGCGCTGTGGAGCTGCTCCCTGCAGCTTGCCGCGCTGCCCACAGCGGCGGGCTGGTCAGGTGGAACGCCGCAGCCGTTCAACAGCTCCTACCGGAGACCTGCAGAGCCGCCGCCGCCGTGGAAGGGGTGGAGCGGCACCATGGAGGAGGAGGAAAAGGAGGAGAAGGGGGACGAGACTCTTCAGGGGCGGCAGCAGCAGCCCAGGAGGTGAGCGGCGCTCCAGTAGCAGCAGCACTCTGGGGCCGGGGGTCTCTGCCCCCGCGCCTTCCTGCGAGCAGGCAGGAACCGAACCGAGCCGAGCTGCGGCTCCAGCCCCGTGCCCGTCCGGAGGGAAGGCACTGCCCGAGCTGTCGCTGTCAGAGCCCGGCTGGCGGCCGGAGGAGCGGAGCACCTGCTCCGAGCGCGGCAGCGGGGCTCTGCAGACACACACAGGGTGCCGGGGCCCCGCCGGTGAGTGTGGTGGGACCGGGCTGAGCCGCTGCGGGAGGCGGTGGGAGCGGGGTAGAGCGGGCGCGGGCACCCGCTCGGAAAAGTTGGCGGGTGGGCGGGCGAGGTGCGTGGGGCCGGCGAGCCCCGCTCCCGGCCGGGGAGGAGCAGCACAGCCCCGCTGTCCACGGAACTCAGTGTGCCCCTGCCCCGGTCCTTGCCTGCCGCCCTGGCTGGGCACAGACCCCGACGGGTGCCAGCCCCAAAACTAGCTGCGTCCGGGGGGGATCCTTTCGCACCGGTGAAAGAAACCCTGCAAGAATAAAGTCCTGCGTTCGCTCCCAGCGCAAGGCTTTCGCCTCTGTCAATTGACAGTAAAACATGCTGCAGCAGCGCTTGGAAAGAAACAAGTTACATAATCACACACCAAAAAAATCCGCTTCATAGTCTCGGCGGCTTCAAAAATGTTTTCTTTTGAAGAGGAGGCACGAACGGATGTTTATTACAGTAAAGGAAGGGCGTTCGTATTGTACAGTGCGCAGTGGAGGATATTAAGGAGGTTATTTAATGTAATTAGTGCAGTCAAATAATCTCAATGATCATCAATTATCTCTAGCAAGGATTTGGGATAAGTGTTTGTCGACTGCATGCAGTAAAATCCATGAACTCATGCAGGAATGTTTTTTTCTGGTGACGATTATTTCTTCCATTTGCTAAATGGTCATTACGAAGTAAGTTTTTAGCTTTAAAGGAAAGTACCATTGGTACTTAAGCATTTTTTCTTTATTTTCTAAACTGCTCCGACTAAAGTGGCATCAAAATTAAAGGTAGGACAGGAAAACCACTTCAATTTTCTGTCAAAAAAACCCTTGAAAAGAGTATTTTCTTTTATTCATACTAGTAGCTGTATCTGTTAAGAAAGTAGGACGCTTATCTTATTTTGTGGATAACATTTTGAGGAATATAAGAATATGATTATCTTTTCTTATAAATTCAAGAATTATTGCAACAGTTGCTTTCAAAATGCCCCAAATTATCTCAACCTGAAATGCCTATTATAAAAAATAATGGGAATTTTTAATACCTGGAAGTTGGAAAGCCCTGTTTGATTCAGTTATGATGGAGGATTTTTTGGGGAGAGGAGGAAGTAAGGGATGACAATGAAACTGTTCAAATATAAATACCAGTTATTCAGCTTCTGCTTGGCCTCAAATCAAAAGAGATGTCAAGTCTTTTTAAGAGGAACAATCCATTATTATAATTTTATTCACTTGAATTAACTAAGTAGATTTGAGGAATAACTAGGAGAAATATGCTTTTTCCTCAGCTTGTATAAGCTCAAGATTGAACCAAAATTGTTAATTCTTCATTCAGAAATAGCTTTTAAGTTCTTTTCAGCAAAAAGGAAGGCAATTATTTTGTCTGTGATGAGAAAAACAAATACTGCTATATTAATTAGTTTCTTTAAATGTAACACCTGCAGTGAAATTAGTTTTGCTTTTTGTCACATCTCTGAACCCTTTCCTGATCTCCCTTTAGTTTTTTTCCAGTCTATTGTTTTATAGGTTGCAGTGTGAGCCCTATTTCTAATATATTCAGAGGCAGGACCATGAAAAATCACTTGATCACCTTGTGCCTAAAGATTGGAGAAAAAGGATTTTTCTGTAAACTAAATGTTGCACTTAGTTAAAATATACTTATAAAAATCCAGGAAAGAAGTTATGTGTTATATACTCTTTGCATTCAACATCTTGGTGTTTAGCAGCTGTACAAGGAAGGGATGTTTTGGGTTTGAATAGCCTACAGCTGTGCCCAAGCAGATAAACGTGGGAAAGCTGTTCAGCATTGCCAAGTGAATCTGTGAAAACACTGCTGCCATCGTGCCCCTACTGTGAAAAACAAAGTTTGATAAGATGTGTGAGTGAAAAATTGGGTGTTAAAGAATTTCTGTCAGGAGTTACTTCTTCTGTAAGACCTGTTACTGTGGTTGGAGCTGGAAGTCCTGCTGCCTGGTGCGTAAGGCTTATGATAGGCTAACAGGTTTTATTGCTTAAAATATTTGGAAATATTTTTGTTTTGGACTGGTTTTTGAGGGAAGGTTTCAGTGATATTTTGATAAGAATGTGGCAACAACAAGCTGTGTGTCTATTGAGATGTGTTTACATGAAACACTTTGTCTCCTTAAAACGCCTACGTATTTAGGATGGTGTCTTGAAAATTAGTAGATGGCTCAGGTTTGTGTTGGAAGCATGCCTCAACTCTTCCATAAGAAGAAAAACCCAAACCACACAACTTCTAACATTTAACACTTCTGTTGTTGACTAACAACTAAAGCACTTTGCATTTCATTTAGAGTACATGAACACATCGTAATCTGGAGTTGTGGGGATGGAATAAAAACCTTTTATATATAAGAAAAAAGGGTGTAATGAAAAGTATTTACATATTATGATGTTTCCTGTTTCTCTGAGCATTGATATTTTTCTATGTCTGTGTACTTTTC
Organism: Alaudala cheleensis; assembly: GCA_013398995.1. NCBI lineage: Eukaryota > Metazoa > Chordata > Aves > Passeriformes > Alaudidae > Alaudala > Alaudala cheleensis. Next base: position 961,255 of record VWYE01004924.1, on the reverse strand, counting down.
CCTAGAATTTCTTCTTAAAATGGGTGTGTTTCAGTTAAAGAACTTTAAGGGTGCTGTATTGCATGTGTTTTCTTTCCTGTGTGAAGCTTGGATGTTCAAAACTTTCATTATTTGGAAAGGCTGGTGACCTTTTGGCTTAACTCGTGTTAAAGTTGGTCTTTGAACAGGTGCATTCAAGAAAAGCATCAGTTTCAACAAAGAAAAACTTTTCACTTCCTTATCTTAGCTGACCTGGAAATTATTTGCTTGGATTTCAATAAATTTGAATTCAAATGTTATAAATAGTTCTGTAAAATCCATATATGTATGGGGTGCATGCACAGACATAGACAGAGGGAGAGCGAGAATGTTGTGAGGACAAGCAAAAGTTGATTTTATATTGAAAATCAAGTAGAATAGAAATAATTTAGGGAAGTATTTTCATGTTGCAGAAAAATTACATTGGACCCAATGTGCTTGGACTTTGAACTGAAAAGAGGGAATCAAAATAGACAAGCCTTTAAATATGAATATAAACAAAATTTTATGACTGTCTATTAACTTAAAAATAGAATGGAGTTCTTGGGTGTTGCTGCACTTCCTGGACAACTGAGGGTTTTAAAGGATTATTCTTGGTGTGAATCTAGAGGAAGTTTGCATAGGTGTTCCGTTCTGGCATGGGGAGACAAGGAAAAAGAAAATTAAAAGGCTTAGTAAATGAGCTGGAGATAGCAATCACACACATAAAAGTGCCAGAGGCTATGATAAATGAACTTTAAATCCTACTTTGCCATGTGGATCTTATGCATCAAAGCTTTAACATGATTTCTGAGCATTTTTATGGAAGCAGTTCTTACATTGCCTCTCTAACCAAATGCTACAAAGGAAATCAGTTTTCTCCCACAGCTTGTTCAAGTGGAGTCTTAATTTCATTATGCGTAATAGCATTTGGGTTTAGTCATATCTAATTGGCATTAAGATGTTAGATTTAAAACCTTTACCCTTAGGATGGAATGGGCGCTTGTAATATTTTAAAACTTTTTTTTAGTTAAGAAAAACGTATGCTAACAGATTCAGTGGCATCATAACTTAAAATACAAACTCCAAGATGCAGAGGATGTTAACACACAGGAGTGGCTAAAGTGTGTTTTTAAATGCTCAACTTCAAAGTTTGGCAGTTTTTTCTAACAGTAAACCCCATCCTGGCAAGGTGTGCCTCTGTCATTAACTGGAGTTACATCAGTAACCAACTGAAACTAATGAACTGCTCGTTTGCATAAATAGTTACACAAGTGCAGCTGGTGCCAGAACGCTAAAGCTGGGCTCTGGGTCCTGTGGCTGGTTGGTAAAAGTTTCATGTTTGCTCTTTTGGAAAAGCTTTATTGAAATTCTGTTTAAGTGTGAAGGGCCGTCCATGGAGATTGTAGTTGCTGTAGGAATCCACAGCCTATCTGTACAGCTGTGTGCATATGCTATCTGCACTTATTTTTCAGTTGATTTAAAAACTGTCAGTTGATTTGTGACCCGGGTGTTGTCTTGTGTACCATCACACATCTGTAATGCACAAACCTTGCTTCTGTGTGTGTCTGCCTCAGTCCTGCAGAGCAGGTAAGAAGACTTGAATTCCAGCTCTTGTTCTTTCAACATTCTTCCCTATAAATTAACTAGTCATATGAAACTAGTTGTTTAGGGAGAGCAAAGGAAAGCAATTTTCTTTCTGGGGTAGGGAGATTTGACTCCAGCTTCCCTTTGGTGACTGCTTCAGCAATAGCACAGAATTATATTCCTCCTGTGCTTAATCATAATGATAGTCTAGGTTGCTCTTTCAAATGTGATGGCCACAAGCCAACTTTTGGGTTCTTTTATTCAAGACTGCAGTAGAAGATGAGAGTAGAGTGGAAAAGAACTTATTTTAAAGGCCTCTGTTGCTAAAGAAATTGGCTCCTGGGTCTGTCATCTTTATTCTACTGCATGTCCCCTATGGACAGCTACTATCCTCGAGGGGATCACAACCTAAACAGAATAAGCATGTAACAAAAATCTTCTGTCATATTACCTACAGATCATAGACATGTTTGGGGACTACGGAATGCTCATATTGATCAGGGACAATCAGCTGGGGCACCTGGAAACAAAGGCGAAGTTGTTATGTATTGTCCCAGATCCAGGGTCTTTATTCAATTGATACAATGCTCGTAGCTGGTCAGGTTTAACCCAGCATTGAGAAATAATTGGCTCCAGGGACTACTGATGGGCCTGACTCTAAAGCCTATTTGCATTTGTATCCAGAGGCACGTAAAGGTGTAGCTGATAGGCATGAATAACTTTCTGTTGGTTTAATTCCCCTAATGAATACCAGCAAAATAGAGATGGAATGTGTAGTAATGGGAGTGGGCTGCCTTGTGGGTGGTAGGTAGCTATTGAATGTACCTGGTTATAATATGAAACATTACTGTCTAAGGAGGTGAATGGAGAGTTGCAGCGTCATCAGTACTAAGTGTAAATGAAACCTTGGAAGGGAAGAGATTGAAAATGAAAGGGCAGGAGGAATTGTTGAACCTAACTTGGTGGTATATGTAACTGAGCTACACAGTGAATTCTAAATGGAGGGTATTCAGTTAATTTTTTTTTTTTAGGCCACTGCTGGCATAAGTAGTTTTTGTTTACAATAATATATTCCTGTTCTCACCCTTCCCTGTCCTAACCAGTTTGTTGGTATAAACACTTGCATGGTTGCTCAGTGATGCAGGTGAAAATTAAGTGCTTCTCTAGGGATGGTAAGGTAAGAAGCGCCTATCAGCTAGATTAGTTTATTAAACAAGTCCATCATGTGGACAAAAGTATTTGTTTTGGCAAGCCTTGGTGAGTAGCGAGGGCAGAAATTGATTGGCTCATGGTATTGCTTAAATAATACAGCTGCTGAAAACTAAGCCTAACAATAGATAACCATAGGTAGATGCCTCATCTTTTTTTTATTTGTAACTAATCTTATTTTTCTCCATGATGTCTAAATAAAACTTTCCTTTTTTTTTTTTACTGTTGATCCTCAAAGCTGGATAATTCCAATTCCATGAGGCTGTTTATGGAGAAAGTTATTCCTTTTTCTGTTATCAACTCTTTTATTAATCTTTCTCAAATAGTACCCAAGGACAGTATAGAATCAGGATACTTAGAGATCTGTTGAATGAAAATTTTGGCAATGCTTGTTGTTACTAGGGATTTTTAATGTGGTTCAAATAATAGAAGTTTTCACAGATCAGCTAATGCAAGCCTGAGAGGTCTTTGTGTCAAATCCTAATAACGAGAGCATCTGGAATAATTGCTGGTGCAACTGCTGTGCAGTGATAAAAAAATAGGTATAGTGAAAGAAAACTTCCAAGATGTGTGGCAGTATACAGTTCACAGGAGGTTCACGTTCTTGTTCTGGTAAATCTACAATGGTAAAATGGAACAACTTGAAGTACTGCACAATAAAAGTTTAAATGCATTCAGAATTTTCCAGTCTCAAACTGTTCATTAATTAAAGCAGCCAATTTCAGACCTGAAGGAAAAATAAAAGCAGAGCCAAAACTTAGCTGGCAGTCATTTGATAGTAATGCTTGTGGGAGCCAATTACTTACATGGTCCCTAGCATTTGCAAATACCTTTCCTTCTAACTGAAAAGAATTTTCGTATTATTTCAAGCCAAAATGCATGTTTTTTGCAGTCATTAAAATATGTATAGTGAAAGAAAACTTCAGACTTGTGTAGCTCTTTGTGGAGAAAGCTCAGAGTCTTGTTTTGGTAAGGCTGCAGTGGTGTGAGTGTGCTGGGAATTGTGTGCTGTCTCTTCTTGGTGATCATTAGTGCCGTCTCCTTCTGGATGTAGTTTACAGTGAGAGACAGTGATTAAAAATGAACCAAACTATTTCAAAAAAGCAGAGAAATTAGGGGATTAGGGAAGCTATGGAATGTTTACCAGACAATTGTAAAGTTCTGGAGAAGCTGTTGTGTTCCATAGCTTCAGAGTAGTTCTTAAACTTTCAGGCCTATGGATTTGTTAGATAAGGACCACATTTCTGTGTAGGAAAGAAGGGTAAGTCTGTTTTGGCCAACTTGATGCTCGGTTGTGCATAACTCTATGATTTCATTTCATTTGCGGAGCAGCTGATGTTAGAGGAGACTGTGTGGAAAAGGTGAAGGCAATAGATTTTATGCCTATATTCAAGTAAATCTGATTGAAGGTCTGCTATGTTTAAAAGACCATTTAAAAAGAAAACCTATAATGGCAGAGTGCTTCTTGTAATGTTATTGAATCCTTTTTCAAACCTTTCAAAACAGAGTATTAAAATATGTAGTTAAATTTTTGTTATTTTCCTAAGTAAGCACAAGGCTCAAAGCCAAAATATTTGTATCCAAATTTTGAGTTAAATAAGCAATGCTAAAATAAACCATTTACCCAAAACCTGTTGTCCTAAGGACTGTATCCTGTTAACAGGTGTAAGCCAGTTTAGTGGAATGTCAGACATGGATTTTCTGTGCCATGTCTTGCCAGATCTATAACTTCACTCTTCCTTTGTGGATTATGAGGGGTGCCTTAATATTTGATGTTGGAAAACCTGATATGTGAGCTCTGCATTTTGATTCATGTTAGACTTTGTCTTATTCATCAGCGAGTAGTGTTCTTCCCCTCTGTCTGGAACACCTTCTGGCCTTATGGATTTGGCATGACTAATGGTCTTCTTTAGGTATTTGTATGTATTGGTCCATTTCCTCTTCTGAATTCAGCTGAAAGAGCAAACATCTCTGAGGACAGAGACAGAGGGTGGCTGCCTTGTGTCTCACCTGAGCCCCTCTTGCAGTGTCAATGCATTGCCCTCTGTTGGGAGGAAGTCTCCTCATCCTGAAGGATGGCCTCCAGAAAAGCTGTTTAATGATTTTAAATAGAATAGTAGTTTTTCTTTATGTTTAAAAAATATGAAAATATTTTGTGTATAACTTTACACAACAATAAATGTTGCCAGGGATGTGATCCCTTCTCTGTCCATCCTAAGTGAACAGAACTCTATTCCAGTTTGATTTTCATGTAGCTCATCATTTTTGCTGCCATTCAAGTGCTCAAATTATTTTTTCAAGTGCCAGACTATTATTTTTGAGTGGGAAGAATTTAGGAAAGCTGGCAGAAAAATCATCTGATTTCTGGTTTTGTATTTGCTATTATTTAAAGTATAGCTGCCCAATCTCCTTATCTGTAGAGGCTTTCTTTTGCCAAAGCATAAGAATCTCCTTGAACTATTGGTTGAGTTTTGACTAATTGGTTGAGTTTTATTTTAAGCTAATGATTTCTAGCTTTGAAGAAATTATCATCTTCCTCTTCTATATAAGAAAACTATGTCATGAATATTGTAGGACGTATTTAATCAACTTAAATGGAACAGAAATGATCTGGCAAAACTGATACTTCAAAGGAATCTACAGTTCATCAGGAATACTTTAACTGATTGTGAATGTGTCCCTTTCTTATGCATGTAAAAGGTTTAAAGTATTCTGTGAGCACTGAGGTCTTTTATCCCTTCAGTTGCTTATGGAATACAAATGAAAGTAATGTATGTGCATCATGTGGAAAATATGTTGGCAGACAGATAGATACCTGCAGTGCCTAAATGCTTTGGCATTGTCTTTGCTTAATCTGCATAGTCAATCCCTGCTTCCCCTAGGGCTTTGTTCTTTCAGAATAAGATCAAAGGTTTATATGAAGGTTTAAGCAAAAGTAAAATTCACCTATTTTAGAGATGAATGAATAGATAAACAGAAGCTTAAAAATACAACTTTAGGCACCCCAGTCTCTAATATCAAATGTCTTGTAGGAGCAATAATTATGGTAGTTATATATATTTAAAAAATTAGACATCTGAGATGTTAAGAGAATAATTTCCTGGAATTAAGTACCTATCTGATTAAACTTTTGTGATTTGTTTTCATGATGCTTTCTAAAAGAGTAGATGTTTTATGCTGTGTCTGTGTGCTTTGCTAAATGAATAAACTGACTTGGCATTGAAAATGCTCTTTGAGGAATACAAAAGACATATCCCAAACCTAATCCTTAAAAATTAAAGTAACAGTTAAATATCCAGTACCATTTTTTGGGTATTCTATCTGCCTTTTTATGGCACTGATTCTTTGTGTTACCATTTCTGTCTGCATAAAATGCTGTAGAGCAAGTTGAGTGTTTCATTGAAGGCTGATTCTGGTAAATGTTTAGTGGAATAGAGGAAAAAAACCTAGAAATATCAACAGTTAAATTTAAATTATGATGCAGATGGGGTATCCTAATGCTCAGTAGGAAATACATAAGTGGAGTGGTTTCAGTAAAACTGCAGGAAACCAGGAATACAAAGCAATTATATAAAATAAGATTGTGACCGAGGTAAAAAAAATTCTATCAGCCATGTTTTCTGAATGCAGTTCATGCTTTTTTATTGGAAATGAATTTTGATGTGTTAGTATTTTATCTCTATTGTATGGCACAATAATGGTTATTTTGTTAAGAAAATGGCACAATATCTATCAATTGTCATATTCTTTGCACTGGAACCATACTTAGTATTTAGTCCTCAGCTGCTGCTGAAGCAGCAGAAATGGACTCTGCATCTGGGGCATCATCAGCAAATGCATTTGGGTTCAGGTTGCTGACACGTGTCATATCTTAGCTGCAATGTTGCAGTGAACAATATATTTAATTTTCCCTGTAACTGAACTTTTAGGGGGCAGAGTGAGTTATGTGATTTCTAAGAAAACTGTGAGCTTCAATTCTGTTCTCTGGCAATGTTGCTTGCATGGACTGGCTTGGCTACAGCAGCCCAGTGCGCCTGAGTGTACAGCTGAAGTGTGAGTGTTGGAGTTAGTGAAACAGTACATAGGCCAAAACATGTGGTGGAGAGTTTTCCACGGGATAGACTTCACAATTTGTTATTAAAAATTATTCCTGCACCTAAGCTGTAAATAGTGCTGTAAATGTCTGTTCATTACTAGTCAACTTCCAGTTTTAATCAGGTAGAATTTGTAAATGCCAGAAAGTTGTGCACTCAATCAAACAGTAACCATTTTTTTAAAAGCTAACAGAACAGTGTATTTACTTTCAACATTTCAGTTGAAAGTAAGTATAAAAATTGAAGCATTTAGATTCTATTGAATTGCTTTGGCAACTTCTAAATAAAATAGGGATATTTGGTCTTTCTATCTTGGGTGTAATTTGATTGTATTTATAAAGTCTGCAACACTTAAGTGCAGTTTGGAATAAGAGACTCTGACTACTGAGTTAGTAGTTTTCTGAGAAAAGTACCAAAATAATGATTTCATATAAATAATTTTTTTCTCAGTTATTTGTCACTTTTCTGTATTTCACAATGGAATTAAGAGTGAATGTTGCAGCTGTGATTTAAAATATTTCAATTTCCTGTGGTCTTTCACCAGTCAGTTCTGTTCAATGTGTATCAAAACTGTATTTAAAACAGTTATTTACCTTTCTTGTAATCAACTTTTCATTTGTTTTAGACAAAATAAAAAACAGCACCAAATATCTTTTGTGCTCTGAGTTTCCTGCATGTGTGTTGGTATAAGTATTAGTAGTGCTACACAAGACCGCTGTTTTTATCACAAATCTAAGTCACTATTTAGGCAAATCCTAAGGTACAGTATAGTTCAGTGTCTCTTGCACAGACTTGCAGGATCATATTACATCAGGCACTAAATGTCATCAGTTTCAGGAGGAATGATATCCTTCCAAAATGTAAATTAAGGAACCCTTCCCCCTCACTTTTGCAGCTGATAGATAATAGTGTTAGTATCTGAAGCTGTGCATTCCAGGGAGTAAAATTCAGCCTGAACTACACAGAGCCCTCATGCCTGCTTGCCTCAGCATGTTTTTGAAGTCTTTTGTCTAATAGCAACTGTTCTAAAAGCATATTTTGTTGACCAAAAAAATACAGTAGATCATAAAACAAAGGTGGGCTTGTTTCTAATGTGTGTGAGAATGTTCAGTTTTATGAATGTTGATGCTAGACCAAAAAAATATTGATTCATTTAAAATTTGATTTAGTTCTCCTGAGAAAGGTATGGATAAGAAGACAGATGAAGAGCAGCCTTCAACTGCCAGTAACCAGTACCCAAAGGAAGCAGTGAAGAAACGGCAGAACTCAGGTCGAGGCTCTGGGGGCAATGAATCTTCCAGGACCTTCAGAAAAAGCTTCAGGCTGGACTACAGATTAGAAGAGGATGTAACTAAATCAAAGAGAGGCAAAGATGGGAGATTTGTCAACCCATGGCCAACATGGAAATCACCAACCTTTCCAAACGTTTTGAAATGGTCCTTCATGGAAAAAGATAACAGCAACGTGCCACGCTCAAAGCAGGTGAGTACTTCCTTGTTTTACTTTTGTTATTAAGATTGCTTTTACTTCTGCTCTGAAAAATAAAATAGGACAGTTTCTAACTAATTCTCACTAGGCATCTTCTGGATACTTTTCTAAGTCTTACATTTCTGATTTTATTGGTGTTTTGTTCTTTTCAAAAGGTGGGTTAATACTTTCTACCTCTTTAATTTTTGCCTGTTGTTAGTTCTACACACTTTAATTGATACATCTCAGTTTATATTTATAAAACAAAAAAAAATTGCCCCCCTAGCTCAGTCATAAACCTGTTACAGTCATTCCTTTTTCATACGTGTTGTCTTAGGAAGCATACTATGAACTTAATTTGTGTTGCATGAAATAGCTTCTTTGACATATCTAGTTTTTAACATTTTGTCTTTTTTCCAGATGTCAACTTAATGCATATGTTGCAACTCTTGCATGCAAATGTAATAGTTTTTGTCACCTACTTACAAAAATGCTTACAAATATATTTTTTCTGTTTTAGTACACCAGGAGAAAAAAAATTGCATATATTAAAACTAACCTGAGCAAATATTTGTACTGAAACACTTAAAGTACAGTGCCAGTTTACTGGGTAACACTGTTTTTTGTTCTTGGTGCAATGCTTTTGTCTGGTACTGTATGTAAAGGAGACAGGAGAAGTTCTTTTCCATGAAGAGTAATGGATACTGGAAAGCCATAGGTTATCTTTATGGTCACAGGAGGTATGAAGATGACTGAGTTTTGACTGAATTACTTCTCAGTGTATTTCTGCTGTGTTGACTGTGCTTCAGAAAAGCTGTGCTGACAGGGGCACAACCAAGGACAGTATTTGTTAACAAGCAGGTGTTAATAATGCTTTTAAGCATGCAAGAATGTATGCACAAGCTGTAAATCTCACAGCCAGTGTTTAGTAAAGGGCTTTCCATTTTGTCTTACCTGAATTACCTGTGGAGGAAGGAATTCTATCAGTTTTATGGACAGGAAAGCCACATTAGGCATTAATGCATGATGGGCAGTGGGCTGGGGATGTTTAAGGAACAAATCAACTTGGCTGTAATATAATAATAATAATAATAATAAATAATTTGACTTAGAAAGAAGCACAGCAAACTTGTGTTGCTCCTGGGATCCCTTCCAGCAATTAACTTTTAAAAATCTGGTGTTTTCCTTGTGGTGACAAGGACTGTGTCAGTGTGTGCAGCTTTCTAGAAGGTGTTCTGGCCACATATTCATGAAATCCACACCTGGATGTTTTCAGTTGCCTTTGACCACTGCCCTACTTGGTATGTGTAGAACAGTCTTTGTGTCCTCCCAGTGGCAGTCAGAAACCTGAGCAGTGACTGAAGTCCCTCAAAGGCAATGCTGAGGTGTACTGTGGAGCACAGAGCATACAGCACCCTGATGGAGTGTACAACTGCAGTACTCCCCTTTAATTTACAGTTCATCCCTACAATGATCACAAAGAAATCTGCAAGGCACCAGTTGAAAAGCCATCTCTTTGACCCAGTTGGGATTAATCGTGGACTAATTTTATTTTTTTGCTTAGGAAATCTTTTAATCAGTTGCCTGCAATTTTTCAGGAGTTTGGTGAAGTAAATCAGAAACAGAAAAACCTAGCTAGGGATCAATGAAATTCTGGAGTCCTCAGCCATTTTGATGCTTGTTTCAGTCAGTTTTGTTCCACCCCTAAATCAGCCTCTGAAGTGCATCTGAGCTTGTTTAAAATTCAAACTGAGGGCTCCATACTTTATTTATCACTGCTGGATGGCACATCTTTGAGCAGACTCCTGCTTCAGTTTCCACATTGAGTGAGCCTAGTGATGCCCTGCTCTGCTGGGCAGGTTCAGTTTATCTGTACCAAGTGCTTTGCATATCTAAAAATGAGCATATTATCCAGAGTATGTGCTTGTGCTTCTCTGTGGAAAAACTATATGCATTATAATCATGCCTTCACAATGAGCCTATATCTTCCAGAATGCATGGACTTAATGTGTTTTCATTACAGGCTTTATTAATAACTTTGTTCAGTGCTGTTGGAGGATCTTTAATTATTAGTTGTTGGATCTGCAGTTTAGATTGTTCTCATTTCTGAAAAATCCTGTGGTATTCCAGTATGCACTAAGCACCAAAAATCCCAAGCTAATCAGCTAGTCTTACCAAAGCCTGTCATGTGTTCTTTCTTGCTTTGCATTCGGAGGGAAAGAAGAATGGGGAGGGGGGAAGGGACAGAGCTGGAGGAATTTTTGTAGTACTTGAGTAAAGAAGACAAGACAGTATTAAGCACATTTTACTTCTGTTGGTAGCTGATTTGACATAATTGCTGTGTTTCAAAAATCTATTATAATTCTTCTAGTTTTAGTATGTTTCTGGTTAGTCTGAAAGAACAAAATGTATTACAGCAGGATAAAACTTCCATAAGATGTGTATTTCATTCATTATATTGCTTTATGCTGTTGTGTGAGTTGTAACTATTTCATGTGAAGTATACTGCTAATAGAATTTGTGTTTTACTTTGATATCTTATGAGTTGAGTGTTGCTTATTGCTTTAAAAGGTGATTTTGGCATGCTTTTGTAAAATACTAAAAAAACAAAAAAAAACCCCAACCAAACAAACCAAAACAAACAACCCCAAGCACAAATCACATGTATTGAGAAGTAATGTTTTGGTGTGATTTACCATGACAGCTCAACAAGATGCGTGGTTTCTGATCTCATCCTTTGAGGAATTATTGATTTGGCTCAGAGACCTCTGTATCACAAATGAGGAGAGTACAAGCCCTGTACAAGATCCGCAAGTTACGCTGCCTTTGCGCTCCTATCTGGAACTTTTGTTCACAGAATTTCATTTAAATAGGTCAGGATAGCAGTTGTTCAGACTGTGCTCTCCTCTCTCAATCTTCCTGTCTGTGTGGCTTTTACAAATGCCTTTGATAGTGATTAGTTTTGCCTTAAATCAACTGTTCTAAATACTTGATAGCTTCTATCCCAGTGACATCCCTGTACAGCCTTTATCAGTAGTGCAGATGTGATGTGGCTTTAGGCAGCCGAGTCCCAGCCAGATGCTCACTTCCACCCCCCACTGCTTGCAACCCAGTGGAACTGAAAGGGGAAAAATGAGAACTTGTGAGTTAAAGACAGTTCAATAGGTAAAGCAAAAACTGCATGCATGAGCCAACTAAGAATTTTATTTTCTTTGCATGGACAGGCAGGTGTTCAGCCATCCCCAGGAAAGCAGGGCTGCATCCCATGTAACAGTTGCAAATGTCATTCACTCTGAATGTCCCCCACCTCCTCCTCCTCACCCCAGATTTTACTGCTGGCTCCACTGTCATAGGGTATGGGATATCTGTCTGATGGGTTGGGGTCAGCTGTCCCAGCTGTGTCCCTCTCAGCTTCTTGTGTGCCTCAGTTAACTGCCTGAGACAATGAAAGCACTGCTCAGCAACAGCTAAACCATCTGTCTGCTGCACTGGTTTCAGCAAAAATCCAAAACATAGAACAGTAGGTGCAACTGGGAAGAAAATTACCTGTACCCCAGGTAAAACTTGGTAGAATATGTCTGAGTCCCCTTAAAAACTTATTGTTCACATCTGCCAATTGGTCAGTTCTTCATCCATTTAATATTTTTTATTATATTGCATAATGATAATTTTAAAAAAAATAATTTGTGCCAAGTGTCAGCAAAAATAAGTGAATTAATTTAGTTCTGAGAAAATTTGTAGTCTAAGTCTAAAACCTACTTAAAAAATATTTTCCATTAAAAAATGTACTGACTGGCCTAAATTGCAGTATGAGAATTTATTAAGCTCCATATCTGAGTTACATTTTTTGATATAATCTGATTTGTTGATTTAACCATATGTAACTTGTTGGTTTGTCCTAATTTCTGTTTTTGAGTGTTATGTTAGTTTTGTGTATCTCTTTTTTTTTTCTCATTGAAGTGTCACAGTGGTTCAGATTTCTGTGGCCAGTGTTGTTCCCATGCACTTAGAATGAAATAGAGATAAGAAAATGATGCTTCTTTCTTGGAGAAGCAGCCAATTGTCTAAGACTCCTACTTATCTTGTATGAACTGAGGGGTTGTATTGTACTAACCTTATATTCAGCTTTATAGAAGGTTATCTATTTCTTATTCCTGGAGACAGTAATGAAACTTCTTCAGTAAAATGTCTTGTCCATTGGCTCTCAGAAAAAGCAATTTCATGAATATTTTATTATTTACAGCAGAATTGCAGGGGCATGGAGATGTGTGTGCTTTATTTTTCCCAGCATATGCCTTCCAAATCAATAAAATATTGTGGAGACAGTAAGTTCCCTGGAGCTGTCAGGACTGGTTTAGCAACTCCTGGAGTCTTAAACTGTCACAGCATCAGCTGGACTTTTAAAGGAGCACAAGGTCAGCTCTGTATAAACTCACTGATAGTGCTAATCTCTGCTAGGCTGAGAGAATGAGAGAAACCATGGCAGGCAGAACTTGCCTTGGAACCAGAAGTTCTGGGACATTTGTGATTACAGGGGAGGGGAGTGTCAGGAGTCTAGAAGCTGCCCTAGCACATGAAAATTCTTCTAAAGCAAAGTGAGGAGGTCAGACCATAAGTGTTTGGGAGGAGAGCCTTAGCCACTCTGTGGCAAGATGGAGATGGTCAGGAATTCTGAGAAGACTCGTTGGTTGGTTGGTTTTTTTAATAGGAAAGCTCTTAGTTATTACACATAAAACTTCTGCATTAGCACTTCAAGCAAACTGCAGTGAAGAGCATAACTCTGGTTCAAAATGAGAGAATGAGTGGTTGGGCAGTGAGTTTCAGTTGGTAATGCACAGCCATGGCCTCCTTTGTGCCAGCTTGAGGATACACAGAGTCAAATTTAAGCCAATCAAACTGAGAGCTGTGCATCTTTTACCTCTGAATTAATGTTGAGCCAGATCAGTTCTCTGACCTGTTGTACTCAGCAAGGGACTGCAAAACTTGTCAAGCTGGAATAAGAGAGGAAGTGAGGGAGCCTTTTCATAACCTAGCATATCTAAGTACCTTTAAGGTTTATCTTTAAAATTATTTTTTTTTATGAATGTTCATGAAATTATTGGCAGAGTGGGAAGAAAGAATTGTAATAGCTAACATTAGCCAAGTGAGGTTAACCTTTGTGTGCTGCTTCTAGATGTAATGAGGACAGAGAGAAGGCCTAATAAAAGCTAGCAGAGCTTTTGCAGAATGTGGCTGGGGAACATGACATTTTCTTTCATCTGTGACTTCTTGTCCTAGGACTTAAGAGGATGCATCGTTTAGTTGAGTAAGCTAAACCTGAGTATTTGTTATATCTCACTCTGTGTGTGTATATGTGTGTATATTCTTTTTCAGGTGGAGGAATCCCTTCCTGGGATGCTGATGGTGCCTTGCACTGCTTTCATTGCAATGGCCCAGACTCTATCAGGTCTCCTTCTCTTTCTCGACAGAGAAACGTAAATGTTGCAAAAAACTAAAATTAAATTAGGAGGAAGTAGCTGGGAAAATGGACATTAAAAAGGCATCTTGTGTGTGCTGCAGTTCTCTGCATAAAAGCATAAACAAAGTACAAGACTGTATTGCTTTGTGCCTTGTATGCAGTTTTTGTTTCATGGCCGAGTACATTCTGAAATCTCTCATGCATATTGTGTTCTTTTTCACCAGGAACTTGATAAAGAACTGCCAGTGTTACAACCTTACTTTGTTCAAAGGCCTGAAGAGGCTGGGAAGACAGGAGCTGGTATGCGAGTCACATGGCTGGGACATGCCACAGTTCTGGTGGAAATGGATGAACTCGTGTTCCTTACTGACCCCATCTTCAGCCAGAGAGCTTCCCCCATCCAGCTGCTGGGCCCCAAGCGCTTCCGAGGGCCGCCGTGCACGGTGGCGCAGCTGCCCCGGCTCGATGCGGTGCTCATCAGCCACACCCACTATGATCACCTGGACTACAACAGCGTGGCCAGCCTGAACCGGCGCTTCGGCAGCGAGCTGCGCTGGTTCGTGCCCCTGGGGCTCCTGCCCTGGATGCAGAGGTGCGGCTGCGAGAACGTCATCGAACTGGACTGGTGGGAGGAGAACTGCGTCCCCGGTCACGACGCGGTGACTTTTGTCTTCACCCCTTCCCAGCATTGGTGCAAAAGGACTGTGACAGATGATAACAAGGTTCTCTGGGGCAGCTGGTCTGTCTTGGGACCTTGGAATAGGTTCTTCTTTGCAGGAGATACTGGATATTGTTTTGCTTTTGAACAAATAGGTAAAAGGTTTGGACCTTTCGATCTTGCAGCCATCCCCATTGGAGCTTATGAGCCAAGGTAGGAAAACCAGAGTTTGAGCAAAATATGTAAATGAAATTATACACTGATGACAAAAAATACACCCAGAAGTTAAAACTATAGGTGTATTTTATTTAAAAGTATGTGTGATGTTCTTGGAGTTTTTTTCTTCAGACTTAAGGACAGCAGTCAGAAGATAAATCAGCAGTCTTTCTTCCCTTAAAAATGTTGAATGAAAATCTGGAATTACTTTGTGCCCTTTTTTCTGAAACAGCATAATTTAATCCAGCCCATTCCAGTGTATGCCATTTGCTGCATATTTCTCTTCCTTCAGTGTTTACCCTGGTTTTGCAACTTACCTGGAGACAAAGATGACTTGGTTATAGAGTATGAAAGATCTGTTTGCTCGGGAGAGCAAGCTTTTTCTCCTTAGATGATAGTATAATGCTGGAAGGGCAGCATGTATGGGCTGGGAAAAAAAGATGGGGGGTCCAAATAGCATGGTAAGAATTTGGTATCTTTCAAGAATTGCCAAGTTCTCTCTTCTGTTTTGCCTGTTCCCTTGGGCTATCTCTGAAGCACACACTTTTTGGTGTGTACTGCTAACACAAAATTTTTTCAAGGATGGATTTAAAGTTTCAGCCTTAATGCCTCAAGGTACCAGTAATATGTCCTTAACCTATTGAAAATAGAGATAAGAAAAAAATCCTTCAAAAAGAGAGTACTATAAATGAACTGCTGTTTGATGGGTATGTTGGTATACGTTAGTTTCCTGATCTTGATCATGTCCAGGTGTACATGCTTATGATTTTTTTGGTTAGGTGAGCATATATTTCTTTTTTTTTTCTTTGCAATAAAGTAAAAGAGCAATCTTGTACTGAATTAGGTGACACAAAAAAGTGGTTCTTTGTTTTGGTAGGTGGTTTATGAAATACCAGCATGTGGATCCTGAAGAAGCAGTAAGAATCCATATTGATGTTCAAGCAAAGAAGTCTGTAGCAATTCATTGGGGGACCTTTGCTTTAGCAAATGAGGTAAATTGCAACACTAAATGTGAGTTCACTTTTCCAAGGACTAGACAGTCATTAGTGAAGCTTTGCTTGTGCAGTTAAACCTACATATCTCTAAGTAAACTTAAAATGTGAACTTTGTATAAGTGTAAAGTTGTTACTCTATATACTGCTGTTTAAAACAATGTTTAGCTTTTCATAACAAATTACATAAAATATTTCCATGGTTAAGAGTGTACAGAGTTATTGAAGCAAATGTGCAGGATTTCTGATACCCAGATGCTGAGGAACATAACAGATGAGGACACATGCAGTATTATGCAGTGTTCTGCATAATTACATTACATGATGCAGTAATAAAAGCAAACTGAGTAGTGCATCACTTGGAGGATAGTAAGAACTGCATGCCTTAAGGTCAATACAGTATTTATGTCTGTCTAGTAAATATATAAACAGTATTTTTAATAGTTGATTCAAAGTTAAAACCAGAAAGGATATGAAAAAAATTGAGCTATTCTGGGTTTCTTATGGTTTTTTAATGTTTTATTCCCCTCTACCCCACTCAGCTCCCCTCCCCCCCCAAGCCCACAAATCTAATCAGAAGGTTACCCAAATACCTTCACAGCAGCTGAATGCAGTGAATTGGAAGATTGGAAGTATCTACATTTGCTTTGATATTTTCTGGTAGCTGTTTTTTAACTTTGTTTTTGCATCAGTTGCACCACTTTATCTCCTAATTCATTCCTGATAGTGTGATCACCTGTCAGATGTTCTGTCGCGTCTGTGCTCCCTCCCAGCTCACCGCGCACCTCCGTGGCAGAGCATGGAGGGAACACGGGACGCTCGGACAGAACATTTCCTGTCCCCAGTGTTTCCAATCAATCGTGTTACTGTGTGCCCGCGGTACAAATGTTACTGTGTATTGAGGAGGAATGGGTGCTGACTCCATGACGATGCCTTTCGGAAATGTAACGAATGCAACGCGGTAGCTCGGGGGGCCGCGCTGACGGAGCCGAGCGTTCTGAGGGCACCGCCGGGAGCGAGGGAAAGCGCCGCTGCTGGCGCCCAGCGCTTCCTCGGCGGGACCTATTACTGCATTGGAGGCCGCCGCGTTCGGGCTGACAAGCTGAGCCTTGCTAGTTACCCTGCAGCTGTAAATCAGCGTTCTTATCGTTCCAAAACTTTAAATAAACCCACACATTTTAATTTGACAAATATCCTTCTCCTCCCCCCGTTTTTTAGAGCAGTGATTTTTTTCCCCCCCCTCAAAAAATGTTGTTGTGGTATCTTTGCCCTCATATTGTTCTCATTTTTTTCAGTATTACTTGGATCCTCCGGTGAAATTGAATGAGGCTCTTGAAAGATATGGCTTGAAAAAAGATGACTTCTTTCTCTTACGCCATGGAGAATCTCGGAATCTGAATACAAACAGCCGGCTTGAAAACTAAAACAGTGTCAGTTTCTTCTAAGCCCTGATTTGAACTATTCATGTTACAATACTAACATAATGTACATACACAATTGATTTTTTTTTAAATTGAATTGGACTTCTAAATGGCAGGTTTGTCAGTTCCAGAACTAAAGCTTGCACACCAATTTCATGACAAATTTTACTAGTTACATTGTTTATAAATTTAGAGACCTGATCTAAAAGTGGTTTATATATAAAGTGTTGTCTGGGAATAACTTGCTCTGATGTACATCACTGATTAAAAAAATTTTTTTTAAACTCTTCTTACCTGCAGCAGCAATAATAACTTCAGCACAGAACATATTCTTAGGATTAATGGCTGACTTGAATTATTCATTGTTAGACTGTCATCTCTTACTTGTTAGTCTTCATGTTGTGCCCTGTACCTTGATAGCTTCACTGTATGTTTTGTGGGGTGAAGTCTTCCAATACAGCTGTGTTGTTAAAGCACAAGCATGGTGAAATTGTGTCACTCTTCATTTTCATGTATTAATGAACCACAAAAGCTGAGTTTTACATCAAAGAAATGTGCCTTTTAAAGAGAAAGATAATTTAATATTGCATCATGGATGTGTAAAACTAACTGCTGGCCAGAGTATCTGCACACTTTTACTGTTTTGTCTATGTTTTTAAGTTAGATCTGAATGTGTCAGTTGCAGCACGTGAAGTGGAAAAATCTCTTATTGTTGCTTGTCCTTGCTTTAACTCAGCCTTTTTCTAAGTACTTTTTTTTTCTTTTTTTCAGTAGAAAGTCTTAATCAAGGGCTGTGGTATTTTTTCTAATAGCTTCCCTATAATTGTAAAGTTGAATGAGAGATTACAACATTGTTCAGTGTTATAAAACTTGGCCAAATGTATCTGTATCAAATTGTCTTGCTAATTTACAGAATTAAAGCCTATTGTTGCCAAGAAAAGGGTTGTTATTCTCCTTCATAATTTCATTGGCAGGTCATGTCTTGTTTATGATTTCTTCTGGTCTGTGGCATATGTGGGTTGGTTTGGTTTTTTTTTTTTTTGTTCTTGCTGTACATTTTATTTTCATATTTCACAAGGATAAATATAAAGACATAAAGTAAAAAAGACATATTATTTAAAGGCATAAACTTCTGGCAACTAATGAAAACAGTTAATGAGATTTCATGGTAGGAACAGCTGATGTAATCTTTTAACTGTAGAGAGTTATCAAAACTGGTTAAAAACTACCCTGTTATTCTGTGTTGAGGGTGTTTCATATGAAGTCTCTTGTATTTACACAACAGCTTCAATCACAACTTGGGTTATACAATGTGTATTACCTGTTTGTAATTTTGTAGAGGACACCAAGCTGCAAGGAGTTTGAGTATTTTGAAGGACATGTTTAAGATTAAGGTTGGTTTTGTTGTGGGTTGTTTTCTTTTCCCATTTTTATAATCATCATTAGGTTATTCTGTAAAATTATGTACTTTAGAAAGAGTGAAACTAAACTATAGAATAAGCAGGCAAAGAGCAGAGAAACACTGAGGTATATGGATCAGAAACTAAATGACATGTTCTGTTTTGGTTCTGTTAATATAGAACATTTGTACCTGGAATGGTGACAGTTATGTTTTGCTTGGTGCTGATAAGATTCCACCAGGGGTGTGGGGTAGGTGATAAAAAAATGAGACATCTTTGCATAAAGGCACATTGGAAAGTCTTGCATGATTTCAAAACATCTCAACAGCATTGCTCTGTGAAGAAAACATTTAAAAATAGTTCTTTCTAGACCTGAAAAAGAAAACTAAGACAACACTGTAGCAAGTTCTCATGCATTTTTAGAAAAGGTCATTTGTTTCTGTCAGCTGTCAAAGCAACAGATAAGAGATCAACTCTATCAAAAAGATGATATTCAGAAACTTTTTTTTAAGGTTGGAGAACATGGAAAGGGATATCTAGACCTCTCTGTTGTTGAGCTTAAGAAATCATGTATCAGCTATACCTAGAACAGACTGGTCCTAATGTTTTGTCAGGAGAGCAGAAGTGGGTAAATTCTTAGTGTTTGGCCTAGTCTGTACTTTTCTTAATCAAACTCAGTAGCAGAAAACATTAAATCTACAAAAAGTTGCAAAACATGAAGTGATTGTAATGTAACTTGCTTATTACAAACTGCACAGTGTTTTAGCAGCAGTGGGAAGGAGAAAAGGAAGTTCGCTGTCAATGCAGCAATTGTCAAGTTTCTGACTGGGAATCATGCCAACTTCTATTTCTGCCTCAAGTGTATTCCTGGTGAGTTAAAACTACCTATGTGCATAAACTAGATCCGTGTAGCTTTACCCCTGTATTGATTGGGGCATGGGTGTGTCACAGTTTCAAGGTCATATTTTTCTTGCAATTGTAGCTATTTGCAAAGTGACCTTCTGAAAATAAGTATCTATTGCATTACAGAAAGAGAAGATAGTAATGTTTTTTTAAGAGCAGAGTGAGTATACTAAATTAGAAAGATGAAGCACTTGGTAACAGTACAGTTCTCTTAAAAATAGACAAAAGTAGAAAACTTTCCTAGCCTTTACATCTGACACCTTTTTTAATTTCTCTGTAGTAGAAGTTTTTTAGTAGTTTGGTTGTAAAAGTATTTTCCAGTATGTTTTCTGTTCATCAATGAAACTCTGTTCAGGTTCTTTTACAGTGTTGTTTGTATGGATTCCACTTCCTTTTGAGTTAATGCTGGGTTGATGACTAAACTTTATGGGGGCTAATTCTGCAGAAGCACAAAAAAAAGGAGTAAATATCTCCAAGGAAATGAAGCTCCAGGGCAGCTACAGAATTGGAAGCTTTTGTAAAAATGTGTATGATACTGCTCTTATAGACATTTTTTTATAAAAATGAGAATGCTGGATTGCAGTTGCAGATAATCCTTGACTCCTAAAAAATATTTTTTTAATGTCTGCTTTCCTTAAAGTGACAATTTTAAAGCAATATAAAATCCTTTCAATTTTTGTTCAAGTTTAGAAACCTTTCACAGTTGTGGTTTAATTGCATTGCAGTTTGACTAAACAGAATGGATATACTAAGCATACAAAAATGGAGTTTTAGAATAAATTCCATGCAGGTAAGATGAAAAAACCTAGGTTCAGTGACTTTACTATGCAGCTTCCAATGAAGATACTAATTCTGTAGGAAGCCAATGATAGTTTGGTATTGTTTTCATTTAGTCTTATTTTGTAAGATTTGGCTGTACCAATTTCATAGGTAGACTAATAAAATACAAATGCCTAATCTCCAATGACTAAATCCTTAATGCATACTTCTAAACAGGTATTTATTCAACAGCTGTAAATACTTAAAAGTAAAACAAAGATCTTTGACATTGTGAAGGATCTTTTCATTCACTTTACTCATCCATTTTAAATGTTCATTTTACATTTGAATGTTTTAATGTTTTAAACTGTTTGCCCCCATTGATTAAATGATAAACCATGCAGTGGTTTATCAGTAATAATTAAGCTATTGCTTTTCTCTTGCTTGTACAAAAATATCTGTTATGTTCTCTGTATTAATTACACTGCATTCTCTTTTGAAGAAACTCATTTGTGCCTATTAAAATGATTGTATTTAGGGTTTTTTTTCCCTCCATCACTGTTGTATTGTTTACTTGTTGCAAGCTTTTTTAGCACAGTGTTGCCAAGATTAGATATTTTCATCAGGTCAGTCTGTTTTAAGAAAACAACACTATTGTGTTAATATTCTCACAACTTGTTCTTTCACTTCTGTGTCAGGGTGATGCAGCAAAGATGCCAGTCTCTGAGCAAAGGGGGCAGAGTCCTTGCAGAGTGTGAAGAAAATTGAGTCTTCACTGTACTCCTCAATCATGGTGCCTTTTTCATCATTCATGTTCTTTTTCAAGTTTGCTGCAAACGCCAGGGCTCGAACCAGAATATCTCTGTTTATACAGTTGTCAAAAAGTAACACCAGTGATGGCACCTAGGATATTGAAGAAATATTCCATACTTAATCACCAGCAGTAAGTACATGTAACTAAATGTAACTTCAGAAAATGGAAGAAAAGTGCTCCTAAACCATCTAAACCAGAAATTGTATGAAATTCCAGAACTTCGTATGCTGTGAACTCCTGTCAGAAACTTGCCCAGAGTGCACATTTTCTCTCAAGAAAAGAGTGGCTTTGCATCAACAGGCTAATAAATGTTTTGTATTTTCAATCTCAAAAATGTGGCTATCTGAAAAATTCCCATTTGGAAGAGACAGTCTGCTTTCCTTCTCAGCCACATTGATTTTGCCCTGAATGTTTTTGTTAGCATATTTGATAAATGCAAAACTGATACACTTAACAGAGAACTGAATATTTAGCTACCCTAACCTTGTTTGAATAAAAAAATACAGCATTATCTACTTTAGCTTTGCTCATGGCAGATAGCTCATGACTAAAAGCCATTGCATGTTTTAAGGAAGTTTTTTTGGAGAGGGAAACAAGGATGCCAGCACCATTCCAGCCTGAGTTTGTTTTGGTTTGAGGAAATGAAACTGAAAGAAACCTGTGTGCCAAGGCCAGCAAAGCAAATGTCACACAGATTTCTCCAAGAAGAAATAAGGAAATGCACAGGGGAAGTTCACTTAGAGCAGTTAGAGGCAACAGTTTTATGGCTGCATTTGAATGAAGGGGTAGGGATTCCAGTGGAATTTGGCTTGGTTTGGTCCAGTATGTTGGCTATAGAAACAGCAATTGAGAAGGATCACTTACAGTACTGGTTCTATTTGATGGTTTTCAACCTGTATACTGATTGTGTCTGGAAATGAAGTTTTGGGTTCCTTTTACATAACACAAACTGAAGTCCATGGTATTACCCCTTTGGTGGGAAGGGAAGGTTAGAACAGGCTTCTGCAAGTCATCATTGATTATTTGGAATGATACACAGACAGTAGAACAAAGTCTGCATGTGCACAGGCCCCGTGCCTCTCCCTCTGTAAGTACAGTATCTGTGTTACACTACCCTCTAGAATAAAGCCACCCCATGAAAGAATGTGCACTTAGCTACTGATTTTAAACAAGCAGTGTCTGAATTTATTCTGGAATTGCATATGTATTTCTAATACACTAAAATTCTTCTACTGCAGTATCTAAACTGGTATATGTGTATATATGCTAAAAATAAAATGAAGCAGCAAGAACCTTACTTGAGCTCTGAGAAGATGTCTTGTCATGGCTGGGTTTGCAGATAAGTTCACAAGTACTTTCAAAACTTGAATCTGAAGTGAGGAACGTACAAGTTCATTAAAAGCTCCAAAGCAGTAAGTACAGCTGTAATGGACATCAATAATGTCAAAGCTGGCTTGGGGAGGAAAAGGTAGAATGGGTTAACTAATGTCTTGCATATTTTGGTATAGGGAAAACCAAGGTATAGACATGTTAAAAGCAAATTCAGATTGACTTAAATATCAAAATAAGGCAAGACCCATAAACAAATCCCACTAGGCCAAATGCAGAATTTTTTAAATACAAAGATGGTTAAGTACTACATTTAAAATTACCTGAAGCATATACAAATACACCTTTGTGCTGTCCTGGACCTTGTGATGCTAATCTTCAAACTCTAGGAAAAGGCCACATTACTTCCTGTACTTAAGTACAATAGGTGTGTTATGTTTAGTGGAAATGTGTATTTTGGAAAACTGGTTTTGGTCTGATAGGGCAACCACGTACACTGATGGTACCACATCTTGACTAAAAGCTGAGTTTGGTCCCTAACTGAAGCTCATTTCAGTATTACAATAATTCATAAATAAGTATGATTTCCAGTTGCAGTCACTAAGCTTGCCAGAGGTGTCATTAGCATAAGGGAACAAAAGTCCATCACTTAGGATCACTACTTGGCATGTTTCCCTACAGACATTCATGTCTCAGTGAAGCCTTTCCTATGCAGGTTTTCCTTGCTCTGTGATGGCAGACAATGTTTAGAGCAGAAGGGAATTCTGGAGTTGCTATGGCAAAAGCACAGGGCAATCACAGTGCACCCTGCACTGCTTTGGTAGAGCTGTAGCCTGATGGTTCCACTACCAAGATTCCTTTCCCTCCTCACTTTTTGAATTTATATTGTGAAACTAACACAGATCCATATTTTAGTGCAAAAAATCTGTATCATGAATGAATATTTGGTTTTTCTTAGCACAGTCTACACCATTTTACCAAAACTGTAAGAAACAAGGCAAGTAAAGCATAAATGGCTTGTAAAAATAACACTACCCAGTACCTGTGTCCTTTCAGTTCCTTCTGAAAGCAAATGAAGAAAGCATGGAATTGAGTTTATCATCTTTTGGTGGTAGTCACTGGTAACAGACATATTTGTCAACAGCCTGAGTCCAGCTAGCTGCACATCAGAGTCCAGGGGAGCTGACTCAACAGTCCTACAAACTTGTGTAATAAATACCTGGGGAAAGGGGGGAGGAAATAAAGAGAGAACAAGTTTTGATAAAAACATATTTTCTGTCACAAATAGTATCAATGGCCTAGCTACAATAACACAAAAACTTTATGAACATTGCTGGCTAAATGGTGAAGGTTCTTGGAAACAAGTACTTCTTTGTTTTGAATATTTCAAACATTCTGGTGGTATGTGGTATGACAGAAGCTGACCATACAGCATTATGCTCACTAGTCTTCCTGAAACATAACTTGCTCTGAAAACTTAAACTGCTCTGATTCCATCTTCAAAGTGACATAGCTGCTTTAAGGAGTTGTTCTCAAAAATCACTTATAAGTAACTAACATCTTAAATATTGAGAACAAGCTAAGGACAAGCTTTGAAATGAAATCTTTTCTCCCAACCATGTGCCCCATTTACTGGAGCACACTGTAGGAACAGCAATGACAACTGACGTTAACTACTATTTTTACCCATTTTTCTTCTGGACGACAGTATAGAACAAATCTTGGGGTCCTAACTGAGAAAAAAACTAGTTTACCCTTACCAAAAGAGTTATTTTCTACTTATACACCTAGACAAATATTGGCAAGCACTACTTAATAAAAATTGCCTATTGCTAAAGATGCTGCAAATTACCACACACAATCACACTACCTTTTTATCGAGCTATTGAAACAAACTAGTAAAAGTCTTCAAATCTGCCTCAGCTCACCACTTGGACACTTCTTGATTTATTGATTAATCAAATAGATTTCTTTTTTCTTGATATTTAGTCCTTTCCTCTTTATAGCTGTACTGTGTTTACCAGTGGAACTTGTTTTAATTTATGCACACTTTTAAGGTGCAATTGTCACCTTAAAAATTGGTCTCATATAAACCCAGGGGCTCAATTACTGTTTTCTTCTCCCTCACCTAAGGAGTTCTGGCAAGTTGAGTCTGCAATCCATTCTGTCACCAGCCACTGGTGATGTTCTAGGCATGTTCAGAAATCATTTTGCCTCACATAATTTTGCTATAATCTTAGCAGCACAGTCTCTGATAGTATTTTGTGAAAGCTGAACACAAACTGCATAGGTTCCTGTCTTTTATTTTAAAAGTAAATGCCAGTGAAGCAATACATTTCCAAGTTATCCTTTCAGTCATCCAGATCTGCTGACTTGTATGTCAGTCATCAAAGCATTTTGGCATCCTGGGTTGTATTTAACAAATATGCTGAAAGACCTGTACTATCTCTTTGCCTCAGTTACTTTGGTTTTTCCCATAGAGAATCTTACCTTTATCTCTTCCTGATTTTTAATATTCATACTCAAATTATTAAGTGCATTTAGTGCTTTTTCTTTAACTTTGGGAAGGCAGTTGGAGAGCATCCCTCCAATAACAGAAAGACCATCCAAATTTCGGATTATATCCTGAAAAACAGAAGATATTTAATGGGATTATTAAAAATTCAATTTAAATGCTGAAGCATTCCCTCAAAGTCTCCATATTGACAAAAATGAAGTATGTGAATGAAGAATTCCAGATCTGACTGCTCTGTTTAAAGAGAGTGTTAGCAGATACTGCTTTATTGTTTCTACTAAAACTAAGAGTCCTGCTTAGGAACAAAAAGTATTAGTTGCTGTTATTTGACAATGTCACATCACCTTTGCTTTAAAATCTGGTCTGCAAAGCATGCCTAAAGCATTTTAGATTATAAAGAATAAAAGGATATTATTGGATAATGAGTTTATAGAAAAACTGAACCAGATCAGAGTATCTAAAAGTCCTGCCTGAACAGGACAGAATTTCAAGATGCAGCTTCATATTATCATAGTAGAGGTTCTGAAACCTTTTCCGTTACACTTGTTTTTATTACTGTTTTAATCTTTCTCACTTAGACTGCAGCACTCTTTCTTAAAAAATACTGTTTGTTTTTTTTTTTTTAATTAAAATGGACCAATGGGCTTTGGGTTCCAGTTGCATTCTGTTCTTTGAGATTTATATTAAGAAAGCAGTTTTGAGAAGCCAGAATAGATAGCTGTCATAAGTAGCAAAAAGGGTGGGACCTTGGAGGTAAAACTGCTAAAAAGGCAGGAAAATTGGCATCCAGCTCTAAGTTTTTCTGCATTCTATGTCCAAATGATTTGGAGATACTTCAATAGTTGCAAAACTGTTAATGTGCAAACAGCACACAGCTTTGTGAGGGATAAAAATTACAGTTTATCTCACTAAATTTTTGATCTGAACAGAAAGTATTTAACCTAATATTCAACCCTTTCATTAACATTACATAATTGTAAGCAACAAAAGATATTTACAGGACTCTGTATGGACTTCATGTGGTCCAAACATTATGATTTGATAAATTCTGTCAAGCTGGTGAATTATATTATTAGGGCCAGCAGAAATTAAGGCAAGATATTAAATGGATTTTAGAGCACAAGCTATGCTAGCTTTCAGTCCTGTGTCACTCTTTAGCAAAACAGCAGTTCCCCTCTGCCAGACTGGCTGGCATTGGACATTGTTGTTTTCTACGGAACAATACTCACTTGATTTACGGAGAAGGCAGCACTGTTGCTGAGAGTGATTAAAACTTGCTCTTGAATTAATGGATCATCTGTGGCCTGGAGCAAATGAATAAGTTTCTGTAGAGTATCCACATCCATGGCATGGGTTGGCACTGGAGGACTGCTGTCTGTCAATGTGTAGAAATGAAACACTTGATACTAAGTTTGAGACATTTCACTTAGTTGCTACTTAGTGTTTTTTACAAAGCTGAAATTTAGCTCTCAGTTGTAGGACACATTGTTTTAAGGGTGTGCCCAACCATCAGGTCATGGTAAAAAGACTGTGTTTTATGACACTAAGATTTCCATCCTTTTCCTGAGTCCTCTAATTACCTCTTTTGAAGGTGGATAATAAAAGGAACACACAATTAGATGTTTAGGTGTGTTGCTTTCTGGTTTACCAATAGCAAATTTCCTCTGTAAAATTATTAAGAATATTCACCAAACATGGCTTGAGGGGATTTTTATGTCCCTAAAAGGAAATGTAGAAATCTGCCTGGGCACTGTAGAAACAAAACTTCCAGAAATTACAATAATGACACTTGGCTGGTGTGCTGAGGTCCTTTGACAAAGTAACTGCCACAATGTTAAGAACACTGTTGATCATGGCATTTTCTCAAAACAACAGTGGAAGGCTGCTTCTGAGTCAGGATGGTGTTATGGGGTACCTGGCCTTTATAAAAGGGTAACAAATGCCATCAAAGGCCATTTTCAGCCAGGTTGGAGGCAAAACTACTTAGCCAGCTGAAGAGCCCTGAGACCTGATCTATGACTACTGGACTAGTCATAGTTTACTCGAGATGACTTCTGAGAAGCTACCAGTGCTTTAAATTCCACAGCTTTACTTCCAACATCTGAACAGGCAAACATCATAGTATTCTTTCAGGGTAAAAAACCAAAGAGGTCAAAGTTAATTATGATGATCCAAGAGCTCACTTCAAAAACAAAATTGTTTTTCATTCTCGTCTAAACGCTCAGTTTAGCTTTGAATTACAGGGAGAATACAAATAACTGCAATAACATAAGTAAACACATTAATCGGACGTACGCTTCGGGGGGGGCTTCTAAAGAAAAAATAAAATAGGCTTTTCTGAAAATAAACCACCCTCCAGAGTGCTCCAAGTCGCCGCATGGCTGTGGAGGGCCGGTACGCAGCACTGTGGCACCGCCTCTCGCAGGGCGCGGATCCGCCTCCGGGCCCCAGCCGTGCTGCAGGGCCGCGGGCTGGGAACGCCGCGGGCAGGGAACCCCNGCAGGCGCCGGCCCCGAGCAGCAGGGCCGCCGCCCTCACCGCCGCGCCCCGCGGCTCCCACATCGCTCCGGCCGCCGCTGCGTCGCCCGCGGAAGCCTCCGCCCCATCCGGCGCGGCTCGGCCGCGGCTCTGCCCTCCCCTCGGGCACCGGGCGTGGGGGCTGCGCCCGAGGTGCCGCAGGGATGCCGAGCCCGCAGCTCCGTGTGCGGGCCGCGGGAGAGGCTCCGCCGCTGCGTGACGCCGATGCAGTTTCTGTTTTACAGGAAGGAAGCACCCGCGCTCCTGGGCCGACCTGGTCCCTCCAGCGCGTTCCCAAACGGGCTTCCCGCTCGGGGGGGCGGCCCGCTGGCAGGAAGGGCGGTCCTGCGCCATAGCAGCCCCATGGCGCATCATCCCCAAAGCGGGGGCCCGCCGTCTCCGCCGTCCCTGGCCCTCCGGCCCCGCAGGGTGTCCAGGCGGCCGGCAGCCTGTTCCCAGTGGAGCCGGTGGGACCCCAGACTGCGCCGATAACATCTGTGGCAGGGAGACACCTGCCACCCTCCCCCAGGAAGGGTCCCCCTCGCCCTCAGCAGAGCCCCGGTCCCGGCTCGTTGTGCCCCTCAGCGCTGGCCGGAGCAGCTCATCCTCCTCCTACTGCTCTGCTCACTGGGGCATGATTTTGTTCTGCTAGTTTTGTCACTACCATGGTTCAAACGACTTATGAAAACTTTAAGAACAGAAACAAGATGGAACAAAGCAATTCTGCTTTATAATCTATGTTAAAATGAGGATTGAAATGAAGACGAACGCGGTGAATAGCACTGGCACTTTCCCTGATACATTTGACTTCATTGTTCATTACAGAAGAACCTCTAGACTCCAGCCGGGTAATTCCTTCCTCATGAGTGCACTGGGTGCAATCCATGTTTTCTAATGGCCTGTCAGTCGTAAAGATGACACTGGATCATGCTTCAGATCCTGGTGGATTAGGTATTCTTGTTGGCACAGGAGTAAACTGACTTCCATAAAATGTCAGGCAGTAAAACTGGCCCAGCATGAAGGACTGTGGGGGTACAGGGTTGGTAGGTTTGCCCCTAGATGTGATTCTCTGTGTTTCTGTAGTTTCCTCCCTGTTTGTCATGTTCACCTCTGCTTGTTACCAAATCTGCAGCAGCTCTTTTTCAGTTTCCTTCAAACAAAAAAAAAAAGCCACAGTGCACCAATGCAAGTTTAAGAGATATCCTGATATATTTAAGCTGGCAAAGTAGACACAATTTGCAATCAGCTATTATAGCCAGGATTTCCATAGAAATACTAATAAAGAAATCTTTAGCCAATTACAATAATTACAGAGCAGTGCTGCCATGTAGACTGAGTACTGCTCCTGGGAGTCTGTCTCTAGATCATTCTTTGCTTTCTAAGCACAGGAAAACAAAATATAAGATGCATCAGCATGAGGTGTATTTCTTGATTCAGCACTTAAAAAACAGCTCATATCTACATTTCCAAGCAAAAGTTATAACATTATAGCTATAAAAGCATCATAGCAGCAGTGACATAAATGAACTAAAAATGAAAGAATTAAGAATAAGATTAAGGGAAGACTCTTTTTAAAAGAACCAGTTAAAAATTACCCTGTGTAACATACTTTTATCCTTGTTTTTCTTGTTTCTTAGACGTTGTTGCTTGCTGATATCTGGCCAAATTTCTTATTTAATTTTGTTATATTTTAATTTCTTTATGAAGTTACAGTATGCTTGGTGTGAAGATAAATTAGATACTACACACAAACTGGTCCTTTTATTAAGGAACATCAAAGCTAAGATGAGACCTTTGAACATTTATACACATAGTCTCAAAGTTAAGGATATAGACTTCTAAAATGGCCATTTGCTTAAGTCTTTTTATGATGAGATTGTGGTTTGGACATGGTCCAAACAAGTTGAAGTCCAAGTAATCTTGTCCAAATAATTTAGGATTCCCTGCTGCATCTAAGAATTTCCTTCCTGTCTGATTTCTGTCTGTTCTCATCCAGATTTGAACAGTATTCATTTAAAAGTCAGGCAAATTATAATCCTGCAAACACTCTTGTGTGTGACAACTTCACTGTAGTTAGTATTCTTACAATGTTAGAATTAAATATGGATGAAAAGCAGGCCTAAGACTTTTCTGCCCTGGGACCCAAATTAATTTTGCCATGAAGGGTAAATGGCTAAAGTGGTATTAAGAAGAATGGGTGAAAACATTGGTGATGGACTCTTTCAGTTTGT
The DNA here is from genome assembly GCA_013398995.1 of Alaudala cheleensis. Classification (NCBI taxonomy): domain Eukaryota; kingdom Metazoa; phylum Chordata; class Aves; order Passeriformes; family Alaudidae; genus Alaudala; species Alaudala cheleensis. Next base: position 931,688 of record VWYE01004924.1, on the reverse strand, counting down.
TAAGAGACTCTAAGAAATCTAACAGAAACAGCCAGACTTGTACAGACCTCATTGCTTGGCACAATTGACACAACTGTTTCCAGTTTGATACCTAGTCCAAGCATTACTGAAGAGTACTTGAATGAGGATTGCAACATGAGGTGTTACAATTCCTTCCTTATTTAATCAATATTCTCAGATGTTAAACAGAGGCATTGCATTCCAGTATATCACTGGATGCACTGGATTTCTTGTGCTGGAGAACTTTCAAAACGCCCAAAGGAGAAGTAGTTATCTGTTTCTTTGAAAAAATGGGGGGGAAAAGGCAAATGATACTTGAAATAAAATATGGCAGTCACATACTGACTTATCCAGCAGAGGGAGTAGCTTACCAATGTTGGGAATGGCTTTGGGAATCTGCCCATAGGAAAATTTGTGATAAAAACCATTTAGCTGTTTATTATCTCAAATGTTGCATGCCATGAATTACAATGATAAGTGATGCATTTATATTTTTTTAACAGTCAGTGGCAGCCACACCTTGCAAATTTCTGTTGCGAGGATTGAAAAGATGCTAAGGTTGGAATTGGTGTGTTGACTAGTGTTGTAAATATTCAGATGTCTAAACTGAAGACAATGGCCTTTAATTTTGTCTTCACCTTTTCATATTGGTCTTGACTTAGATTCATGGAAACACAGAACAGTTTGGGTTGGAAGAAACCTTCAAAGAACATTAGTGCAACCACCCTGAAATGAGCAGAGATATCTTTCTTTCACGTGATCAGCTTGCTCAAAATACTGTCCAGCCTGATTTTGAACTCTTCCAATAATGGGACATCCCAACAACTTCTGTTCAACTCCCTTCAGAGATCCCTTCCAATTTACCCTATTGGCTGATTCTGTTTCTGCTCAGTACTGATTACAGCATGGAAGGCCTGTTGAGCTGCTCCACCTGCCTGCCCTGTTCTCTGCCTCTGCAGGGCCAGGGGCAACTTGACAGGGGGCCTTTTTTGCCTCTATGCCATGTGTGGCTTTTGCTCCTTGTCCACAGCATGGATTTGATTTAGAGCCTTCCTCTTTTTCTTTGTCCTCCCACCATGCTCCTTGAAAAGGATTCAAGCACAAGCTCCATATTAGTTTAATAACAGCAAGAGACCATGTCTTGAAAGGAAGGTAGTATTGCATGCCATGTTTTAAGATTTTTGCCAGGCACAAGATCTTCTTGTTTATCATTTCCAATAAATATTCACTTAGGTAACTGCAATTTGTCCATGTACTTTAATATACTTTGAATGTTCTTGCTGTATGTGAGCTCAAAGTCCAAAAGTAAATGATCCATGTCCTTTAGCTGAGTGTAGCTAAAGGAAAAATGAGGAAAAAAATGGTTCATTAGTTATTGTGCATTGTTACTAAAAGATAACATGAAGTTTTATGATAAATCAATCCTGAACAGCAAATATTTTTAGCTGCATTTTGTTTTCAATATTGGTTACAGGATCAATTTTTGCCCAGCTTCCCATTCAACATACTCTTTACCTCACAGTATTAAACTTGTTTTAGATTCCATTTCTTATTAAGTAAATAAAATTATCTAATCATATTTATATTTATATTTTTTTAATGCACATGAAAAATGAAATTCATGTAGGAATTGCTAAAGAAAGGCCACTTATTTTACTATCCTAAACTCAATACTTAGAAGTTTAGCAATAGAATTATGCTGATACATGCAATATTACCTTTAAAAATTGATTGAAAGGGAACTGATAGAAAGAAATGGCTCTATTTTGCAGTACTTTAAAATATTCTGTTAAACTTGTTTATTTTAACAGCTTCATAGCTGGATGCTACTTTGCTGTAAATACAAGGAATGAATTTGAAGTTTCTTTTTGCAGCTGTTGCTTTGTGATGTATTTATTGCTCATCCAGTTGCATTTTTAGAAGAAAAGCTCAGAGATATAATGGCAAAGGGATTAGATACTTTCTTATGATACATACTGAATTATTCTGTGTGTGTGTGTGTGTGTGCTATGTGGTTTATAATATTGCGCTTGGCATATTTTAAAATATGCCAATTGTACAGTATCTACTATGTAGACGGCAACTTAAATGATAATATTGCTTTTTTGCAAATATTGATGGCAAATGATACTGCAAAAACAGTAAGACAATATCTATAAAACAATAGAATATATTTTAATTTTATATCTATGGATATTTTTGTCTACAGAATATTTAATTAATATAGCCTCTACTTAATGCTCCTCTTTGTTTAGTTGATATATTAAACCCTTACTTTTGTGGTAATCAAAACTGAGGTGATGTTAAGAGTTTTAACTTCATTGCTGTCCACAGTACATTTACCTATATGAACCAGGGACTGGCCTTCAAGCATTGCATCATTAAGTGAGGTATTTCTCAATTTTTCTGTTCTCTGTGTGTTCTTTCACCCTTTTAAATGAAGACAGCGCAGCATGAAATAAAAAAATAAGGATTTCATTTTGTTTATACTGGAATCCTAGAAAATAATATGATGTTTCTTGCTTTAATATTCTCTGCAATTTTCTGGTTGAAGTTTTCAATGGGATATGAATAATAAATCCTTAATCTTTGGACCCACTCACCAAACAACTGAGTCAGTATTTTGGCACGCAGTGTGACCGGATTTCTCTCCTGATTATCTCTGTATAACTGTGCTCAATTTTGTCTTCTGTTAGTACATCTGTCCTGAATTCACAGCAATTACATTTCAGCTGTTTCCTTTTGCTAACTATTCAATTAGTATTCAGATCAGTGCTAAAGTGGAATGCTTGATTTGTGCAGTACATATATACAAATACAAATTTGTATATTGCAGTCAAATCCTCTCATAGATTTTCTTAGGAGTAAGAGCAATACATGAGATAAATCCCAGTACTTTCTGAGGCCCATTGCTTTTTGCACTTTCAAAGGATCATATTTTCTTTTACAGTAATATTTTTAGCCTGTAGTCTTACACAGTTTTGGTTTTGTAGAAATTCATGTTTATTGAAATAACAGTTAGAATCATGTGGTAAATGGCTGACATAACAATGGGTCGTTGAAACAATTTTTGCAAAGAATATTTAGTATGTTAAATATTTAGTATGTTAAATAACTGAATACAGCTGATCAATGAAAGAGTGGATATGAGGGATGCAAGCCTGAATTTCAGTTATTGAGCTTTCCTTCAAGCACACAAACTGGTTCTGGTTTGCATGCCCATTTAACTTTAACTTCTCTGTGTAAAAACAGTAGTGTCATTTGGGAGTGAAGTAATTCTAACTATACACAGAAAATGACACTTGAATGTTCATCACTTCAAATTAGATCCTTTAATTTGCAGCAATCAACATGGAAAAGACAAGACGTAAATTTTTTGTGTGACTCAAAACATTTATAAAACAGCATTACTTTGTGTACTGTTATAAACTATTTTTAGATGACTAAAAAATTGAGTGCAAAATAATGGGACTTTTACAGCAGAAACTTAATGAAGCTTTATTTTGGGTAATTATATGTATTTTATACATACCCCAAGAACACTATAGGAAAAATCTCTTACCAAAGCAGTATTTATATTGCTCCTTTGTTTTGAGGAAAAGGTTTTCATTTTAACACAACAACATAAAGAGAGATTACAAACTTAGATTTGGTTTTAATTTTCTCTAATGTTATTCTGTGTTAAAACTTGTCAGGTCTGACTTTACTCCTGTTCCAAACCTGACATTTCTGTACTTTAATCAGCTCTGTTTGTGAGAAATATGGGGATATACCCAGAAATAAAAGGACAATTTCCATTTAGGTCGGACAGTAGACAATTTGCATTCTCTTATGCTCTTTCTTTGGTTTTCTGTGCTTGGGATTAGGAATATAATACTTTATGTAATCCAAATTTTCCTTTCAGAAATGGGGATAATACCTAGATATGTCATCCACTGATTTGCTATGTGTATAAATTTTGATGATCCTCCCTTTAGAATTAGGTAAGATGGGCTACTTTGTTTTGAAAGCATACAGAGCTTATTATACAGGAGGTACAACTCTGCTGGGAACACTGGTGTAAATCCTTCCTAAGCACCACAGAATGACAGGACTGGCAGGGAGGTGAATGTTTTCAAGCTGTGCTGTGGTTAGCCTTGGTGCTGATTTGTCCAGGGTGTTTTTAGTCATTTTAAATATCACAGGTGTTGGAGATACACCAGTCTCAGCAGGCAGTATATTCCAGTACTTCATAATCCTTTCTACTACAAATATTTTCCTAATACAGTAGCTCTTCTTGCAAAAAAAAAAAAAAAAAGCACCCAAACCCATCTTTTTTTTAAATCTTATTGTCTTATAGTTACATGGAAGATTATTCATTTTTCCTTCAGTGCAGCCTTTCTGTATCAGCTAAGAATTTTGTTAATTACCACAGATGTTGGACTGGAACAGAACATGTTCCATTTATAATTTCTCCCAAGTATAAGAATTTTACTTTTTTTTAATATGAAATGAGGGAGATTTTGGCAAATGAACGTAGCTATGGAAAGTCTGATGCATTCAGCAAATCAGATACAGGGAGATATTAAAATACACTATATCAGTTCTATATGACTCATTTGAAATGCATTTTTCTTCTGAATCTAATTATTTCTTCTTGCTTACCATGGAAGGAAAATGGGACTTTTACCAAGGTTAAAATTGGTAAGATATAAATTGAGTTGGCATTCTGTTACCTTGGAGGTTTTTGTATTGCCAGGGAAATAAGAATAGCACTTAAGTAAATGTATCTAGCACTTTTAAAATTATTTTCTATAAACACTCAAATGTCCTCCCATAAATAAAGACCTGTACTGTAGTGAAGTACAGATGACAGTAGCAGGACTTAATAGTGGTGGAAGCAGGCAAATTTTTATTGATTGATGCTTCAGAAAATTACAAACAGGTAGAAATTTTATTAAGATTAGTGGATGAATTGCTACTGGAAAATACCATCAATTTGTATTTTATTTCAATTATAAATAATAAACGTCTGTTCTATTCAGCAGTTTATATTGTTGAGCTTGACTGCTTTGAATTTTACAGCAAATTGCAGAGTTTTGTGGATTTGACTTCAGATCAGTAACAGTATTAAATTACTCATTCTGTTTTACAGTTCAGAGGATGTATAAAATATAATTTGCTGAAAAAGAATGAGAAAAAAGCCAGTGGAAGATGGCTCTTGGATAATTCCATTATAATGTCCAAATATTAGAAGTTATTATAAAGAAGTGGAACATGTGGATGCAGACAAGGAAAAAAAGACATGTAAGTCTAGTGTAGTTGGTCTGCATAAGACAAAAAAAATGTAATATATAATCAAAAGTTATGCTGTATAAATTAATGTGCTTGGTAAAACAAGTTGTTTAGCCATGTTTTTGCATGATGCCACCCACTGGTTGGACTGGGACAACTCCATGCTATGAGTGCCTGCAGAGGCAGATCCCTGTGTTCCCTGCTGGGACAGGTGGTGCTGGTTCTCTGTTCTTTCCAGACTGAATAGTGGTGCTGGTTGGGAGGTGTTGGGGAAATGGAGAGTGTGTCAGAAGGATGGGGTGGAAGGAGCTGGGATGCTTTTCTGGGAGGTGAAGAGTGCAATGGTAGGGTTAAAACAGGAGGGGTCACAGACCTGGAGTCTTAGCTTTAATTAGATGGAATGCATGATGAGCGGTGAAAATCAAACTAAGAAATTCANGCAGGGAAAACACTGCCCCACCTGGTTCCAACAACCCATGAAGATGGTAATAGAATAATACTTTGGGCACATCTTACATTGCAACCTAGGACAAGAAGACAAATTGGTATCTTAAAATACTTAAAATTTTAGTGTGACTAGATTGGGCTGGCTAAAGATGTCCTGTTTCTGGAACATATCAGGGCATTCTCAGGAAATAATAGTTTCAAATTCTGTCCATTCTTAATAGCAGTTGTACTGATTGGTTTGACTTCCATAATTACATTAGAATGCATATAACTGAGTCATTTCTTAATTGTGTACATATATTGTGTACACTTTTGTAGACATTTTGGGTCAACTAAATCACCTAAACACACATTTCTGGTATAATTCAGCATGCCCTGAGATGTGTGCTGGGAGTTAGGGCTGTGGAACTTTGGGACAAGCTATGAAATAATGGCTTTATTTATATGTAAAGTGCAGAGGGAACAAGAATTATTACAGAAAAGCAGGAGGCCTACTGAAATGGTTCCATTTTGTATTTAAAAGATTGCAGCTCCCTTGATCCAGAGAGAATTGCAAATCTGTGTGGTTGTCACCTGATTTCTTTTTCTTGAGCTATCACTATTTTATTCAGTATGGGAAATGCAGAAAGAGCTGTTCTGTTTAGAAGACAGAGCAGAGGTTTGCTCTAGCTGAGTGCCTGACCATTTGCTGCAGAAAGCCAGAGCTTCTTCTCTCTTCCTTTCTCCCTCTGTGATTCTCATGTTCTCTTTTTGGTGGATCCAGAATGTAGATACAGTCTCCTTCAACAGGCCAAATATGTGTTTGTCCTGACCATTCACAGCCTGTGGAAAATAAAGCACAACTGGACTTTTCAAAGTTCTGGAACTTATGATTAGTGGCCTTTATTGTCTCTGGCACTGTAGATGATGTCTGGTGATGGATCATTTCAAAATTACAGGGTATTTAGTAAATATACTTATTAGCACACTATCACTTATTGCCAAAAAAAATTATATGAGTTTTTCCTTATGGCTGGAGAAGATCTGTCCTCAGGGCCAGCTGGAAACTATTCACTTTGTAATTTACAGTTTCCTATAAAAGGTCAGTGGTACCACAGTACCCTGATGTTGAGTTATTGACAGAAAATGATTGCTGTGTTTGAAAGGTGGCTGCTGTGGTCTTGATACTGTGTTTTAAATTAGGTGGAGTTTTGAAGTTAAGGAAATGAGCCACATGTCCAAATTAAACAGGCTTTTGGTTAGAGAAGCCCATGATGGATCCAAGTATATTTATCATGGAGGCAGGTCTTTGAAGAGATGCTCAAGAAGAATTTGCTAATCAAAAGGGCCTACACATTTTTATACCTTAAAAATCTTTGTAAACCCAACTGCATTCTGAACCTGCTAAATATCTTTAAAATGAGCATGGCTATAACAAGGTCCAAAAACTCTATGGTAAGAACATAAAGCCAGAAAACCTGAAGGAAGTTTATATGAAATGAACAGAGACAGTTTGTTGAACAGCAGCATACTTTGGGGAGCAGGCAAATAACCTGAATGTATTACCTAAGCAACTAAATGCTAGTGGGAAAAGACACATTATCAGTAATCTTCCTACTGATTTTTCCATTTCTAGCTAATGAAATTATAGTCTGTGGAAAGTAGTGTAGCTTATATGGAAATACTCTTCTATAAACTCCAGTGACATCGTTGCTGTGTTTTCATGCTGATGTCGTGCTATTAACTTGCATATCTTAAATGCAAAGTTCTTTGGAAATGTATAAGAAAAAATTCTCTTCAGGATATGGGATAAAATTAGAAAGTGTTTTTGGTTGTTTTTTGCTATCAGCCGATTACCATATCAAGTTTAAACTGTTGCCATTAGTGTATTATTGTGCAGTTATAACAGTAACTACAAGCATAAAGTTTTTCTTATATAAAAGTTGCTTTAGGAAAAGTGATACTTCTTCATACTTAGAACTGCAGATTTTAAGTGTTGCATATCAGATATTTCAGCATGTGGTGGTGTAATTCAGTAGTGGAAATGATTATAGATATGCAACATTTTAGTACATGTAGAAAATATGCAGAAGTGGCATCCATGTGCGTTATGTTTGAATCTTTGAGGTTGCTGTTCTTTTCACTGGCCTGGCTTTAAAGCATCAATAAATTCTGCCTTGCTGGGGGCCCCCTGAGCCTTCTCCAAATGAATAGTCACAGGTCTCAGCCTTACTAATAGGGAATATGCTCCAATTCCTTAGCCATCTTCTTGCCCATTGTTGGACTCTCTCCAATATGTCTGTGTCTCTCATGTACTGGGAATCCCAGAACTGGACACGGTGCTCCAGGTGCGGCCTCACTAGTGCTGAAAGGAAAAATCACCTCTTTGGATCTCTTGGCAACACTCCTAATGCAGCCCAGAATACCTCCCATCTTCTTTGTGGCAAGGGCACATCACAGGCTCAGGTTCAACTTGGTGTTTAGCAGTACCTCCAGGTCCTTTACTCACAGCCTGGCTTTAAGCTGGGCTGCCCCCAACAAGTTCTGGTGTCTTGAGTTGTCCCTTCCCAGCTGCCAGATTTTGCACTTCTTGAACTTCATGGGGTCCCTGTCAGCCCCATTCTCCAGGCTGTCGAGGTCCCTCTGGATGGCATTGTCACCCTCTGGTGTATCAGACACTGCTCCCAGTTTGGTGTCATCTGCACACTTGCCGAGGGTACTCTCTGTCTTAGTGTCCAGGTCATTAGTGAAGGCGTTAGATGGGACTCACCCCAGTACTGACCACTGGGTTAGTTACTGGCCTCCAACAAGAGGCTCACTGACAAAAAAAAAACAAAAAAAAAAAAAAACCAAAAACAAAAAAAAAACAACAAATGAGCTAAAAACCTTCAAAAACTAACCATGGTCCTAGATATTAATGCTGTGTTCACAAATAATCAATACTTGATTCTACTGCCAAATCAAAATCCTTCTAGATGTAAAAAAGCATCTTAGTTCTTCCTGATTCTGTGCATGTAACTAATATGACTGAGGGTTTGGAGGTAAATTCTCTTTGTGACAGCATTTTGCAATAGTTTCAGGTCAGTAATATTTTTCTCAATATGGTTGTTGGCTCCACTAAGCAGAGAAGTGGGCAGGAAAATTTAAAGCCTTTATGATCTGCGTGAAAGGTTTATTCCTAATATGAAAGTGACTCATTAGAAATCACCTGCATCCTGACTGTTACTCACCTATTTTATCATGAAGACTCTGAAAACATCTTGGAAGTGTTTTCATGAGATAAAACTCCTCTGGTACAACTAGGCAAGATCCCAAAAAATCTTTTTGATTCCTGGCACAGTATTTCTAAAGCAGGAGAATGTCACTGATTGACTCTTTTCTACACTTTAATTGAATTCAAATGCACAAAAAGAAAATGGAAATGTTTTTATTTTCAAAATTAAATTGGGTTTTTATGTTTTGAGACTATAATTCATTTATTATTTAATCAGATAATACATGATTGAAATTGTTGATACAGCCTATAGCAATTTGAGTGATTTGTTTTAGAAAATGACTCTGTAATTATGGATGAGAACAATTTAGTCTCTAGATTGGTGATGAAAAAGAAAACTGGCTAAGAATAAAAAGTATTTTGGTCATGGTTTTGGCTTTGATATCATAGGATAAAATAACATTCTCAATGATACCAGTGTACATATTGTTTAGTGACAGAATTTCATACAGTATCATAATGAATTTTGTGAGCTAATAAAGAAAGCAAGCCAAAATAAATCATACACAGCCACTTGGGTGTTGTACTTAAAATGGGTGTTGCACTTAAAAACATTAATTCCTTCTGTGATTTTTTTCCTTGTGTATTTGGGACTAAATCATCTTGTGTATTTTGAACTAAAATTGTAATGTTTCTTGTGTTTAGATCTAAAAAAAAAGGTAAAGAACAATTGTGATAGAATTATATCTTATATGCAGCCTTTTCTGTCTGATTCATATCTAGTGTTCATTATATCAGTTAGAGTATCAGTATTCATTTATCTTACATATCAAAGACACTAAATTCAATTGTTGTCTCTACAAACCTTGCATTTTCCATTTTTGTTGATAGTTAATGTTTTCTGCAACAAACATTAAATCTATTTACACCCACTGAGTGCCATTTTGAACTAGTTCTGATGAATTGCATATGACGATCTACAGGAACTTTTAGAAAACATTGATTTATAAAGCTGTTTCTTCAAGCTTGAAGATACACAATTGATCTTATTAAGCATGAAACATTTAAATCAGTATGCTATTGATATTTAGATTAACTACATATGTTTTTATATTGAAACTCACTGGCTATATTTATCATATAGCTTATTTGTGCCATTCTTTTGAAGTCCTTGTGTATGGTTAATGTTGCTGCAAAACTATCTATCTTCTTTTAGAATAACATATTGATAGAAGATCACATTGAGATTCTTTCCTTTGACATTTTTTCAGCTAACAAACTGAATTGAACTGTCTGTTCAATTATAAGCAACAGATGTGATGAACCTTTCCATTTGAACTTACCCCAGCTACAGTTCTGACCTCATCTTTCCAAATAAATCCAAGGCTACAGAGATTTTGGCAACGTGCTTTTATTGTTAATGTTAAAAAAGTAATTATATTAACTGTGGGTTAGATCTGTTCATCTGACTAATCATGTTTGTGGGGTTTTCTTGATAAATTAATTATCTGCAATTTTAAAAGTTGGGTTTGTGTTCTCTAACTTTGGCCTGAGGTGCATTCATGAAATAGTCTTTGTCCAATATCTGCATGTGAATGTTAATGTGATTCCAGCTCAGACTGTCTTTGGCAAATCAGTGTGTTACTGTGCCAGAGAATATGAGTGTATGAGATGCATGGGTTATGGCTCAGCTGTTTGTGGTATTCCTCCACCTACTCAGTGATCTTGGAGAATCATTTGTCTCCCATGTGTGACTGGGAGCTGCCTTTAAATGCTGCCATTAGTATTCATAATGCAGGAGCTAAAGTTTCCTCAGAAGCTTTTGAAGTGTTTTATTTCCAGTATTGACAGACATACCCATTTTTCCTGTATTCTCTCATGGAAAACATGGCACAAAAGAATCTTTTCTGTGTTTCATGTGGCTGTGTAGAGAGAGGGGCACTGCCTCTGTAGAGGACTGTAGTTCACCCCTAGGGCAGCACTCCTAGGACATGCACTGCATGTCAGGAAGACAAGGCAATTGTCTTCATGCTATTGTATCATGCAATTATTTCCTGGCTATGGACAGAGGAAGAAGGGAAATCAAGAGAGAAGTTACTGAAACAAGAGACTTAAAGAGCTTATAAAAGAAGAGGAAAACCCATGATTTTCTTTTAGACATGGAGCTCTTCTAGGACCTTTTTGATTAAATAGTACAGAAACACAGAGATGTCAACATCAAATTGTGTTTTGTGGATGTGGTTCTTGATGGAGGTTTTACTTCATCGTACATTTTTGAGAAGCTCAGGGAAATAGCAATTAACACTGTAATGCTGAAGTTTTTATCAATTGTTAGTAATTTCCCCCATATGTATGTTTTTCAGAAATATTATTGTCTTTTTTTTTTTTCGTGCTGCCTCCTTAAGCAGTACCTTCATAACTCCTGTTTGCTTTTTCTGTTCATACAGTCTTTTCTCAAAGAATTTGCTACTAGTCACTGCCAGGAGATCATGCTAACCTATATTATCCTTGCCTCAACCTCCTATTTCAATTCTTGTGCTCTTACATTATTTGTAGTTGCAATTACTGCAACTATTGTTGTCTATTCTGCCACATCCTCAGTGGGGGTGCCTGCAAATGCCAACATACACAAAATCCTGATGTATTTCAGCTAGCTTTTCAAGGAGAGTTTCCCCCAGGCACACACATCCTTTTTTTTTCTTTTAAATTATAGGAATCTAAACCACCACTTGAATATTTCTGTGTCTATTTTGAAACAACTCTCTAGTATTGGGAAAGAATGAAATATGCAATAACTTTAAGCAGTAAGGAATAAAATTATACTGCACTGTAGTTAAAATAATAGAATTTCCAGTAACTCCTTGAAAGCTCCAAAGCCCATCTAAGGGAAACAGTATCAAAGACAATTCCAGTATTCAAAACTTCAGACCAGTTTTCATTGCTTGAAGTCTTTTCATTGGTTGATTCCAGATGTCTAATCAGTCCTGCTCTTAAGTACTGAATTTAATTAGATTTGATTGCTCAAGTGTTCTTTCATGAAGCTTCTGTGCTGACACCAATTTCACAAGGTCACATGGAAACTTTTATCGGAGGATTGTTGTTGAACCATGTTCCTTGTTAATATGTCCCTCCCTCTCTTACAGATTTCACTTAACAGCTGTGGCCAAACATCTTGTGCTGTCAGACACGGGCATGTTCAGCTCATGAGCCCCCCTGAACCTGCAGCAGGTACAGCACTTTCTGTGTCACTGTGTGGAATCCTGAATGATCACACCCCTCCCTTAACTCTGCCTTCTACTGAGCAATCATCCTATTTATCACTGTGAATCACAGGTTTTAGCCTTTGTTCTAAGAGGTACATCCATGGTCTGTTTGAGAATCCCCAGGGCCTTCGAACAAGAGCAATTAGGCCACTGTTTGTGATCCTCAGTCTTATCCCAGTGATTTTTCAACTGGTGCTTTTTGCTGACCAGAGAGATCAGAGACCTCTCACATAGATTTTGTCTTATATTATTCTCCAGGATTCTTTTCTACCCAGACTTAGCCTGCCTTAAGCCAGTATTTTCTCCTCGCACTGACTCTTTGCAGAAATTAACGAAATGTGGTCTATAAATGCATTTTTTCCTACTCAGATTTCACCATTGGCTGTGCCAATAACAGATGTTCTGCTGTGGTTTCATTGCCTGTCCTTTTCAATCATACCCTGTGGTTCTGTATTGAAATAATTCTCCAGAATTTGAGAGGAGGAGGACAACATTACTTAATACTTGCTACTATTTGTGGCAGACCTTTTTTTTTTTACTTTCAGCACTTTTAAGTTTCCAGAATATGCCCGATTCAGTGAATGTTACTGGCAAATGGGATTTTCCTCTCTGTTCCATCTTATCAGGATTAACCTTTAATAGTTAAGATAATGTTTAAGATATTTCCAGGAACAGGAATGAGTCAGATACTGTTGTATTATTTTTTTGAAGGACATTGTATAAAGTTTTTGAAGGATATTGTGGGAGAAATGGCAAAATTATCCAGTTTGTCAGCAAAGTACCATTAAATATATACATATCTGAATAATGGAGGACATAAAGGAATGCAAATAATAATGGGATGTGTTTGCTTTGAGATTCTTTGGCATTCCTACTGCCCTTAACATCTCCTGATTTTTTCCTTTATGTTGTTCTTTTATTTCATGTTAGCACTAAAGCACTGAGTGCTTTGTCTTGTAAAACAAAATGCACGACCTTTGGGACTCGTGGTTAAAGCACCAGAGGAATGCACAAGCACCATAATTGTTTCCAGATCTTTAAAGGAGCAAACTTTCTCCCTGGAGTCTCTCAGAACTTCTTCCATGATAGTCAAGAGAAATTTAAAGTTTTGGCCCTGAATTTTACTCTGCATGTACTAATTTCTTAGTGATCTAAGTACATTATGTAGTAAGGAATTTTATCTTTAGAGATATAATCTATTTATCAGAGACACTTGTACTGCCCTGTTACTGTAGTATTAGGTTGATCACAGGTTTTAATCAATGCATATTCACATAGATAGTTGTTTGACAAGGAGGTGCTGTAATGTGTATTTTACAAACGAGCTGAGAGAAGAGTAACTTAGATAATGTTTCACTTCTGAGCTCTCAAAGGCACTTACCTTGAGTTTGGGAGGGCACTGATGTGCTGGATGCAGACCTCAGCATCCTCCATGAGATCCTCATCACCTAGAAGTCATGCCATGTAATCTGTGTCAAACAGATACAACAATCTAAAATTCTTCCTAGAAAGATTTCAGCTCTGCCTGACTCAAAAACCAAAGAAGGCAGTTATGAGCATGTGGAGCTGGATCTTGGGAACCAACCATGTCTTGGCTGCTTATTGTTTTAAGGCGCAGCTCAGGTATGGAAGAGGCAGAAGCTGAGTTATTCATTCACCACTGAGGAGGAACACTGTAAATCAGCCAATGGAACCCACTTCTGTGTTTGAATCCTAATTAGTGTAACAACTGCCATTCCTCTTTTTCTAGAATTGTATTTAAGGTTAGTCTTAAGTTCGTTTTTTTAGTCTACAATAAAACAACAGGAAGTCAATACAAAAATCTTAGAAATGTTTTCTGGGAATATTTAAGGAAACTGATAGATACAAAGGACTGTCAATACATTCAAGAAAAAATGTGTCTTGGTCACAATCCTGCAGCTATTTCTGTGGGAACACATCAACTGTGCTCATACATAAGACAACTCCTCCCCACCATATTATGTACATTTGTGTCTATCGATTTTTACTGCATACTTTCAAATATTTGCCAAAATATTTCACAAGAGTGTCCAGAGCAAATTGTCAAAAACAATTTCTAAATGAAGGATGCTGTCCAACTAATGTCATTCTGTAGTTATTATCTGCAGTAAAAACACATCCTTGCGGACAGAGAGTCCTACAAACCAACAGAATAATTAGAACAAATGTAAACAGCATTTTTTCAAATATTTAAACCTACTAAGGGAGAGGGTTCCCTTCTTATCCTATCATGGTGACAATTACACCATGCTTCTTTACTGTCTGAACTGTTTGCTCTTTGTGTCGTTCCCATTCCTCATCCTCTTTGTCCAGATCAAAAGTTTCTGGGTAAATGGGAAGCTTGTCTTTTGGGCATTCCTCATAATAACTTCGAACATATTTTCCAACAGACCATCCTTTGTATTCCTCTGGCATTTTGCATTCTAGGCCATTGTAGTGAACATTGTAGTGATGCTTCAGCCAGTAGAAAAGATAATGTATGTTGTAATCACATCTCCAAGGATTCTCTCTCAGCCACAGTATTTTCAGAAAGTAAAGATCTTCCAGTACTCCATATTCAAAATTCTGCAAGCTGTTGTTTGATAGATCCAGCTCCTCTAAGTTATTGAGGCCTGAAAAAGCAGCTAATCAATACAAAAATAGTTATTGGTACCTTATAATGTTAACTTAGTTAAAAACCATTCATATCTGTGACAGGAAAAATATGCATATCTAGAACAGGAAAAACACTTTATAATTTTACAGTTACTGGTTGGTTTTTTTTTTTTTTTTGGCTAAAGCCTGCAAAAGGATTTCTCAAACATTGAACTTTAAAGTATGGCACATGCCTTCACAAGTGAGAAATATTAGGGGAGTTACACTGCTGGTAAAGCTATAAAACACTTCATGAGTCTGCCTGAGTGTAGAATAGAGGCAGCAGAGGTAGAGGAATGCCTGACTTGCTCACTAAATCCTACTGTTATTGTCAAGATACAGAAGTAGGAATATGGAAACTTATTACTAGACAATGTGGAGGGCCAGAGGTTTTTGTATGTATATAGGTATTTGTGTGTTGGTTTAGAACCTTCAAATTAAGATTTGGAATGTTTTAAGATTTGGAATGGAGTAAACATGGAGCTTCACAATAATGCTTGTGAGTTACATTTCAGAGAGCAGTTCATACTTTTTGCAAGGATACTGTTTCATTTAATAGCAGAAGTCTGAATTTAAATAAATCAACTGTGTATTTTTAAACCTCTTAAGTACCATTTTACCAATATTACCACTTTCTGATGCTGTTTAATTGCCAAGATGGTATTAGATAAGGCCTTTTTTCCTTGATAAATTTTCTCTCTCTTTCTCTCACCTAGTTTATATCGGCTTTCATAATTAAATCCAAATGCACATAGGCTGTAAGCAAATTGCCAGTAAGGTCACTTGAGTTCTAATAAAATTAACTTTAAAGCCATTATATGTAGTTATTTTTAACCAAAGCCAGTTTAAATCCTTTAGGTTTGTCTGTTATTTTATTGTCAAATATAATTGAAAAGTAGCCTCCTTAGACGACATGTTTTCTTAGATGTGGCAAAGATATTTAAAAAATCATTCAACTACTTAGCATTTTGGAGAACTGTTAGCCTTCAGGTTCCAGAATTACCTTTTGCACTTGGTTAGTTTTATATTAAGAAAGGACAACTGAAATGATTCTTTCTCTATTGATTTTCATGATGAATATATTTCAGTGCAAACCTTTACTCTATGAATTGAAAGGTACAAAAGGTAAAATTTGCACCAACGTCTAGATTTTTAAATCCTTCCCCCCCCTAGTTTATATCTGATAGAGACAGTATTTAATAAAAGAGAAAGAATTTTTAATGAGTTTTTAAAATTATTCTTACCAGGATCAATGTATGTTATTCCATTACTGTTCAGATTTAATATCTTCAGTTCACTGACATCTTCAAACTCCTTGGCTCGGAGCTGTCTAATTTTGTTGTGGGACAAATCAAGTTTGGCTATATCTGGAGGTATGTTACCTGGAACTTTCTTTAAATCTTAAAAAATGAAAAAGACACAACTTGTATCAGCTTTAGCTTATTCTTACTGCTAAGGTATCACAGTTGCATGCCAGGCAGAGTATTGTCAGTCTAATATTGTTTCTTGTTTTCTTTCCCTTTTATCCCCTCTACTAATGCTGCCATGTTTTTTCAGCTCCTGAATTTCATTCTTTCTTTACTTGTACCTTTACATTTCATGTGAAAATTATTCTCTTCATTAGTGCTTATAGTAAAACCTCTGTGATTTATATTTTTATTTTAGTAGAACTAGACCATTCACATAAGAATAGGGTAAGTAGTGAAGATATTACATTAATATAAAAAAATGTGTGTGAAGGGCTTGATTGCTTAAAGAAAAGAAAGCAGAGTAAATATATAAAAAAGCACCCAGGCAGCAGAGTGGCCTTCTGTCTGCAGCAGAGTGGCCTTCTGTCTACTTCTATCATACCTCCAGAAAGAACAGCTCCTGCTCCAGCAGTAAGGGCCCATGCTTGAGAAGTGCAGACTGTGGTTTGAACCCTCTCAGGGTAATGTTAACAAACCTAATCTCCAGGATTATTGTATTTGCTCAATGAGGGTTCTCATCCTGCACTGTCATAACAAGAAAATGAGCAGTGTCTCTTATTTGACCATCTTTGAGTGAAAGCAAGTAGTTTCTGGATCTGTGCTGGAATCTGTGTGGTCACTGTACTTCTGAAGTTCTGAAGATATCTAATGAATCAGGTAGTTTTGAGACTAAAGCAACATACCAGAGTGTTCCTGCCTTATATCTGATTATGAACAGAGCTTTGGTGTTATAAATACATAAATACTATAACTACTCCAGCCTGCTATGGTTGGATTGCTTCCTGCTTCTGCAGATGTCAAAGTTTCAGGGCCTATTTATCCCCAAATGAATGCAAACAATGCTTGAATTTAGAGACTAGGAGAGTTTGGCAGTAGTAGAAAGCAGATTTTTTTTTTCAACTGTCCTTGAAAATACAAGGTCTTTGCAGAAATGAAAACAAACTGCTTTAAAAAAACCCACACATGTATAAATGCATTTTTAAGATGTTTCTTTCATGAGCTTTCTGACATTCACTGAAAGCTCCTGACCTGTTGCTATACCTCTTTAGGCATACTTAGTAGTGGTAGAGCAAGTGCTTGTCATTCCATTCCCTCCATTGTAAAGGAATAATGGACTGCAGATTTTCATGTCATCTTCCTGGTTTGGCAACTGATGCACTATTTTTCTATTTTGAATTCTTATCCATGCAGATTTAGAGAAATGTTTATGTTTTCCCTGGATTTTGTGCACATTAAACTCCTATTTCTGATAAAAATTCCACTGAGATTGTGCATCTGCTGTACAGTATTCATATACAAAGACAGAAAGTACAATGCTTTCAACAAAGATTACCATATGTTCAGAAATACCAAATATCCATGGGATATCTGCATCCAGCTGTCAAGCATGTGCACAGTAGATGTAGTACTTCCAAAAAAGCATTGAAACATACTCAGTGTGTCCATGCTAGGCATGCAGGAAGTTCTGGATTGATATACTTAACTCCTGACCTGAAGGAAGGAATTTCTGTACCATCTAGTACCCTCATGTAGAGGTTGAAATAACTTTATTCCTCCATTATTAATATTAAAGACAATAAATCATGTTTTCAAATACCATAAACCCCTTTGAAACTCCCATGAAGATCAGATCACATTGAATGCTTCTATAAACTTAGAGAAAAAAGTAAAATATTTTCCCCAGAAGTTTTTGGGTATATTTGTGTATTCAGTTTGTCTCCTTGATAACACTAAGTAGGGAGAGCTGTAAAGTCAGTCTTTGCTTAATTTGGATTATAATTTATGCCTGGATTTTGTTCAGTAACAGTTTACTGAATAATAATAGTGATAGAATTAAGATCCTATGAAGGATAATGAAGATCATAATCTATAATCTAATAATTAAGATCCTATCTACAAGGAAAGGTAAAATAGGTGAATATTAAAACAATAGTAAAAGCATCATAAATCATTAATAAAAAGATGTAGTAGCATGGTAAAAGAAAGAAAAAAATTGAGCCAGAGGGAAGAAAGGAATTTACAGGGTGAAAATAAGTAAAGAACATAGACCATTTTTCTGACATACATGGTAGATAAACCCAATACTGAAATCATTAATCCTTAGGTACTTAGATATTATCTCCTTATACTGAATTCTGAGTTTTTCTCTGGCATAAAGGTGCAAGAGTAAGGGCACACTGAGTTTTTTACAAAAAATCAAGTTACTCTTAAAGCAAACAGAAGTTCAGCTGAACAAAAGATGCAGGCTAAGCTCTGCTAAAATTGGGATAAAGGTCTCACAATGTCAGCTGCTTCAAGCAATGCTTATTTCAGAATTGTTATTTTAAAGAATGATTCTCTGAACTGTTTTTTGTTTGCTTTGTTTTGTCGTGGGATAAAATATGGGAAATATAAAGGACAAATAATTGTGCATTTTCATGTTGATATATACCCCATCTGGTTCACCCTTCAGGCTTAACTGTGGCTCTTAGGGGCCTGAGAAAGATTTAGAGATGGAATGGATCCAAGTGTCTGAAAAACATTTCTTGAAGTCTCTTCAACTTTGAATTGTTTGCTGGGTGCTGGGAGGAAGAACACAGAGAAGGTATTTCTTCATGAACAAAAACATACAATTTCTTCCCTTAGCAGCAGAAATCTTGTGCAGCAAATATGAGGATGTAAAGTCTTTCCTTTGCATCAGGTTCCTCTGGGCATTGAAAGCACAGCTGGCTGCTCCAGTCCTGCTTCACAGCTCACTTCTGCCAAAGTTATTGTTTATAGCTGTACAATCAGACTAGTAACTCCAGTAATATGCACAGTTTTATTCCTGTTGATTTCTGTTAGGCACTTACATTACAGCACTAAGGAATGTCTGTGGAATTTGGGTTGCAGAGCAGAGGTAAAATGCAGGAAGAATTCCTACATTATTGCTGGTAGTTACAAGAGAAAAGCAACTAACAATTTCAGTTTAAGTAAAGTGAGTACTAGTATTAAGTTCATTTGCAGTAAATAATGTGTGAATAAATGTAGTAAGGATTAACTAAATAGAATATTAAAATCATTAGTTCAGTTATAATGACAAATACAAACCTTTTCTTTTGCAGTTCAGAGTTGTCACAGGAAACACATACATGTGGCACAAAGAGGAATCAAATTCTGGCCTGACGGGTTCAGGCTTCTCCCGTTTTATATTTCTGGGATCTTGCCTGTCCTCTTCAC
This sequence comes from Alaudala cheleensis, assembly GCA_013398995.1. Lineage (NCBI taxonomy): Eukaryota > Metazoa > Chordata > Aves > Passeriformes > Alaudidae > Alaudala > Alaudala cheleensis. The sequence goes on along the minus strand of VWYE01004924.1, from coordinate 912,189 downwards.
TACATAGCTGATCAGCTTTTATCTGCTTTAGCTTTTGATTTCTCAGTTCTATTGGGTGCACACATTTGGCATAATTTCCCAAATTCCTGTTTGTTGGAACTTGTAGCATTTGAACAAGAGTTTCTAGTTCACAGCTGCAATGCCAGGGATTGTCATAGAGACGTAGGTAGTTTAGACTGGGCGTATAAATAAAAATCTCCTCAGATAAAGTCTTAATTTGGTTATGCTGAAGTAAGAGCGTGGTGAGTTTATCCAAACCATAAAAAGCCTCACTCTCAATTTTTGATATATCATTCTGTTGTAAATCCAGACTTTTCAGCACTTTATACTTGGAAAACATATTATTCTTTAATTTACGAATCCTGTTTCTTGCTAGCAGCATGTGTTTTATATCCTCTGGCCAATCAGGTGCCACAAAAACCAATTTTCTTTCCTGACAGTCTAAGTATTTCTCATGAAGATAAGTGTAAATATCACATGTCAGGCCTCGGGCATTGCGCTTAACAGTGCTAGATGCTCTCCTTAAGGTGTTTCCCCTTTCATTGTTTCTCAAACTCCTATTCCTTGTCCTCCTACAGTCAGATGCATTACAAAGAAGAAGTAGTAATATAATAGTAACTACTTGCATCCTGACATTCAGCTGGCCCCAGTTATCTTCTGTGACAGCTGGAACAGTTGAAATTTTTGGATGTCTGAATCAGTGTTGTACAGATCTGAGGAGGCACAGCTGGGGTATGTGGGATCCCTGTGTTGGAAGGAAAGTAAAACATTAGAACAGAAAAAATGGGCATTTTCATGGAGGATTGTAAACAATATGCAGTCAAGTACTCAATCATCACACTGCTTGGAAATTCGCAAATACTTTGAAGATTTAATGTCCTGTCTCTTTTCGTTTGTTTGTTAGTTTTCACTGACTCTGGCCTACTGTTTTTCATTATGATTAAACATGGAAAACTATATGGACCAATTTCTCACTCATCTTTGTTAGGAGACTCCCATGTGTTCAGTAAAACAGCATCAGGCTGGACTTTTTGTATTTAAGTTAATCTTGGAAGATGATCTCAAATGAGGAGTTTGAAGCTGGTCTTTTCCAGCTTCCTGAGTGCTGAACAACTGGAACACAGATAGAGGCAGACCAGGGAAAGGCATCCAGTGCCCATCAGACTCCCAGTTTTAGTTTGTGCTCAAGGGTAGGTTTGTTTTGAAGGACTGTTTACCCCAATTTTTGGGCTTTTGTGCTTTCAGCTCAGTAATCTGCTGTGACCATGGTTCAGGATATTGGCCCAGATAGATTGAACCTGTATGAGGAATTCTTACATTTATGTCATACACTGAGAATTTGAACTGTTCACCTTTAATATGATAGTTTTTTGGCTTGGTTGGTTTTCTTTGTTTTGTTTTGTTGGCTTGTTTTGTTATGGGTCTGGAGTTTGTTGTTTGGTTTTTTAGGTGAATTAAAAAATCTGTAAGATTTAATATCTGCAAATGCCAGGGATTAAATATAAGAACTACAAACTTTTTTCTACAAATTCTAATTTATATCAAGAAGAAAGAATTTTTCAAGTGCTGTGGCTATTTGTGTTACAAATCTTCCTAATAAAAACTAAAGACTTGTGCTCTTAAGTATTTTGAAAATGGAGTTTAGGAAGATTCAGAGATAGTCAGTGACATTCTCATTGGTTTTCTACAGTACCGGGGCAAAATGATATATTCAGTCTCAACTAATTTTGATAAACAAGCTTCAAAACTTCCCCAGTCTGGGAGGAAGGTTTTATTGTTATTAAAAGTTTGGAGTTGTCAACAACAATACATTTTAATGTATTGTATTGTTTACAACTTCCTTTGTTCCTTCAGTAGCCACTTGGGCTGTAAAAATGTCTCATTAAATGTCTTGATATTTTTAAGGCTTTTAATTTGAAAGTTGTCTAAGAATGCAATCACCATTGTGTATTTGTCCATTTTTTTCTCAGTTTAACATTTTTAATTTTATCTTCCTTCCATCAATTTTATTTAGTGTTTTTTTTCATTGCTCTTTCTTGATGGAAAAGCAATGTTTGACTTTGCTTTAATTAATAATTTCTTAGAAAAGGCAATTTTATATGCAAGTTTTTCTTATAATAAGTCAATCTAAGAATAACATTAATATTTTGTTCAGAATATATGTTTCTTAATAAATTCATCCATTTAGAGGCTGTTTTAAGTATATAAAAATGGTAATTTGCATCATTGGTGGTCACTTTTTAGTGAAGTGTACATCCAATGTTCTAGCCCAGAAACACCAGTATTTACACACAAGCTTTTGAAAATTATCACAGGTAAAATACAGCTTGAGAACTTCAAACAGAAATGATTCAGGATAGTCAAGTTAGTGATGCAAGGGCTGCTTTTCTCCCCTTATCAATAGATTTAGTAATTTCATCATAGAAAACTATCAAATTAATAAGGAATGCTTTGCCCTTGATAGACCCATGCTGGCTGTTTGCTGTCACTTTTTCACCCTTCGTGTGCTTGGACAGGGCTTCACAGAGGATTTGCTACATAACCTTCCCAGGGACTCAAGTGGAGCTGACTGGCCTGCAGTTTCTTGGGCCTTCTTCCATTCCCTGAAAATGTATGTGACATTTCCTATCTTCCAGTCATTAGGAATCTCCTCTGACTGCCATGACCTTTCAAAGATGAGCGAGGCCTCTCAATGACAAGAGACAGCTTTCTTCCTCTTGGATGCACCCTGTCTCATCCCATTTCCTCAGGTGCTCCCTGACATTAACTTCTGTAACGGGTATTGTTTCACTCTCACCCTCTGCTCACAGGCTCCAGCCAGGCACCTGGGAAGCCTTCAGACAAGCCTCAGCTGTAAAAACCAAGGCTAAAAAGTAATGGAGCAGCTTGTGCTTGGAGATTAACCAGTTCTCCTGGGTCCTTTTGGCCTCCAGGGCTGTCTGCTGTGAGATTCTGTTAAACAGATGCCTAAACTAGCCAAAATCTGTGAAGAAATTCAGGGTTTTTTTCTTCTACAGTTTGCCCAATTTTCTTCTGTCTGGATTTTGAACTTCTCATTTTCTCATTTTCATGGCTGCAGTAACCAAAGCCATTCAAGTTCGTTCAAGTTCACATTCCTTCACCTGTTGAAGAACACATTCCCTAGACCACTTGTCAGCCAGCTGGATCAAGAAATTGTCTTCAACATACTCTAGAAATCTCCTGGATTGTTCATGCCCAGCCATATTTTCTGGCAACAAATATGGGTAGTTAAAGTCTCATGAATGACCAGGATAGGCGAGAGTAAAGCTTCCTTCAGCTGCTCAAAGGCTTCATACACTGTCTCTTCTTGATCACGCAGATCAAGCAGCCTGCAGCAGATCCCTAGCACAATGTAATGCTCATAGGTCTAACTCCCAGTCATTACAAATAAGCTCTTGATTGCCTTGTCACCAATTTGAATGCAAAGCTCCATGAGTTCAGGCATGATTTTGCATAGAGTGCAGCCCATCCTCACCTTTCTGTCATTCCTAACTATTCTGGAACCTTTCACTGCTCCCCTTCAGCTGTGTGTGCTATCTCTCTGCATCTCTGGAGTCAGTGAAATCAAAGCTCTGTACCTGTCCATGGACTTTGGTCCCTGCTGGTTGATTCCCAAGCTACAAATGTTCGTGTTCAGACACTTGATTTAGTCCCCTTTGTGCTGCTTTTGCATGGAAGGTTTCAGAGATTTTCCTCATCACTATTCCTCCCCCAGCTTTCTCACCACTTCCTCTGCCTTTCCTCCTTTCCAGGTTATGGTTATCTTCCATCTACATACCTATTTTTACTGATACAGCTCCTCTCTCAAATCTGGTGTTGTAGAAATATATTTCAAAAGCACAAATTTCCTCTTTAGGATTGGTTGGTATTGAATTTCCAGTTATCTGGATGGTCCTTTTGCCTGATAACTGAAATAGGGAAGAGGTGATCACAACATGGAAAAAGACACAGGCTCAACTATTACATTGCCATGTACAAGTACTGACTTTTTACCTTTGCATTATATTGACATTTATTGTGAAACATTTATCATGATAGGAGATTTGTTCCCATTATATAAGAATGAAACAATATGAGTAGTACCTGTTCTGCAGGTCAATAAAATATGGAAACCTTATAATTACTCTAATTTAATGGTCCACCTAGAAGGTAGAACTAAATAGGAAGCACTGTGTAAATTATATTATATTAAATTATATTACTAGCTAGAGAAATATGCCCAAGTTAATGGAGAAAACTCACCAATGGTTTTAGATACCAGGACTGGCTAACAGTAATCTTGGTTCAGCTAAGTGTGTTAACATGTGCTGACCTTCAATGGTGTGATAAGTCCTTTGTGCCCTGTAGGACTGTATAGTGTGGGTATCTCTTAAAATGATAAAATGACCATACTTCAAGTCAGTAATAGTAGGATCACACCTCTCAGTATTCTGCTTTGAGGCTTCCAAAGAAAATGGCTGAGATGTGCAGAAATTACTGTGATGATTTAAAGATACTCAGTTTCTTTCCCTTGTTACATACAAATATAATTTGAATATACTTCTGGGTATTTTTTATTATTTAGCCTGTTTAAATCTATTTAAATCTGTTGTATAGAGATAGTACTAATGGAATTCTACAGCTATTGACAAGGTAAAGAGAAATATGAAAGTGAGTTTGTTTTAATCTTGCAGGAAATTTAGAGGCATGTTTAATAGAAATACTCTTTTCTTGAGTGATTTGTAGGATTCTGTCTGCTATACAAAATGAAATAAATGTCCCATGCATTTTGTTTAGGTAGTAGTTCTTTTACCTTTTTAGTATATCTAAAATTATATGCTAGATTCCCTTGTGTATTGCACAGAGTTTCACAAAAACTTGTAAAAGAAAATGCTATCCAAAAATTTTTGTGCATGTTCAGTTCCTCATGTTGATACAAGAAGTTTGGAAGTTAGATATGTTCTTAAAATTTTATTTTTAAAAGAGAGGGTTGTGGATAGGTGCATTAGGTGAGTCAAGGCCTTGTGTGACAACTGACAACGAAAGAAAGAGTTATTCCAAAGTGATATTTGGAAGATCAGTGAGCTGAAGTCAGAGAATTTACAGTCTTACAAAAGTCTGCCAATCCTGTTTCAGAGGTATCCCCAGAGAGCCAAGGTCTGCCTGGCAGGTGGAATTGCTGCATTAAAAGCTGCTCTGGAAGAAATGAGGTGAGCTCACAACAGCAGCTATCACAAAGATGTACATGGTTTTGGAGGATAGCTGTACATTGTTTCTCTTTCCTATGAGGAAAACAAAGGGATGTCTTTCAACAACATCCCCATGAAGTTCAGAAACATGTTTTCCTTTGGCATTTGCATAATACATTTTGACTTTTGTTTTTCCTAGTCTGAAATGTCTCCTATAACTAACATTTGTTTTGGCAAAGTTTTGCATTAGTGTCTCCAATGCTACCACTCATCTCATCAATATGAGAATATATTTTATTATAATCTGTGTTTTTTCCATGTTGGCTGATATTTTGTCTTTCTAGATTTCCATATATTTATGCTGAAGTTTGGAACATCTTCTGATCTGTAAATAGCAAAGAAAAATTCTCCACTGACAAAAGACCTTTTGCAGTTATCTTCTACCTTGTTAATACAAAATTTTCCCAGTCATACGTGATGCTTTTGATTTAAAACCATAGGATTACACTCTTTGTATTGACAAATTTTAGACAAAAAAGCAAAGTTCATTGTTTCTGAGATTATGGCGATGTACAAAAAGCTGCTGTCCTGTGAAGAACTTGATAGCAGACAGATTTCATGAACATTTCACATGGCAATCCCCTTCAGCTCAGCACAGGCCCTGTGTACAATGGTAACTAACACAAAGTGCTTAGAGGTGGCAGTATTGCATTTCATAAAGCTGCATGTGAAGTTTGCTGTGGTGCACCAGACATCCTTTACTAGAACAAGGAGCTAGTGAAGTGTAGGGGTCATTTTTTATTCTCTCATACTATTCCATACAACCATTTTAGCCTCTATATTGCACAACAGAGATAATCAGTTAAAATTTCCTTCTGAAAACTTCTGAAAAAGACATGAACACTGTCCATCAGGAATAAATGTCTGGTGAGTTTGTCAGATTGTTTTAAAACAATGATCCTGAGATTGCAAATGTCAAAATTATTTGAAAAACCATTGTGACAGAATTCCCGCAGAATTTAGCTGTAACACAAAACAAGGATTTTTGGTAGTCTGTGTGCTCCTTGAGTTTTAAGGAAGGTGTCACTTTAAAAATTGAAAAAGAAGGCATATGTTAAAAATCCCAGATCATTAAAAACTGGTCATAGCACCAATAAAGGAAATCAGCATCTCTTCAAAATTATTATGAGGTTTTGATCACAGACTTCAGAATGCAGTAAGGAAGGCTTACCTCTATCTTAAATTGTGGAGCCTTGCAGCAATACATACATCAAAAAGATTTAGAGCTACCAGAGTATTTACCCCAATCTCTTAATTTATTTTTTATTTTATCAGATATGTTTGGAAGTATACTTCTCCAAGTTTTATTTTCCCCCACTCATTTCTGTGGGATATCACACTTAAAATGCAAAGTAGCTCAGGCTTCTATGAAGGATACTTTTACTTTTGTACTAAATATGAATTAAACATTTCCATTTCAAAAAAAGGCACCACAAATAATGCATACCTTTATATTCTAATATCTGGTTCTAATGCACAATGTTGGGTTTTTTCATAATCTTATATTTAATTTCTTAATATTTTTGCTTTTTTTTTTATTACAGCAGCATTTTTTTACACTTCCTGTCTCTTTGTGTTTGTGTTCAGCATGTTTCCCCACTCTATACTGAAAGCACAAGGTCAGTTCCAAAAGTCAGTATGCCACTCCTTAAGCAGTCAGCTCCTCAGTGGGAGTTCCCATCTTATTCAAAATGCCTCATTCTGCTGAGTTGCAGAACTGCATGACTACAGCCAAATGTCTACCAGAGCAGAAGGTCCTAATTCTCGGTTTGGATTTTCTGTATGCTTTCATTTGTGGTGCTTGTGGTAATTGTTATTTATTCCAGTTAGAAATGTAGTTCAGTCTAATGAATGGTTTTCAATATGATATAAATCTGCAGCTGGAATTTTAATTTCAAAGTATAGATTCTTGATTTTACAGAGTGCTGTTGATTAACATTTTCCACTTACACAATTTGCTTTCTCGTAACTAATGTTTAGTATAAAGAAATGTTTTCCAAAAGAACTCATCAAAACCTAAAATTACATGACTCACTTTTCTAACTCTTTTGATTTTTCAGATTCTTTTAATAGTACTCTTCTAAATAATTATATTACTGGAGAAGTTTAAACTACACATTTCTGCTTTTACTGTATTTTGATAGAGATCTGGTTTTCATTTCCAGCAGGCATTGCTTGTAAAATCAATGGCAAAAGCAGTCCAACAAACTTACACTGAAAAGTCATACTTGCAAAGTATGCAGAAAGAAGTTCCTATTAGTTTCAAAAGTATGCTTTTGCAGTTAGTTAAGATAACCTTACAACATTACTGGCTTCATTTGTTGAAATATCTTGCATGATAGTGCTATTCCCCACTAATTTGCAATAGAAGAGCAGAGGGAAAACTGCAGCAGAATGGACTTTCAAACTTCAGCAAGTAGATAATTCTATTTCATATTGAACACCTTTTCTTTAAAGTAATTTTCAGAAAACTTTAACTATGTTCTTTTGATTCTGTATCGTGCTCTTGTAACAAATTGCTCTGTTGTTTTTTGTGGGTTTGTTTGCAAAGCTCCCCCAGTTTACAGTAAATGAGTTCAGCTCACTGCAGAAAATTCACAGACAAAGGTTTACCATACCTGGACTTTTGAAAAGGCTGTCACAAGATCATCTGTTTGGAAATCCCAGGTTGCATTCAGGTTTGTAGTTCACGTCTTTCTTTCATAATGTGGAGCAGAAGATCCTTTATATGACTGGCAGCATCCTGCATTCATGGTATACTGAGGTTGAGCAAGCACTGCAGCAGCCTTCCAGGGTTTTGAATTACATGACTACAGCTGTTTAAGTTTTACTAAGGAATAATAGCACTATAGGTTTGGATCACTTCCAGCAAACTGTCAGATCTATAAACAGCCAGTCCTTACTGCATAATGAGAACAAGACTTGCTTTTTGTAGCCATAAATAGACTAGTTGTATGTCATGATTAGTTGGGTGTTTATATCTGGAGCTATAAAAATGAAGTTTTTACTATATCAAAAAAATAAAAGCCACTCTGTGCTGGAAAAAAATAGAAATTTAAAGTTGATTTCCTGAGAAGGAAGTTAATTAAAAAGTGAGCTCTTGTTGCAGTTTTACATTGGTTTAATATATAAATTGGTATTTATAACTGCAAACTAAAAATAGTTAAGTTTTGGGTTATTTCAGTATCCTACTAAACTTGTAAAGAAAACCAAGGTTTTAGATAATAATGATTCAAAAATCAATATGAAATGCCAAATTGTAAGACAATGAAAGTCTCCTAATATTTAACTAAAGACTCACACATAAATTTCTTTATACACTAAGACTCTCCATATAAAAAATACATGTGAAATGATAGAGATGGAGTCAGAGGAAAATAACAGTTTAACTTTCCATCTAACAAAACCTTTTCAGAACAAAGGATGAGGTAGATGGGGCAACAGTCTTGTTCTGATTGCTCTTTACTGAGTGTCTGTTTCTTGTTTGTGAGAATCATGCTGAGATTGTTGTGCAGTGACAGTGTGAAATTTGAATTGAGGGCTGAGGTTAGAGAAAAGTTAAGAACTACCTACCTCTGAGGAACATTTTCAAAATGCCAGTAATTGGTTCTGTTTTCCAAAAGCACCATTCCTGCTGTTTAGAAGTGTCATCATGAGCCATAGGGATCTGCCTCCAGAACATGATCTAAGAGTGCTCAGGGAGAAGTGATCATCATCAAACAGGGAAAACCACAATCCTCCCCTACCAGAGGACACTGGCTTTGCTTGCCAGTGTATTTGAGAGCCCTGAAAGGAATTCCACAGCTTTCTCCATTTTTGGATTCTGGAACAGATCGTAATCATTATGACCAAGTACTTAAGTGAACAGTTAAAACCAAAAAACCATCAAATTGCATCACAGTTGGATAAAGGATTTTAGAACTATTTTTTCCCCCTCACTGGATGAAGTAAACCAAAGGGAAATTTTGTAAGGCTAGCATTTCAGAATTACTTGGAAACCTGTAGAGGAGTTATACTATTAACATTGAAATTATGCTTAAAATATTCTATAGAATGTGCATTTTTTTCTTCATGTTTCTTCCTTTTTTTTTTTTTTTTGCTTTTTAACATTACAGTTATTTTTATATGAGTTGTTCTATTGCCACTACTTCTGTAGAATTTGAATGTTTATTTAGAAATTACAGTAAAATGTGTGATTATGTTAAGGATTGTGTGAGTAGCAACTCATTAAAACACAGGTAGAAAAGTGAGAATTAAGCAGACATTTTCTAGTCCAGTGTTACAAAACAAGGCAATCTTTTCTTTGACTATTATGCTCATACATGGTAAAAATACATGGATAAGTTCATACATGGATAAATTGTGGGCATGGGGGTTTTTGCATAAAGTCATGGTAATTAAAGATTTTATCTGTATGGCACAGGCAGTAAATATTTTTGTTAATGAGTCTCAACATATTTTCATAAAAATATAGAGATTTTCTTGTGTCTTGTTCAAAAGGTTCCCTATCATACCACTGACATTCTCAGAGCCCCACCTAGAAAGCATAAGATCTCTTTGTTCTGTTCTGAAGCTGAACAGAATTGGTGGAAAATTTTCTGCTGTTAGACACAAAACTGGAAAGACCTGAGGGTATAAAGCAATTGCATGTCATGGCCAAAATGTGTTGCAGCAGTCTGTCACTTGCTGTGGATTCCAACAGCTGGATAAGATAACTCAAGCCACTGGGAAAAAGAAATTTGTCCCTTTCATTACTTGACATCTGCTTTGCAGGGATGTTGGAGAAGCCTGGATGCAGACTTCACCAGTTTTCACCATCTGTGTTCCCCCTGCTCCACTTCATTGGGAGAATTCTCATTTTGGCAAATTCTGGCTTCTTCAGAGGTATCAAGTAACAAAAAAGGGGCCATCACTTGGGGAGCAAATCTGAGCTATGTTCTTTATGTATTGAAGAAGAGGATGATTGTTTACATTTCCTGAGAACAATGTTGTGTAACTGAAGAATACTATAAAGTTAAAAATGCTCTCTTATTTATTTTAGAAAAATGCTAATTCAAGAACATGTTAATATAAGCTCTTCTTTTTGGACAGTGGAAAATTAAAAGAAAAATAACATGTGGAGTCAAGCCATCAATGTAATGTGCCAAACATCTGAAAGGATGTCACAATTCATTTTATGATTCTTGACAAACACAGGATACAAAAAAGATAGTCCCATGTACCCCAGAGAGTACTTCCTCCATTCTGAATGTTGATTTTCAAATGTCTATCCTCAGTTTATTGCCAATACTGGAATCACAGGAGTGTTTCTTCAAAATCCCTTCTGTGCTGCAGACAGCATTCTGCCTTGCAGGCTGGATTCCACAAATCCAATCACTTCTGGGAGAAAGACAGAACTGTAAAGTAGAGTTTGTGCAGCAAAAAAGCCAAACCTGAATAAAAAACCCATGCATTTCTATTCTTCAGAATAAAAACTATAGAGAGATTAAATTACATGAACTTTGATATTCTTATAAGTATTTCATCATTTCACTGCAATTACTTTCTAAATCTATGGGGACAGATCTTTAGCTGTGGTTTGCTCCATGTTTGTTTTGTTGTACTTTCATTTCAGATCATAGTATACTATTATGCAATCAAGAAAAAACCCAAGACAGTCATTTACATATTAGACTGAAAACTCCTACAGACAAGGAATTATATTTTACCTGTTTGCCTAATTTTGTTTATATTTTATTTTTGCATTAACTTCTGATCTTTATATGCAAGAAAAATAAGACATTTGTAGAATTATTTTACAGAGTCACGCAGTATAAGTCTATTTTGCACAATTTTGTATAATCTAAGATTCAATAACCTTCAAAATAGTCTCCCTCACAACTGGTTTGAAAGATGAGGTTTAAGTGGGATTTTACTCATCTGGGGCAAAGAATACAGTATTAAACTCCATATGTACCCTAACATTGATACTCAGGCCAAGCTGTTCTCTCTTGAGGCAATCTGTTAAACACTGAAATTCCAAATGAGTTGAGAAAGCAATTTTTTACTAAAATGTGCAAGAATTTTCCGTTTTCTGTATCTTATCTTCAAGAGTGCCTGAAGTTTCATAGAGAATCCATAGGGGACTTGGAAAATAAATTTAAGATTTTATTGTTCTAGAAAAAAAAAAAAGAGAAATACACAGGATTGCAGTAAGATCTAAATATTGATTAATTTTATCTTATCTGAATGCATATTTCACACTGGAACTTTCTCAACCTGATGGCTGAAATCCATTATCCAGTTTCAAGTTAAAAACCAGCTCAAGTGTAAAAGAAAACAGAAACAATCTGTGCAGGGGTATTATTATTATTAACTGCTTCTGTGTAATTTGGTTTGGCTTGCATGGAGGAAAACACTACATTTCTGCTATTTGTGGTATCAAATGTCTATATTAAGCAAACTGCGATTTTCCAGATAGAGATTAAAAGTCCTTTAGGCTGCATTTAACATTATGCAATCCTTACTGAATTCCAAAAAAAAGGCATGCTATTTCTGTCAGCATTGCTGAGTTTGATCTAATTACCTGCTCTCTCCTTTTGAGAATGGGAATTTCACTTTATTTTAGTCATCTAAGATAAGGAAGTGCCTAGAAAATTAATTTACTATATCTATATAACACTTAGAGAGTGAGAGAGGTCTCCAGAAGTGATTCAGACCTGTCTTGGGATCTTTGTTGCTCTTTGCTAAACAGAGACCCCAGGATTAATATTTTTCTGTTGTTGTGCTGCTTGAGAGCCAACAAGCAAAAGGCCTTTGCAGAGTTAGGTAAACTCTTGCTTGAATGACTTGGCCATGCCATGTGAAAGCAATTGGTGCTTCTTGATCAGCTGAAAGTGTAGATTTCCCAAGCCATCCCTCAGGCAGCTGCTTGTGTGATAATTACCATTAAGCTCCTCCCTTTCACACTTACTGAAGGTTTTGGGGTGAGGAAACGAGACAGGATTGTGTCACATGGCATACACTCACTAATAGTGCAAAACTAGAATCTGATCAATTGAATTTCATATTCTGTCCTGAGAACTAGCACACATCTTTCCCTACTGACATTTATCTTCTGATGATCACGACCAGTAGAAAAGAGGATTGATTGCCTTTGCCATAGTAGCCCTACCCTGCACCTGATTGTTTTGCAATCACTTGGGGTGGGCAAATCCAACCTATCCATGCTGATGGTGAGGTCTGCAGTACTATCTGCAGATCGTCACTGATGAGCTGCCACATCAACCACATTCCCAAAGTCAGTGTCCTTTTGTCCAACAGACATGTCTCAGCTGGATGTGGTGTGAGAGCCTGGAGTGCACTGACAGGCTCTGCATGCTCTGACCAGCTTGTGGTTATGAGATGGTTCTTTCTTTATAACCCCTCTCTGCCACCTCCCCTGCAGCCTCACAAGATTCTGCTCTTTTTCCTTCCTCATCTGCTTCTTAGAGTATAGCAGTTCCTGGAGAAGCCTGATCCAGGATAACACAGCTGCACCATATCAGACCCCACCTTGAACACAGCCAGCTGTCAGAGGGATGGGACTTGATGGGATTTATATCACCATGCATTACCAGTAAAATATTTCCTCCATTTATCTGGATGGTAGGGTTTTCATTCTGTCATTTTGCAGGCTGTTACAGACCCACTGTAGAAAAACAAATATGCTGCGCTTGTCCTGAACTCAAAACACACCAGATTATTTGCATCCACAGAGCTAAAAGTGCCAGTGTGTGTTATGAGCCACACCATATTGTCTGTCTGTCTGTCTGTCTGTGAGATCTGCACAAACACTTTAAGTCTAAGAGTTCATTTGACAGACATGAAGCCAATTTCCCTTTAGGGCTGGCATTCCTCTGCATCAGGGAAAATGTGCAAAGAGTGCCACAGTCCTCTAAGAAAAGACATTTCACATCAAAATATTTAAAACAATTGACAAAGCATCTGTCTAAAGGCCACTTCAGCCTGAAAATAAAGAGCAAGCCAACCTGGGCATAAGTTAAAAGATGAGGCATTATGCCAGAAAAGAAAAGACAGTCTGCCTTGATTGTAACTTAAAGTCAGTTACTCCATTAAAAAACATCTCACGTGCAAAAGAAATCCAAACATTAAATTTGCAGAAAGAAGAGCCAGATACCCAAGGTGTGAATCTCCTCACTCAATGTCAGACAGAAGTAAAGCAGGCTTGATTCTAGTTTCCACTGATAAGCAGTAGTGGAGACCAGTCATGTGCTGGATACTGGAAATGCAAGAACTGTGAGCATCTCCTGGTGCATTGTTACTATACTGAGGTGTGATGGATGATAAGCTGCTGCTCAGTTTCTGGCTTGCTTTTCTGTGACCATCTCCTGTCTGCTAGTGCTGTCTACTGTCAGAAAACATTTATACCCTAAACAAAGCCTGTGCCTTGCACTGCTGCTCCCCTTAGGCAAAGTAGCTGAGCACATCAAGCTTCATCAGAGAGGTGGGGCACAGCCAAAATCCCTCCCAGTGCATTTATGTTACAAGATTCCTTTCTTGGATTCTTCTCTCCACAGGCCTTATTTGGTACCCAGGAGGGCATGACAGACTACTTTATTTTCTGTGGATGTTTTGCAAATGGATTCCTGGGGCTGTAGTCTGAGCTGCACAGGGTTAATATAGAATCTTTATATCATTAAATTGGAAAAGACCTCTAAGTTCTCCAAGTTCAACCATCAACTGTTATATTACACAACTTCAAAGCCCTGGAAAACAGTGAGATCTCTAGAGACAAATATCAGGGGGACTACTTCATGGGGAGGAATTGTTCACATCTATGTTTTCTGTAGAAGCTAAAAAGGAACTGTCACATATACAGCATTTATATGTCAAAATAAACACTTTGTGCGCCCAAGAGTGAGCTGACATCTATTGAATTTAAGCAGCTAAAGAATTGTCTCCATGGAGTGATAAAAGTCGTAAACTGAATTGACAGATCCATCAGTCCATTTGTAATTTCATTCAATATTGCACTGTTGGAGTGTGCAGAGTTGTTGTTTTGTGGTCCTGCATGAAGGATTCCGTAGAAGGGCTCGATGTTCTTGTGACTGCAGAGGACCTTTCCTTGTACACCCTGAATCTAACACACATTTTACTGTGGATCTGGAAAGAAACAATGAAGATGTCTTATTACATTCAGAACTTGCTTAAAAGTGAATGTCAGCATCTACCATAGGTGAATGAATCATTTGTTGGGAAAACAAAGGTAGAATAATGAGACAGTAGCATTCACTGCCACTTCCATAAATGGTGTGAGCTGTAGAAAATGTTGAACCTGACTCTTGCTTGGTGAGAGGACACATTTTTTAGTAGGTCCTTTGGATTATGTTGTTTGAATTTCAGAATAGTCTGTATACCTCATGGATCTGTTTTTCTTGTGGCGAGATTAATGCATTCCTTGTTTTAGTGAGCATCTAGGTGCCTATGGTAAGATGTTAAAGCATTGAAAAGATCCCAAGCTTTCCCTGTACTGTTTTTGTTAGGCTTGCTAAGACATAAACATTTAATGTCTTGTGTAAATTTGAGCTGATGTCTTCAGAAATGCTGCCAATGGCTGCAATTGGATTCAAGATTAGCTAATCAGCAAAATGTTAACACTGACAGACAGACTTATTTAAGTTAGAAACTGAAAATAACTACTTTTTGAGAAACTTCATGATGTTGCAACTGAGTTATCCTCTCAAATGATTTCAAAGAAGTAAGAATCAATTCGAGAGGATAAGTTCTAACCAGAAGAGGTTTTTTACAGCTATTGCCTAATTATGCTTATAAATCTTGCTCACTTACAGTCACTGTCAGAAAACTTCAGTTGTCTTTTTTCATTGATATGTTTGAATTATGTCTTCCAGTTTATAAATGAGAGCATTTCTTTTCTTTCAGTGGTAAAGCAACTATATTATAATATATGGGAACAGCATTCTGCTAGTGATTTTGTATTTTTACAAATTATTCAGAGAATTTGAAATAAATCTTTCACCTGATTTCAGTGGGTATTTGGATCATGCTCTTAATGTATGTCAGATGTGTAACTTGCATCTTAAATATATCAACAGGGATTAACCAAAACACTGATTTAAGTTTCAAGCTGATGAGTAAATGCTGCCCATCCGTCAGCACATTCATGTGGCTGATTGCCAGAAGATTACAGAAGCTGGTGTTAAGATGATTTCACCACTGAAGCACATTCTTGTACTGACTATGGCAGACTGCACAAGGTACTAGGTCACATCAGATTTCTGTAACGATTGCAAAGGGATTGTACTAAAGTTAATTTTACTTTTAATAAGTCCTGTTAACACATCTTTTAATTTCAAAAATAAATTCTTAGAATGTAAATATAGTTATCTTAATATTTTGAAAAATATTTTATACATACATATAGTTTTTGTTCTTGTATCATATTTTCAAAAATTCATTTATTGTTACTCCAGTTCAAGCAAAAAAAAAATTAACTGTAGATGTAGTGTCACTTAATAGCCATGGCATACTATAGTGCTGGACCATGGTTATGAATAATAATATGATAACCAAAGACAATTCCATTGTCACAATTCTCTTGGAACTTGGATACTATTTAATTTTGTGAATATCGATGTAATACTTTATTACTAAGATATAAATAAAAATGCTAATTTTTTTACAAATATCAAGAAAACATTGTAAGGTATGGTATAGAGGCAGAATATGTTTTCTGTAAAAACTTGTTTCCACTTAAGGAGCATCATGTATCAATAGAAACAAAGAAAAATGGGAGGAGTTCTAAAGTGGCGCATTTGATCCCTGTTTTGTGGCACAGTCATAGAGTCAAGGGTGAGAGAGAACAGGAAGGCAAACTTTACAAACATTTAAAAATTAAAAGACCTATAAAATAATACAAAGAAGTTGGAATTGCTGTTGATCCTAAAGTTTCTGACACCATGAGAAGTTTTAGGGATTCTTCTTTAAAGTGTAACAAAAGCTTTTTTTTGGCCTACAAACATCTGATAATATTTCCTGTAATATTATAATTTCAGTAATATACTGAGAAGTGCTGGGGCTATACCACGTTATCCTGGTGGTAGTTCAGCTGGGCAGGTGGGACAGCTGCCTGCATTTTCTGGTTTAACACTTAGCAGGCTGGGTTTTCCAGTCTGTCAGCCAAATCATGGGCTGTGGGTATGTTTGCACGTGTCTGCTGCTTGTGCTGCTGAAGAATAGCTGGATTATCCTAACAAAACTTTTTAAGCACTAGTAAAGTAGTGTAGAAATCTGCACTTATTTTATTGCTTTTCCAGACACTTTCAAACGATTCAGCATTAGCAAGTTACACATTTTAACACATCTAAACTCATGTGGTGGGTTGGCCCTGGGCTCCAGGTACCCACCAAAGCTGCTCTACCACTTCAGTGGACAGGACAAAGAAAATACAGCAAAGAGTTTGTGGGTCAAGGTAAGGACAGGGAGAGATCATTTGTTACTGTCACAGGCAACCCAGACTTGACCTGGGGGAAATAAATTGATTTATTGCCCATCAAATCAGAGTAGGGTAATGAGAAATATAACAAATCTGAAAACACCTTCATCCCAGCTCTTCTTTCTTCCTGGGCTCAGCTTCACCCTTGAATTCTCCTCCCTCAGCAGCGCAGAGGAATGGGTGTTTCATATCTACCAAATCAGAATTCTTAAATGGTAGGAAATGACTACATGTGAAAACTGAAGAAAGAAAATTAATGGATCATGATTTTTAGAATTAAGAGATGTGAGTAAAAACATGTCTAAAAATGGACACAGGCCATGTAGTGGCTCATCTCCCTGGCACATTATTCCAGTTTAGGAAAGATGATGTTCTTGCCCTCATGTATGATAAAGCAGTGTATGGCCTGTGTTGTCACACAGTTCATCAGCTGTGTAGTCATTTAAGAAGTTATAATGTGGCCATTTCAGCCCTCAAGCTCAGTGTGGTTACGGAATATTTACTTTTCAAATTCAGTTGACTTTGTTGCCAGGCTCAGCACTCCTTATAGACTGTGGCTGCCTGCTCCGCGTGGGCTCAGCCACAAAGCGCAGGGATTTTTAGGGCTCCGAGTTCCAGCCGCCGACACTCCCTTCGGTCAGAGGGGAAATGAGAAACGAGACGGGTTCTTGTCCAGAAGAATCTGAGAGTCTATTTATTGATGGGTAGCCCCCAGATGCCACGCAGGGCAAGAACGGCTAACAAGGGTGAGACAGCAGGTTTTATAGGGAACATATAGGGCGTGGTTTACAGTCAGGCTCCAATTACCACAGGAGCAGGAACTGC